>JAJHZJ010000328.1:2394868-2768724 GCA_023548195.1 Bettongia penicillata ogilbyi
ATCCAAAAGGCTGAGAACTCCGGAGTCCCTCAGTCAGAGCTGACTGGAAATAGGAGTTTTCTATGACCACATCCTCTTTGGTAAAGATGACCATGGGCTATAAGATACTGTTTTTGAGGGAGTTGCTCAAAAACTGTACAGTCAATATGAATGTAAAATAGCTGATTTCAATACTGCCAAACAAGTACTAACAAGACACAAAAATGTAATTGACTATAAAAATACAGTTTCTTTCTCTCTTCATAAGCCTTCAGTCAAGTTCCATATAGTTTTTTAATGCCCATTTTCTGCCTTAGCACCACCCTACTACAGTAGGGTGCATTCAACCATACGATCCCCAATTATCTGAAATGTCAGAGTTCAAAGGATTCACCAAGACAAAGAAAGTGCACTCTGAGGATTAAAGCAAGCGCTAAGAAGGATGACATGACATGTGACAAATGACAGATGTATATGTGTGCCTGTGTGTATTATATATATATATGCTTGTGTGTGCCTGTGTGTGTGTATATATGTGAATGTGTATATGTTTACATATATATGTGTGTATATCTGTATGCATGGATATATGTGTTTATATGTACATATATATGTGTTTATATGTGTGTATGTATATGTATTTATGTGTGTGCACACACTATTTACAGGTGTACCTTATTTTATTGTGCTTTGCTTTATTGCACTTTGCAGATATTGTGGTGGGTTTTGTTTGTTTTAACAAATTGCAGGTCTATAGCAACTCTGCATCCAGTAAGCCTCTCAGCACCATTTTTACAATAGCATGCACTCACATTGTGTCTCACATTTTAATAATTCTTACAATATTTCAGCCTTTTTCATTATTCTTATATCTATTCTGGCAATCTATGACCCCTGATCTTTGATGTTAATATTATAATTGTTTTGGGGCTCCACAAACCATGCCCACATAAGATGACAAACTTAATCAATAAGAGTTTTATATGGTCTGACTGCTCCAGTGGCTGTTCCCAGTGTCTCTCCCTCTCCTTGGGCCTTCTATTCCCTGAGATGCAATATTGAAATTGGGCTGATTAATAACTCTTCATGTTCAAATGAAAGGAAGAGTAGCATCTCTCTCACTTTAAATTCAAAGGTGGAAAGCAGAGAGAGGCCAAAGGCGAGGCCACCACCCTGATCAGTCAACAGCCTTGCTACCAGCAAAAAAGATTGCTGAGAGCTGGGTGGTGGTTAGCACTGTTTTAGCAATAAAGAATTTTTTAATGAAGGCATATACATTGTTATTTTAGACATAATACTATTGCATACTTAATAGACTACAGTATACCATAAACTTAAATTTATATGTTTTAAGAAGCCAAAAAATTCATGTGACTCACTTTAATTCTATATTCACTTTATTGATTGTTCTGACACTGAACCTGTAATATGTCTGAGATATGCCTATAATATTACATATGCATGTACACATAGATGCATATATAAGTGCATGTCTATATGTATAGATACACTTATACATATATACTGCACACACATATCATATATTATATATACTCTATTTACACATATATTATATATACTATACTTACTATATCTAGTATATGCTATATATACATACTCTATAGATACCATGCATTGTATACATATAAGCATATATACTATATTTATACTATGTATCATATATACTATATATTTACACAATGGACTATGTGTATACAATATACTATTCATACACTGTATACTATATACATGACAAACTATACATGTACCATATATTCACTATATATGAGATATATACTATATAGTTACACAAAAGACTACATATACCATATTACATACCATATATATGATATATATACACTACATGCTTTATACATATATATGTTATACACTGTCCATACATCATACATTGTATATATACTACACATACTATATATACTGCATATAATATATTATACACTATGCACTGTATACTATATACACACTATATGCTGTATGCACTATATATAACTACACATTATATATATACAATTTATATATACTACATATACACATATTATATAAGACTGAACATTATATATACCATATATACACTATACATTGTATATACATTATATATGACATTCACCATATATGATATATATACTATATATACCTACTATGCACTACATATTTACTATAAATGATATATATTTGCACAATATATACAATATGCTATATATGCTCTATACACAAAAATTCACTATGCACAATACATATATATATATATATTGTATATCCACCCACACCATGCACTATATGTCTCTATATGTATATGTGTGTGTGTCTATATATATATATATATACTATACATAGGATACTATGGTACACTATGTATACTCTAGATATATAGCATATAAGATATATAGAGAGACACTACACTATATATACTATATGTTTATACACACACTATACACTACATATATACTAGATATACATGATACTTTATACATACTATATATACACCATACAGTATTCTGGTTGATTGGTTGGTTCTTGTCCTTCATTCTTGAAGAAGACTAAAATGACATCACCATGATAAAGTGAAGTTTCAGGGTGTCCAGCTGTAGCTGATCAGACCAATATGAGCTCAGAAGGCTCTACCACAGGTTGTGTGCACAGATAGTCCATGTGAACATTTGGGGTGGTTACTCCAAATTTGCATATCCTACATTTACTTTTGCTGTATCAATTCTGCTTTGCTCATAGAGTACAACACCCTTTCTGATGTGGGCATGCCATGCTTAGCAGTCCTGTGCCAGTGTCTCCCATGTTGCACAGTCAAATCCAAAGTTCTTGAGAGTGTCCTTGTATCACTCTTTCTAACCACTATGTAATCGCCTGCCCCATGTGAGTTCTCCATAAAATAGTCTTTTTGGCAAGCATACATTTTGCATTTCAACAATGTGGCCAGCCCATTGAAGTTGCGTTCTCTGAAGTATGGTTTGAATGCCTGACAGTTCAGCTTGAGCATGGACTTCAGAATCTTGCTAACATAATTCAAATGGAAGTAATTCAGTTTCCTGGCATGGTGCTGGTAGACTGTTCATGTTTCACAGGCATACAACAATGACTCTGTAGCCCTTCAGTTTGGTAGTCAGTCTAATACCTTTCTCTCTCACACTTCTCTTCACAGTCTCCCAAACACTGAGCTAGCTCTAGCAATGCATGCAGGAACTTCATTGTCAATGTGTATATCCCTGGAAAGTATACTAGCAAAGTAAGTGAACTTATCCTCAGTATTCAAAACTTTTACATTTGTTGTAACTGATGGTTCCACATATGGATGATGTGGTGGTGGCTAATGGAGCATCTGTGTTGTCCTGGCGTTAATTATTAGGCCAAAATTAGCTCAGGCAGCAGAGAATTGATCCATACTTTGTTGCATCTCAGTTTCAGAGGCTGTACTAAATGCACAATCATCTGCAAACAGAAAATCAGGCACCAATACTCCCTCCACTTTAGTCTTGGCTTGCAGCCTTTTCAAATTGAAGAACTTACCATTAGTATGATAGTTGACATTGATGCCTTGTTCATCCTCATTGAAAGCATTTGACAACATGGCTGAAAACATCATACTAAAAAGCATGGGAGCAAGCACACAGCCCTGTTTCACTCCATTGGTGACTGGGAAGGCATGAGAGCATTGTCCATTATCCAGAACATGGGCAAATATGCCATCATGAAATTGATGTACAATACTGATGAACTTCTCCAGGCAACCAAATTTTGACATAATTTTCCATAAGCCCTCATGACTAACAGTGTCAAAGGCTTTGGTCGTATCTACAAACATTGTGTATAGACCTTTGTTCTGCTCCTGGCATTTCTCATGGAGTTGTTGGGCAACAAACACCATATTGACTGTTCCTCAGCCCTTTCTGAAGCCATACTAGCTCTCAGATATATGATCATCCTATTAAGGAGGACTCTAGCAAGAATTTTGCCAGCAAGGACTAAGAAAGAGACCCCCCTGGGATTGTCACAGAACAATCTATTCCCTTCATATTTGTAGAGATTTGCAATGGGGCATCCTGAAAACCTGGGGGATAAGCTCCTCTTGCCATATAACCTGGAAAATTTCAGTAAGATTTTGTGTGAGCAATGGTACCCCTACTTTGTAAATCTCAGCTGGAATAGAATCAGCACCAGGTGTTTTGCCACATGAAAGGAGTCTACTGGCTCTCAAAATCTCTTCTTCAGTTGGAAACTCAACTAAGAATGGATTGATTTCAACCTGAGGTAAATGGTCAATGGACTCAGCATTGATTTATGATGATCTGTTGAGAACACTATGGAAGTGTTCAGCCCGTCTCTTTAGGATCATGTCCTTATCATTAATCAATGTGGCTCCATCAGCACTGAGTAGTTGTGATGCACCATAGGTTTTTGGTCCATAAATAGCTTTCAGGGAATCAAAAAAGTGCTTTGAATTGTTACTATCAACATAAAACTGAATTTCATCTACCTTCTTACTGAGCCAGGAATCCTGCATCTCTCTAAGCTTTGCTTGTGCTTTGCTTTTGATGGAATTAAATGCTGCCTTCTTAGAGTAGATGAATTGTCCTGCTGGTAAATTCTGTGGAGTTCTCATTTTTCCTTTAGCAGCTTCTGAATTTCCCCATCATTTTCATCAACCCAGTCTTGGTGTTTGTGAGTCTTCTGACCCAGATGAGCAAATGCAGTGCTGTACACCAAATCTCTGAAAGCTGCCCACTCCTTTTTTGCTCTACTCTTGCCAACTGTGTGTTGGCTCAATTTTCCCTCCAAGTTAGCAACAAACTGTTCATGTTCAGAGAAGAGCTCTAATTTGTTGACATTAACTCTTCTGGTAGTCATTTTTCCTTGAGGGCAGCACTTTTGATGAATGCAAATATTTAGCTTGGAAAGGATAGGTCTATGATCAGTTGAGCACTTTGCACCACACATTGCCTTTGTTGCTCTCACATCTTATAATCCTTACAATCACATAGTCTATTAGATACCCATGTTTGCTGCGAGGATACGTCTATGAAATTTTATTTCATTTAGGTAAACAGAAAGCAGTGTTGATGATGAGGTCATGTGATGCACAAGTCTTCAGCAATAAATGACCATTGCTGTTGCTGTTTCCAACTCCATTCCTCCCTAGGTCCCTGCCAAGTCTGGTAGTCTGAGCCTACTCTAGCATTAAAGTCACCCAGAATTATAAGCTTGTCCTCTTTTGGCATATTGATGATACGGGTCCCTAGATCTTCATAAAATTTTTCTTTGACCTCATCAGGGTTGGTCATGGTGGGAGCATAGGCAGTAATGATGGTGGCATGGTGATTTCCTGTGAGTAGCAATTGCATCATCATGAGTCTGTCATTCACTCCTTTTTGGCAGGCACACCAACTTGCTGACTAGATTGGTTTTGATTACAAAACCCATGCCCAGCTTCATAGCACTCCCCTTCACTGTGACCACTTCAGAAAGAGGTGTATCCAACTCCAACTTCAGTAAGCTGGCCTTCATTTGCCAACCTTGTTTAACTCAGTGCTGCTATTTGGATGCAATACCTGTTGATACATTATACTCTGGATATGTACTATAGATACTACATGCACTATGTGTTATATATACGCAACAATCTATATATGCTATATGTACAATTTACCTTATGCATATTGTATATACGTAATATATACTACATAAACACACTATATAGTACTCTATATGCACCATACAAACTATATATATTATATTCACTATACCAGGGGTGGAGAAGCTGCACCCTCGAGGCCACATGTGACCTTCTAGGTCCTTGGGTATGACCTTTTTACGGAGTCCAAGTTTTACAAAACAAATCCTTTTATTAAGAGGATTTCTTCTGTGAAGTTTGGATTTGGTCAAAGGACTATACTTGAGGACCTAGAGGGCCACATGTGGCCTTGATGCTGAAGGTTCCCCACTCCTGCACTATACTTGGTATTATATACTCTATATTATATATACCCTATGCTTTATACATACTATATATACATAGTACACACTGTATATACATACTATATAGCACTCTTTCTATATATATATATATAAACACTATACAACATATATACTTTATATACACTGTAAATAATTTGTAGATTTTTTCCAACTTCCTTTGGTGATTCTAAACTGTTTACTTGCTCATGTATCAGTCAAACTTGGCATTCAGTCAGATGAGCTGACATATTGCTTTCAATTTCTCATTATGGCCCACTTCAGAGACACTTGGGCAGCAATATATGCATACATATATGCAACACATTATGTTTTATCTGCATCATGACTTGTTATTTTTTTCCCAGACTGACCTTTTTCTTTCTTTAAAAGTTTATTTATTTAATTATTTAACTTTTCAACATTCATTTCCACAAAATTTTGGGTTCCAAATTTTCTCCCCATTTCTCCCCTCCCCCACCCCAAAACACTGAGAATTCTAATTGCCCTATCACCAATCTGACCTCTGTTCTAACATCCCTCCCTTCCCTTATCCCCATCTTCTCTTTTGTCCTGCAGGGTAAGATAATTTTCTACACCCCATTATCTGTATTTCTGTTTCCTAGTTGCAAGAACAATACTCAAAAGTTGTTCCTAAAACTTTGAGTTTCAACTTCTCCCCATCCCTTCCTCCTCACCCATTCCCTTTGGAAAGGCAAGCAAATCAATATAGGCCATATCTGTGTAGTTTTGCAAATGACTTCCATAATAGTCATGTTGTGTATGACTAATTATAATTCCCTCCATCCTATTCTGCCCCTCATTACTTCTATTCTCTCTTTTGATCCTGTCCCTCCCCAAAAGTGTTGCCTTCAAATTGCTCCCTCCTCCCATTGCCTTCCCTTTTATCATCCCCCCCACCCTGCTGATCCCCTTCTCCTCCACTTTCCCATATTGTAACATAGGTTTTCATCCCAAAATGAGTGTGCATTTTATTCCTTCCTTTAGTCGAATGTGATGAGAGTTAGCTTCATGTTTTTTCTCTCACCTCCCCTCTTTTTCCCTCCACTGAAAAGTCTTTTATTTGCCTCTTTTATGAGAACCTGCCCCATTCCATTTCTCCCTTTCTCCTCCTAACATATTTCTCACCACTTAATTTCATTTTTTTAAGATATGATCCCATCCTATTCAATTCACCCTGTGCTCTGTGTGTGTATGTATGTGTGTGTGTGTGTGTGTGTGTGTGTGTGTGTAATCCCACCAACTACCCAGATACTGAAAAAAGTTTCAAGAGTTACAAATATTGTCTTTCCATGTAGGAATGTAAACAGTTCAACTTTAATAAGTCCCTTATGATTTCTCTTTGCTGTTTACCTTTTCTTGCTTCTCTTGATTCCTGTGTTTGAAGGTCAAATTTTCTTTTCAGCTCTGGTTTTTTCATCAAGAATGTTTGAAAGTCCTCTGTTTCATTGAAAGACCATTTTTCCCCTGAAGTATTATACTCAGTTTTTCTTGGTAGGTGATTTTTGGTTTTAGTCCTAGTTCCTTTGACTTTTGGAATATCCTATTCCACGCCCTTCAATCCCTTAATGCAGAAGCTGCTGGATCTTGTGTTATCCTGATTGTATTTCCACAATACTTGAATTGTTTCTTTCTAGCTGCTTGCAATATTTTCTCCTTGACCTGGGAACTCTGGAATTTGGCCATAATGTTCCTAGTAGTTTCTCTTTTTGGATCTCTTTCAGGGGGTGATCAGTGAATTCTTTCAATACTTATTTTGCCCTCTGGTTCTAGAATCTCAGGGCAGTTTTCCTCGATAATTTCATGAAAGATGATGTCTAGGCTCTTGTTTTGATCATGGCTTTCAGGTAGTCCCATAATTTTTAAATTGTCTCTCCTGTATCTATTTTCCAGGTCTGTTGTTTTTCCCATGAGATATTTCACATTATTTTCCATTTTTTCATTCTTTTGGTTTTGTTTTATGATTTCTTGGTTTCTTATAAAGTCATTAGCCTCTATCTGTTCCATTATAATTTTTAAAGAACTATTTTTTTCAGTGAGCTTTTGGATCTCCTTTTCCATTTGACTAATTTTCCTTTTGAAAACATTCTTCTCCTCATTGGCTTTTTGAACTTCTTTTGCCAATTGAGTTAGCCTATTTTTCAAGGTGTTATTTTCTTTAGCATTTTTTTTGTCTCCTTTAGCAAGGTGTTGACCTGCTTTTCATGCTTTTCTTGCATCTCTCTCATTTCTCTTCCCAGTTTTTCCTCCACCTGTCTAACTTGATTTTCAAAATCCTTTTTGAGATCTTCCATGTCCTGAGCCCATTGAATATTTATTTTGGATGTTTGGGACACAGAAGCTTTGACTTCTATGTCTTTCCCTGATGGTAAGCATTGTTCTTCCTCATCTGAAAGGATGGGAGGAGATATCTGTTCACCAAGAAAGTAACCTTCTGTGGTCTTATTTTTTTCCCCTTTTTTGGGCATTTTCCCAACCAGTTACTTGACTTTTGGGTCCTTTCTCAAGAGTAGGGTATACTCTGGGGACCTGTAAGATATCAGTTCCTCTAAGATGGCACAATCAAGTGTGTGCTTGTCTGGGTGCAAGGAAGGATTTTTGTGCCCAAAATCTTAGCAGCATTTCCTCTCCACAGGCACCTGACCTCCAGTTCTGCCAAGCTAGCACTGGGGGGGGTGGGGGTGGGATTCAGTCAACCTGCGGGGGCAGGGCCTTCATTCAGTGTGAGACAAAGACCAACTGCCTCAGGGCATCTTCACAGGGCTGAGGTAAGACTCAGCTCTTCAGTGCCCCCAGGGGTTTTTACAATCCAGCTATGGTCTCAGGCTGCTTTAGGGGCTGCCCTGAGAACTCCTGCCACCTGCCTGATGTGAAGGCCCTTCTCCCTTTCTGGCCAGCTGAATAAACCCCATCACTGACCTTTGGCACCTGTGGGTTGAGGGATCTGCGGACCCTCTGCTGCTGGGACTGGGGATTCTGCAACTGGAGATTCTGCCCCAGAGGGATGTTCACGAGCTGTGCATGCCCAGCCAAGGCTGGGCTGGGCTCCACTCAGAGCTCGGCTCTGTGTCGGGTGCAACTGACATTTCCTGTGGGTCTTTCCGGTCACCCTAGGCTGAAAATCTCTTCCACTCTGTTGTTCTCCACTTCTGCTGCTCCAAAATTTGTTGAGAGTCCCTCTCTGCAGGTGTTTTATGGGCTGTGTGGGGGCAGCCTCTGTATGTGTGTCTTTCTACTCCGCCATCTTGGCTCTGCCCCTGCATTATGACATCATGACTTCTTGAAAAATAACTGTGGAATTTGGAAAAATCTGGTTGACCCTTGGAGGCAGCATTGTGGAATGAGAATTAATCAAGTCAGGAGACTGGTTGGTGCAAGTCCTCAATCCACAGCTTACTACCTGTGTAAGATTAGGCAAGTCATCTAATCTTTCTGAGACTCAGTCTACTTATCTGAAAAATAGGGATAATAACACTCATACTACTCACCTCATAGGATTGTTATGAAGAAAGTGCTTTTTAAACATTAGGGAGCTCTAGAAATGTGAATTGTGGGTTTCTGTAACATAAGGAATTTGGGAGAGAAGATCTTTAAGATCCTTTTCAATGCTAACCTTTTACAATTATATGACTTAGATTGGAGGTCTGAATTCATAGAAACTTTCCTAAGTCTATATCCCTGAGGTGAATTAGACCTTGAATGGTCTGATTGAATTCACAGTATAGGTATGTCTACTGAGAAGATGAGACAAGGCTGTTTTGAAAACATACATTTTCTTTTTGGTGAGGGAACTGGGGTTAAATGACTTGGCCAGGATCACACAGCTACTAAGTGTCTGAGGCTAGATTTGAGCTCAGGTCCTCCTGCTCCAGGACCAGCTCTCTAATCCTTGTGCCACCTGACTGCTCCAAATGCCATACATTTTCTAAGAAGCATCTTTTCCAGATAAAATCGTGGTGAGATTAGGGAAAAGATATAATGGTAATCTATCTATTGCACCACCTACCTCTTTTTTTAATCAAATGTATGAATATCATCCAGATAATTTTCACAGTTTTCATGAGGCAGAGGATAGTTATAACTGATATAATAGAGAGATGTGAGCCCCATTATATTCTGTCCTCTTCAGACTATTCAGATTACATCTTGAGCGTCATATTTGAGAAAGAAAGTGATAAGGAGGAAATGCATGGAAAGAAGGACAATCAGAATAGTGTGGGGACTTGAAAACACATCCTATGTAGTTAGACTGAAGACACTTTGGATGTTTAGGCTAGAAAAGAAATGACAAGTAGAAATCTTCAACTTTTTAAAATATTGTCATAAAGAAGTGAGATCAGACTTATTCTTCTTAGCCAAAATATCAAATAATGCATCATTTTCAAAAACCAGGGAGGTGGAAGTTACAGGGAGGTGGGTTTTAGAGCAGTATAGAGCCCTTTCTTACTGGAACTGTCCAGCAATAGAATGGGCTAGTTCTAAAGTAGATTACCAGGAATTGGAAATGTTCCAGTGGCCTTAATGTGAAGGGATTTCATGATTCATATTTAGTTTGGATTAGATGTCTGAGGTCCCTTTCTACTCTGAAATTTTATTATTATGAAATACTGATTTTTTTTATGTTTTGATGCTTTTAAAAATATCACTGCCATATTCAATAATCTCCTCCCTATAAAACAGTTAAGCAAAATAAATGGGTAATAGTGACCTTTTCTAACAGCGTATGCAGTGATCCTCATCTGTAGTACATCACCTCTTCACCTAGAAGAGGGAGGTGTTTCATAATCAGGTCTATGCAATGAAGATGGGTTACTATGTTAGCAAAAAATTCTTATCTTTTAGCATTGTGTTCCTTTATATTATTGTGCTTACAATATTTTCTTTGGTTTTCTTTCTTTACTCTTTATCACCTCTAGAATATTTGAGTGACTTTTCCCAGGTCACACAGAAAACAAATAATAATAGCTACTATTTATATAAGATTTTCAGATTTGCGAAGTGCTTTACAAATATTATTTCATCTTATCTTCACAACCTGGGAGGTAGGTGCTATTATTATCCCCATTTTACATATCAGAAAACTAAGTGGCTAAATGACTTGCCCAGGTTCACACAACTAGTAAGTGTCTGAGACTGGATTTGAACTTGAGTCTTCTTGGCTCCAAATCCTGCACTTTATAACTGCTCTTGCTATCTTGTTGAACTTATGTCAAAATCATCAGAGAAATGAAAGAACAAGAATCACAGAAAAATAAAATGGTTTACAAAGGATTGAATACCATTCCATAAAAATATTTGGTCAAGCTTTGAAATGAAAAAGATTTTGGAAAGCCTGAAGATTTGGAGAGAATAAGACTAGAGAAGCAGAATTAAAGTGTTAAGTACGTCCTTCCATCCAATATAAGAACATGGAAATGAATAGTTAGGATATGATATAGAGATGGGACTATAGACTTAGAGTTAGCTGAACAGGGATCTTAAGGACCTTTAGTACAATCCCCTCATTTTAACAGATGAGGAAACTGAGACTCAGAGAAGTAAAAGTCTACAAAGTTGCAATCTACCAAGTGTCAGAGTCAGAATTTGATTGCAGCTCTCTTAAATATAGGACGGTATAATGACATTGAATAAAATTTTTGGTAACATCATCATTACCAATACATATCTAAAAATAGTGATTGCTGAGCTAGGGGCCACTGTTACTCACTTCTTCTGAAAGGAAAAATAAATTGCAGACCACACTATTCCTACCCTTTTCAGTGCAACGTTTCAGTTATTCCCTCAGGAACTCCCTCTCAGGGGACTGGGTTTTCTCCTCCAATGAAATCCAGGAGGATGGTATAGACCTTGACTCAATGCCAGCTCCTACTCACTGTCCCAGTTGCTACTCAAATGTCTAGAGAAATTCCAGTGAAAGTATGTTCCCTACCCCAAGAAGTTATAAAACTGAATCAGCCAAAGATCCCACTCTGGCAAAAGACCGTGATCTATTTTTTCTCTTTTCTTTGGAAGTCCCCCATTGCCTGCCTTCAAGGACATTCCAACAATAATACACACAGATTTACAATGTGAGCACTTAATAGCTTTGATCACAATTAGAGGCTTAGAAGCAAAGAAGGGTAAGCAAACTCTTAAGAAACAGGGTACAGAGAGAAGACATCAGGCTTAAGTCCTCTTGGAAGAAAGGAAGGGATAAAAGAGAAGAATTTAAAATTGCCTGCCTGTCTATAGTCCAAGTAGGTTTTCAGCAACAAAATAGCCACCCCACAGGACAAGCTCTATTATACATGATCCACTTATATAACATCTATCCCCACCCAACACTAATAATCTCATGGAGTCTGTCTTCCACAGCTTTTGGTCTCTGACTCATGTATCTTCTCTCCTGGCTCAGCAGGCCTGCTCCAAAAAGTAACTGTTTCTCTTTTTTACCCAGGAACCCTGAGGGTCTTCCCCAACCAGATTGATTTTTTTTTTTTATTATTAAAGGTGACATTCCTTCAGTAACTACTTGAAGAAGTCTATTTATTGAATGGGTGTATCTCACTCAAAGTGAGAATCTGATAAGACCTTAGCCTAAAATAGCCAGAATCTCATATTGCATCCTGGGCCATCTTCAGTCATCCTGATGAATATCTGGCCACTGGACCCAGATGACTCTGAAGGAGAAAGTGAGACTGGTGACCTTGCACAGCTCTCCCTCACTCAAATCAAAGTCAACTGAAAGTCATGTCATCATCCTCTTTGAAAAAGGACAAAGACAACAACCTAGGAGTGGGGAAGGCAGGGACTTTTGAATAATGTACTTCAGCCCTCTGAACTACAAGTACTTATAGGAGCTGGTCCCATCCTGTTTTTGACCTCCAGGGCATGCAATTTTAGAGACTGCTGAGAGAAGACTTCCATAAGGGCAAAATGTTTCTCTTTTTCCTGGTGTGAACTAAGATTTTAGCTTATTACCAAGTAAAGTGTTGAATTACTCTTCTGCATTCTGTGGTATAGTCTAATCTGTAGAATTCTGATTTTGGTCTGCTATTTTGATTAGATAAATGGATTTACTTGCTCTTCACTATTTGTGATGGGGTTGCATAGTGGATAGAGCACTGGGCTTAGAATCAGGAAGACATCTTCTTAAGTTCAAATCAGGCCTCAGATACTTATTAGCTGTGTGACCCTGGACCTAACCCTGTTGGCCTCAATTTTCCTATCTGTAAAATGAGAAAGAAATGGCAAACCATTCCAGTATCTTTGCCAAGAAAGTCCAAAATGTGGTCACAAAAACTTAGACACAGCTGGGCAACATTTATGATGGTCTTTTGTGTTCTAACATATAATAAGGAATATCTAAGATAGCTAGTTTAAAACAAGGGCTATCCTTTCCCCTTAAGAGTAATTAAGGAAATAGCTTTAATTCTGATCTTATTGTAGCCCTAGATCAGAGATATTTGAGACATGTCAGGAAGATAATTCTAGCCCAATATTCTTTTTAGAGACTGGGAAAGAGGTCGCATAACCACATCTATCCTAGACCTTGCCTTCTTTCCCCACCTCCACTTCTATTCACATCTCCAGCTGATGATACAGTCCACCTCCCTTACTCTCTGAAAAGAGGTCATTTCTAATAATAATATTAGCACCCATGAGCAAAGTGATCCCTATTTTGTTTATTTGCATTTTTAAAGTATTTTTGATTTCAGGGTTTTTTTTAAAAAAGCATTTATTTTCTCTCTCCCACGTCCTTCACCCACATTAAACAAAGCAAAAAGAAAAGTAAAAGCTTTGTAACAAATATGTCTACTTCATCAAAACAAATCCCCACAATGGCTATATCCAAAAATATGTCTCAATACACATCCTGTGTCCATTACCTTTCTGTCCAGAGGCAGGTGGTATGCTTCATCTTTAATCCACTGGAATCATAGTTTGACATTGCATTGATCAGAGTTCTCAAGTCTTTCAAAGTTGTTTTTCTTTATAATATTATAAGTGAGCCTACTTTGGCTCATGTTACTCTCCATCAGTTTATACTGGTCTTCCTAGTTTTCTCTGAAACCACCAATTTCATCTTTTCTTTTGACTTAGTAATATTTCATTTCATTCATATACCCTAATTTATTTAGCTATTCCTCAATATATGAGGACCTGTCCCCACCAGTTCTAGTGTTTTTCTACTACAAAAAGAGATACTATATTTTGGTACATGTAGGTCCTTTTCCTTTTCCTTTGACTTCATTTGGGTGTAGACCTCATAGTAGTATCATTGGTTCAAATGGTACACATAGTTTAATGAATTTGGAGGCATAGTTCAAAATTGGTTTTAAGAATGGCTCAACCATAAATGGTCAAAAGATATGAACAGACAGGCAGTTTTCAGAGGAAGAAATTAAAGCTATCTATGGTCATATGAAAAAATGTTCTACATCATTATTGATTAGAGAGATACAAATCAAAACAACTCTGAAGTACCACATCATACCTATCAGATTGATTAACATGACAAAACAGGAAGATGACAAATGTTGGAGAAGATGTGGGAGAGTTGAAACACTAATTCATTGTTGGTGGAGCTGTGAGCTAATTCATCCATTCTGGAGAGCAATTTGGAACTATGCCCAAAGGGCTACCGAAAGGTGCATACCCTTTGACCCAGCAATATCGCTTCTAGGACCAACATGTACAAAAATATTTATAGCAGCTCTTTTTGTGGTGTCCAAGAACTGGAAATTGAGGGGATGTTCATCAACTGGGGAATGGCTGAACAAGTTGTGGTTGTAATACAAGTATGATTGTAATAGAATACTATTGTGCTACAAAAAATGAAAAACAGGTACACTTGAGAAAAACCTAAAAAGTCTTATATGAACTGATGCTGAGTAAAGTGAGCAGAATGAGGAGAACATTTTGCATAGTAACAGCCACAGTACATGAGGAATGTTTTTTGATAGACTTAGCCTTTCACAGCAATGTAAGGACCTAAAACATTCACAAAAGACTCATGATGCAAAATGACATCCACATGCAGAGAAAGAGCTATGGATGCAGAATGCAGAATGAAGTAGACTGTTTTCACCTTTGTTATGTTTTGTTGTGTTTTGTTTCTCTCATGGTTTCTCCCATTCATTTTAATTCTTCTATACAATATGACTAATGTGAAAATATGTTTAATGTGAATGAATGTGTAGAACTCATGTAAGACTGCATGCCATCTTGGGGAGGGAGGGGCAGAAAATTTGGAACTTATGGAAATGATTGCTGAAAACTGAAAACAAATAAATTAATAAATTTTTGGGGAAAAAAATGGCTCAACCAGAGAGCAGAGCCAAGTTGGTGGAGAAAAGGCAGGGACTCACCTGAGCTCTCCCCAAAACCTTTCCAAACACCTTTAAATAATGCCATAAAACAATTTCTGGAACAGTAGAACCCACAAAAGAATGGGGTGAAATAATTTTCCAGCCAAAGACAACTTAGAAGGTCCGTGGAAAAAGTCTGTCACACCAAGGTGAGAGTGGAGCACAAGCCACATCATCACACACTCAGACTCAACAAACCAGGAGCAAGGCTTGGGAATCATTCAATCAGCAGCAGCAGCAGTTACTTTTGGAGCTCTCTGTCCACAGACAAAAGGGGATCTAACAACTGGTCAGAAGGAGATTACATGATTTTGTTACTTTGCCAATACTTGAATCCAAATTATAGTCCTGACTGGCAGTCCCAGGGCAAGGAGGAGGATTAGCACACCAGAGCTTGTGGTCACAGAGGAGTGGAAACCCTTGTCACAGTTCCAGGACAGAAAAGAGTGCCTGTGGTCATTCACAGACCAGAGCACAGGTCAGGACAGTGATAAACATACCTTTCTTTAGAATATGCCATGTTGGAAGAACTGAAAACTTAAAGGTCCCTAGAAGTATCTCTAAAAACAGTTGCAAAAACCCCCTTAAACTTGGGATAGCACATCCTCCACCCTGGAAGCAGAACCCCATTTTAGCAAAAAATTAGAAGTCAAGAAATAGTCTAGGAAAATGAGTAAATAACAGAAAAAAAATCTGACTATAAAAATGGTGACAAGGAAGATCAAAACACACACTGAGAAGATAAAAAAGTCAAAGTTCCTACATGCAAAGCCTCTCTCCCTCTCTCCATCTCTCTCTCTCTCTCTCTCTCTCTCTCTCTCTCTATATATATATATATATATATATATATGTATGTATATATATGTATGTATGTATTTATGTATATTAGTCTCAGGCCATGGAAGACTACAAAAAAGATTTGGAAAATAAAGTAAAAGAGGTAGAGCAAAATTTGGGAAGAGAAATGGAAGTGATGCAAGAAAATTGTGAAAAACAAGTCAACAGCTTGGTTATAAAAGAGGCATAAAAAAAGAGGCACAAGAAAATGAACCCTAAAAAACATATTAGGCCAAATAGTAAAAGAGGTCCAAAAAAACAATGAGGAAAATAATGCCTTAAGAAACCAGAATTAACCAAATGGAAAAAGAAGCACAAAAAAAAATCTCTGAAGGAAAAAACTCGTTAAAAAGTAGAATTGACCAAATGGAAAAGGAGGTGCAAAAGCTCACTGAAGAAAATGATTCCTTAAAAATTAGATGAAAGCTAATGACATTATAAAACCCCCCAAAAACAACAAAACCAAAAGAATGAAAAAAATAAAAGACATATGCAATATCTTATTGGAAAAACAACTGACCTGGAAAATAAATCAAGGAGAGATCGTTGAAAAATTATTGGACTAGCTGAAGGTCATAATCAAAAAAAAAAAAAAAGCCTAGACATCATCTTTCAAGAAACTATCAGGTTCTCCGGATAATTTCCCTTGACAATCTAGAAACAGAGGGTAAAATAGAAATTGAAAGAAATCCCAAAATGAAAACTGACGGGAGAGTTATAACCAAATTCCAGAGTTACCTGCTCAAAGAGAAAATATTGTAAGCAAGTAAAAAGAAACAGTTCAAGTATCATGGAGTTACAGTCAGAATAACACAAGATTTAGCAGCTTGAAATATAATATTCCAGAGGGCAAAAGAGCTAGGAATCACCAACCAGCAAAACTGAGTATAATCCTTCAGGGGACACAATGGATATTCAATAAAATGAATGACTTTCAAGCATTTTTGATGAAAAGACCAGAACTCAATAGAAATTTGACTTTCCAACACAAGACTCATGAAAAGCATAAAAAGGTAAACAGGAAAGGAAAATCATAAGGGATTTAATAAGATTAACCTGTTTACATTCCTATATGGAAAGTTAGAAGCACTATATATAGACAGAGGGCACAGATATGAGTTGAATATGAAAGGCTGATATCTGAAATAATGAAATTAAAAAGTGAGAGAGGAATGTACTAGGAGAAAGGCAAAAGAAGTGATCAAATGGGGTAAATTATCTCACATAAAAGAGGCAAAAAAGACTTTTACAGTGGGGAAGAAGGAGGAATTGAGGGGGAGTGAGTAAACCTTGCTCTCATCATAATTGGCTCAAATAGAGAATGAAATACATGCTCCATTGGGTCCCTACAGAAATCTAAATTACCCTACAGCAAAGGAGGAGGGAAAAAGAATAAGAGAAGGGAGGTAACAGGAGGGCATATGACAGGGGGGTAGTCAGAAGCAAAACATTTTTGAGGAGGGATAGGGTGAAAGGAGAGAGAAAAAAGAATAAATGGAAGGGGGAGTAGGATGGATGGAAATACAGTTAACCATAGTAACTGTAAAAAAAAAAATTTGAAGCACCTCTGATAAAGGTCTCATTTATCAAATGTACAGAGATTTGAGTCAAATTTATAAAAAATAAGAGCCATTACCTAATTGGTAAATGATCAAAAGATATGAAAATTTTTCAGATGAAGTAATCAAAACTATACAGCCATATGCAAAATGCTCTAATTCACTACTGTTTGGAGAAATTAAAATTAAAATAATTCTGAGGTAATACCTTATACCTATTAGATTAACTAATAGGACAGAAAAGGAAAATGACAATGTTGGAGGGAATATGAGAAAAATTATACATTAATGCATTGTTGAAGAAGTTGTGAACTACTTCAACCATTCTGTAGAGCAATTTGGAACTATACTCAAAGGGCTGTAAAATCATGCACAATAACACTGCTAGGTCTATATCCCAAAAGAGATTTTTAAAAATGAAAAGGACCTATATGTACAAAAATATTTATAGCAGCTCTTTTCTGGTGGCAAGGAATTGGAAATTGAGGGGATGATCCATCAATTGGGGAAAGGCTAAACAAATTGTGGTATGTGATTATGATGAAATATTATTTTGCTATAAAAAATGATGAGCCGGTGGTCTTCAGAAAAACCTGGAAAGACTTATATGAGCTGATGCAAAGTGAAATATACTGTGTACAAAGTAACAGCAGTATTGTAAGATGATCAGTTGTGAATGACTTAGCTAAAAAGTCAGTCTATTCAGAAATAGAATGATCCAAGAAAACTGAAGGACTTATGATGAAAATGCTATTCATCCTCAGAGAAAGAACTATGGTATCTGAATACAGATTGAAATATACTTGCCTTCTCACTGTGGGGAGGAGGAAGGAAGCAGGAATTTGAAACTCAAAGTTTTAAAAATGAATGTTAAAAATTGTGTTTACATGTTACTGGGGAAAAATAAAATATGAAATCTTTTTTTAAAAAAAATGACTTAACCATTTCATATCTTCACCAACAGTGCCTTAGAGTGCCTGTTTTTCCTTAATTCTTCCAATAATTGTCATATCCCTATTCTGTCATCTTTGCCAAGCTGATGGTTGTGGGTTGGAACCTCAGAACTGCTTTAATTTGCATTTTTCCAGTTATTAGGGATGTAAAACATTTTTTTATGTGGTGGTTGATTGATTGGACTTTTTTCTTTTGAAAACTGACTTCTGCATTTATAGATTCATACAACTAATTTATATGTGTGTATACATACACATATACATATAT
Source organism: Bettongia penicillata ogilbyi (assembly GCA_023548195.1). NCBI lineage: Eukaryota > Metazoa > Chordata > Mammalia > Diprotodontia > Potoroidae > Bettongia > Bettongia penicillata. Next base: position 2,413,818 of record JAJHZJ010000328.1, read on the forward strand.
ATGTATATTTATATATATATGTATGTAAAATGTAGATATAGTACTTTAAAACATAAAAATCTGGTGGTAAATTCAAACGAATTCAACAAAAAGTTGTTCAATGGCTACTATGGACAAGGCAGCGTGACACAATAGATATTGGGTCTCATAAGACAAAATAAAAGACGTATAAGTAATTTGCTAGAGAATTACCATGTAGGTTGTGTGGTCTTGGCAAATTGACCCAGATATAATGTTAATCAAAATCTTTTCATATATACATACATACACACACACATACATACATATATATGCATGTATATGTACATATAAATACACACACAAACAGCACTATGGAAACCTGCTCAGACACAAATTAAAAAAAAAAACCCTGATTTACATATAAAATAAAAGGAATTTTATTTCTAAAAAGTGATTCACAAAATTACAAAATTTTAGAACCAAATAAGGAAACTGAGGCCCAGAAAGCATGAATGATTGATCCAAGTTACCAATTGGACTAAAGCAGAATTAGCACTAAAGCACTCAATTCAAGACTCCTTCCATCACATGCTGAAACCTCTTTGTTATTGAGTTAGCAGGGAATTCAAAATTATGGAAATTAGTTCTTAAAAACATTATTAGCTTCATTTTGTCAATATCCCTTTAGAGTCTGTCTCTACTTCAGCAGTTCCATCAGCCAATTTCTAGATGGACTGGCTCATTTTCAAAAGTTAATATTTCTACCTAAATGGCTTAATGTATACATAGTCTGTGGGTTATAAACAGTCTGATTTGCTAAAGAAAAGCTACAGCTACAATCCAAGGATAGATGACAGATACTGAGAAAGAATTATAGGTCTGAAATTATTGCATGTGAATTTATAATCTTTTAAGAAAAGGCCCTATAAGAAGACAAAGAACTTCTGTATACTATTACAGTGAAGCCTCATTATATCATGCCCATTTTTTCCCAACTGTAATTTTTGCCCCGTCACACTACAACATCTCACTAATGGTCTTGTTGGCAGCTTTCCAGCACTTTCCCTTCACTGTGAAACCTTGTTTTTATCTTTCCCTTCAAAATGATAAGACGAGATTTTACAGTATCTCCTGGACTGATGACAGACAGATCAGAACTGTTATCACTACACAAAAGGTGACCCTATCTCTATGCAGCTGCCAGAGACTGCTTTCTCAACCTGGGTCAGATTCTCTGTAGTCTTTTAGCAGCAGAGAGGACCCATGTGCTTTCTTGGTCTGTCTCAGTGTGGGAAGCTAAATGATGAGCATCTGTCTGGGGTTGCTTAAAGCACTAGGTTCTTAGCCTTGCCTTGAGGTTTTCAAGCCAGTGATGGCTGGGAAGTCAATCACTTGACCTGAGAAATCTTTCAAGCTCTGACTGTGCCTGCTTTGGTCTAATTAGAGTGGTAAGGTGAGGTTAGAGAAGGAAAAGAGAAAACTTCGAAAGTTTTCTTTCTTTTCAAGCCAAAGTACTCATTCTATTGGTAAAGAGGGATACAGCACACTTTGGGGTGTACTAGTTTTTTCATGATAAGCATTGATTATAGAATTTTTAGATTACAAAAAGAATTTGGAAATCATCTAATCTAGCCTCCTACTCAAAGGAGCAGGAAGTCCTGAATTTGGAATCAGGAGACCTGGGTTCAAAGCCTGGTTTACATTTATTATGGATGTGACATTGAGCAAGTCATTTAACCTCACCCCTATCGACAAAAACGTTTAGACTGGATAACTTTTGAAATCCTTCTGGCTAGAATGTGTGATGAAGCGATTTTTTTCCCCATTGCTGGACAGTCCAATTTATTAAAAAATATTTTCTACTTCTGCCTGGCCACAGGTTCCAACTACTGGCACTAATTCTGATCCTCTTTTAATGGCATTTTGGGATGACCTCTTGAAACGCAGAAGTTAAATTCACTTTACTTGCAAGGCTTTGTTCTTTTGGAACAGTTTCTTAAACATTGATAGGCAGTTTCTTCTTTTTTTGTCCCTCCTCAGCTCTCACCCTCGGGTTTCTCCAGACCACACATATCCAATGGATGAGAAGCAAAGGTATTCAAACCCTTCACTTTTTTATTTGTCACAGACACTTTGAAAGTCTTGTGAAGTTCTATAAAATAATTTTTGGTAGTTTAATTGGTATGGCACTGAATAAGTAAATTAAGTAGAATTGTCATTTTTATTATATTAGTTTGGCCTGCCCATGAGCAATTAATATTTTTCCAGTTGTTTAGATATGACAAAAGTGTTTTGTATACTATTTTCACTTTTTGGTCTTTTCATTAAGTTTTTCCCTTTCATTGGTTTTTCCCTTTCGTTCTGTTTCTTCTTTCACAATATGAGTAATGTGGAAATATTTTAACATGATTGCACATGTGTAACCTATATCATTGCTTGCCATCTTGGGGAGCAGGAAGGGAGGAGGAGGGAGAAATATTTGGAACTCAAAATCTTATAAGAATGAATATTGACAACTATATATGAATTGGAAAAAATAAAATACTATTTGTAAACAAAGAAAAAAAGGTTTTGTGAAGCCTTCTCAGAACGATGTTTTTAAATGAATAAAATAATACATAGGATTATAAAGGAAACCAATCAGATTGGAATGTGGTTATCAGAATACTAAAAACAAAAACAACAACAAATTCTTGGACTTCAGGTTACGAGCTCCTGTACGAGAATGAGGAAAAGGAACATGAGTTGATTAGCAAACCCTGTGACCATAGCAGACATGCTCTCAAATACCCCCTTCCCTAATTAACAGGGTCAGTGCTAGAAAGGCAAGATCTCAAGTAAACCTATCTACAATTTTTGCTAATCCCAGGGCCAGAAGCAGATGGGGCAGAGTCTTTTTCAAACAAGCACAAGGGTTGCAGATGAGTTGTAACAAGATGTCAGCAGTGGGAATTCAGTGCACAGGTAAGGTCATCTCCTTCAGGTGAACAAAAAGGAATCATCTTTCTGGGAGGGAGAATCCTTCTTGAGGATTAACAATTCGGTGAAAATTTGTTCAGCATCTGTTCCATGTAGAATGCTATGTAGGCACTGGTAGAGGTACAAATTACACAGAAGAGATACGACATACACAGAAATTATTATACAGAATGTTACATGAAAAATTCAGTAGAGGAGGACCAAATACTCTGTGAGATCTGAGAGGCCTTGAGGGAATCAGGGAAGGCTTCCTGGGGGAAGGTACTTTTGAAAAGTGTTCATCTTCATGGGAGTCTTCATGCAAATACTTGTAACTACTGCAAACCATGACCAAATGTTCCCTGAAATAATGTTTTTTGTGGTTGTTGCTTTTAGAGGCTTAATAAAACCAGCTCCATCAAATGTTTTGTTTATTTTCCCAAGGAGAACCTTGGAGTCATCCTTTAGCTACAACTTCCTATTGTCATCTGGTTTCATTTATATTGAGATTCTCAAGAATGATATGATTCAGTTCCTCCAGGAGTATGTCTACTCATTGGTCCTTGGAAAAGGAAATCACCTCTGACTTGTAAAAACAGACATGATTTTTGTAAAACAGACTCATTTGAGGCCTTTGGGATTTCTGGAAGCTGTCCATGAATTTGACCTTGTGAAGGCAATAGGTGCTATACAAAAGCTGAATAAATTTGAGTGTTAATGAACTCGTGGTACATTTTTTAAAGGGGGCTGGTCCAGATGTCAGGTGTCAGAATAGTGTTCTAGTTCTGGCTTTACCATTTACTATTTATGTGGCCTTGAGTAAGTTATTTAATCTCTTACATTTTCAGTTTTATTAATCTATATGTAGCAAACGAAGGCGCCTCATTATATCCATAGCACATCCTCCAGACAAGGCTGCTCGAGGTTTATGGTTTTCTGTGAGTCTGCATCTACTCAAAAGCGTAGCTTGCAAAGTCTCAGTGATGTGTTTATTATTTTTGTAAGCCAGACAACACAAATTATTCAAGGCAAAGGCATTTAATGAAACATAATAATAAGAAAAATGAGCTATAAAACATATAAACTTGGTAATTGCTCCCACAGGTACACAAGGCATCCAGGGGAAGAGTATACATATGTAGGGAACATGGATAGGAATGTCCATACTTGGAGGAGCATAGCATGTGTGGCTGGGACACCACAAAGAAGGAATGTGTGTGGACAGCATTCATCTGTGGAGCTAAACCTTCGATTTCAACTGCTGCAGGGTTGCCGGTGCCCTTTCATTAAGTCTTTGTGTTGTTACTTCTTGGCTTGCTTACTGCTATTTCTGAGTGATATACAGCTTCTGTGAAAACATTCTGTGAAGAGTGTTGTCTCTGCTACGTGTGTTGTTGTTATATCTTTTCAGTTATTTTAGACTCTTCATAACCCCATTTTGGGGTTTTCTTGGCAAAGACACTGGAGTAGTTTGTCATTTCCTTCTCCAATTTATTTTACAGATAAGGAAATTGAGAAAAGCAAGGTTAAGTGACTTGCCCAGGTCAACACAGCTAGTATGTGTCTGAGGCCAGTCTGGATTCACGAAGATGAGTCTTTCTGATTCCAAACGCATTGCTCTATCCACTGTACTACCTAGCTGCCCTCTCTACTAGGTAGGCAATCAATATATAGACGAAGCAATCAGTCAATAAGTGTTATTTAGCACCTACTATGTGCTATGTACTCAGGTATCTGCTGTGAATCATTCCTTCCTTGTGTAGTGTAGATATTGCATGGTGGTAGTCCTCTGTTCCCATAGTCACTGTTGGTTGCTGCCAGCCATAAAAGTAAGAATGAACTCTTCTAGCTGAAAGCCCAGAGTCTTAAACTACAGCTATTTCATTGCTTAATTTAAAAAAGTATTTTGTTTTTATACCATTTTCATTTCCAAATATAGCTCTCTTCCTTCCAGTGAGCCATTTATTATGACAAAGAATAAATGAGAAAGAAGGGGAGAAAGTAGTTTAGCAAAACCAATTGATGCATCAGTCAAGTTTGATAGTATGTATAATCTTCTGTAACTGTATCCTCAGTTCCTACAAAGAAGTCTTATGACTTCTTTGGAACTAAACAAGGTCATGAAAATCAGTCAATTTTATTTTGATTTGCTTTTTTTCATTTATATCATTGCCTCAGCTCTTTTAAGAATGCAAAGCTTGGAGTTATCCATCCATTTCCAGAGCCTTAACTGAAATAGACATCTCTTTCTAAAAGGATATTCCTCTCCTCAGGTACCATGCTTTTTGGACCACTCACAAGCTTGAGTTTTGTTTTTTTTTAATTCTCCTTCTATTAACCATAAACTTTACTCTGACTTAGGGTTAGAAATTCTTTGTGATTCCCCAGTTAATGTTTATTTGCTAAACTGCATAGTTAGGATCAGTTTAGAGGAAGTTTTTACAACAAACTGTCAAAAATTCTCTGGAGATGGGGTCGTCCATTTTTTTTGATCTATCAAATATTTTTGGTCTCCCATTTGAATTAATGGAAGGAAAAAAGGCATAGGAATGAAATGTTAAACTCAGGGGGCAAGGTCATTTTTTTCCTCCTGCCTAGCCACATTTTTCTTGTCTCTGTGCACTTACACATATAAACATACACAAAACACATACATATGTAATAATGATTGTATTACATGCAATGTGTATATGTGTATATACATACACATGCAACCATATATGTATGTGTATTTATGTATATGTGTGTTTATGTGTGTGTGTGTATAAAATCTCTTAGTAATGACCTAAAAAATATATGTGTGGCTTTGTGTGTGTGGTCTGCCCTGTACTTAAAATAGTATTAATAACGCCTGTTAAACTTCCTAGTTTATAGAGTTGTGAATAGAAAATGAGATAATAAGCAGAAAAACACTGTGAGAACTTTAGTACTATAAAAGGAAAATGTTTATTAATTGTTGCAGTTATTGAAATTCTATTTTTACCCTCTGCCTACAGTGCACACATATGATGATTTTGGCTTCTCGGAATTAAAAAACAATGAAATCATGGACTTGATTTCAAACCAGATAAATGGTTTCTCTTTATTTTTCTTTCTCCGGTGCTTCCTGACAATCGTCTCCCAGATGAGGCGGCTGTTTGGGGCATATGCAGAGGGCAGACATTTTCAGTAACGAGAATGAAAGTGTGAACTCTCAGTTTCCTGGAGCAAGGTGAGTCCATTCTTGATAGTCAGCTTTCAGAGCATGTCAGAAGAGAGCAGCAGAGTGTGCCGGCCGCTATCTAACAACACCTACCTCCCAGACACTGTTCCAGCCATTTCCCTGAGGTGACATCTCCTTCTCAGGCTGTGTTATGAGAATGCCCCATTTCTCAATGTCAGATTGGTATTTTCCAAGAAAATCACCAAGAAGCTGCCAATGTATATTCCCTATTGTCACCTTGTACTCAAAAACCATTGCCACCTTGTACTTAAAAGCAACTGATAGGACCTACTTCACCCAGGGTTTAGAGTTAGTACATTTCTTAATATCCTCCAGCTGCTACTTACAGTCATTTTTATCCAGGTGACCAGAGAGGCAGGCAAACATCCTTCTCCTGGTGTAACTAACACCCTAGCAATGATAGGGGAGGGAAAACTTCTCACAAGCAATTAATACATCAAGGCCCACCTGCTCTTGAAAAAAAGTCAACCAATTATCAGTAATAATGTACAAAAAAGGAGTCTGGGGGAAGGGGAGATAAAGATTGAGGGAAGCCTTCATTATCCTCCTATTTCATTCAGACTGTGAATAGAAAAGAGGCCCATGACAAGAGTCATTTACTGGATTAGCTGAAATCTTGCTCACTTCCACTGGATACTAATGCAGGAGAGACAGCATCCTTTTACATCTGAGAATCTTTTACTGAAGCTCTGTTGGCAGCTATGAACCTAGCCAGTCAGTCATGCTTTATCCAAGGGGGAAAAATGACTTTGTGGGGAAAGTCCTGAAAATTTTCAAGACAATATTTTCTAGCCTGGAATGTACCCTCCTACTGAAATTATATAAAAGTTATCCATTTAGAGATTGAATCTATGGTATAATTGAAAGAATACTGGATCTGAACTCAGAAAAGCCATCTAATTTCTCTGTCAACACACAGAGACTACTCCTTGTTCTTCTTTACCTAAAGGTCATTATGTTAAGGGCACTGGTTGAGGAGACAGGAGGCTTGGGTCTAAGTTCTGTCTGCCATTTATAGCTCTGTGTGCTTAGGTGAATCATTAAACCTTAATAAGTCTGTTTCCTTAACTGAAAAATGTGGATAAAATGATACCTTCCCCACCTATCTCACAGTCTTATTAAGTGAGGGTCAAATGAGATAATTTATATAAAACATTTTGTAACCTTAAATCAACATTTGCATGTGAAGTCTCATCATCAATATATTATTAAATATCTTTGCCCAGGGGCCCACTCTGATTGGTGAGTCTCTGGACTTCACTTCCTGGACAGTAGGACACTTTTCTGTCCCTTCCCCCCTTTCCAGTTCCCCTTTCGAATGTAAGCTCAAGGGGCTATGTTGTTTCCTTGTATTTGAATGTCTAGCACTTAACATAGTGCCCGGCACATTGTAAGCACTTAAATGATGCTCTGTCTATCTTAGAGGGAGTGTTGGTGCATGATTTTATGTTTCCAAATGATTGTGCATTCAATGCAGCCTCTGAAGTTGAGATGCAACAAAGTTTGGATCAATTCTTTGCTACGTGTGCTAACGTCGGCCTAACAATTAACACCAAGAAAACACAGGTCCTCCATCAGCCACCACCAAACCATCCGTACTTGGAACCATCAGTTACAGCCAGTGGAGAAGTTTTGAATGTTGTGGATAAGTTCACTGACTTTGGTAGTGTGCTTTCCAGGGATGTTCACGCTGATAATGAGGTTAACATACTGTATATACGCACACCATGCACCATACTCTCTCTCTCTATTTATATATACTGTATATAGGATACTATAGTACACTAAGTGTACCCTAGATATACAGCATATAGGAATAGAGAGATACTACACACACACACACACACACACACACTATATATATATATATGATAATAAATACTATACACATACACATTATTCTATATATACTATAGATACACTATACTCTGGATATATACTATAGATACTATATACACTATGTGCTATATATATAGTATATATATATACTATATATACACACAGTACTCTATATGTGTATTCTGTGTACACTATACCTTATACATATTGTATATACATACTATATACTACATATACACACTATATAGTACTCTATATGTGTTATATATACTACATTCACTATACCAGGGATGAGGAACCTGCACCCTCAAGACCACTTGTGATTTTCTACGTCCTTGGGGGAGACCTTTTGACTTAGTCCAAGTTGTCTGGAACAAATCCTTTTATTAAGGAGATTTATTCTGTGAAGTTTGGATTTGGTCAAAGCGCTGCACTTGAGGACCTAGAGGGCCACATGTGGCCTGGCCTTGAGGGTGCAGGTTCCCCAGCCCTGTACGTCCTCTTACTTACATTATATATATACCTTATACTGTATACATAATATATATATACATAGTATACACTGCATATACAACTATACAGCACTCTATATAGACTACATATAGACTTTATACGTAGCATACACTATATATACATATACTACAGTACTCTATATACACTACGTAAACACTATACACTATATATACTTTATATACAATATGAATAATTTTTAGATTTTTTTAGCTCTCTTTGGTGATTCTTTTTTTATTGTATTTATTTACTTTTAGATTTCTATATTCATTTCCACAAAATTTTGAGTTCCAATTTTTCTCCCCATCTCTCCCCTCTCCCCACCTCCTAATACCTTGCATTCTGATTACCCCTTCCCTCAATGTACCTTCCCTTCTATCACACCTCTCCCTTCCTTGTAGGGCAAGATAAATTTCTTTACCCCATTAGTTGTGCTTCTTATTTCCCAGTTATATGCAATAATAGTTTTATACATTCGTTTCTAATACTTTGAATTCCAACTTCTCTCCCTCCCTCCCTACCTATCCCCACTAAGAAGGCAACCAATTCAACACAGGGTATATATGTGTCATTTTGCAGAAGACTTCCTTAATAATCACGTTGTGTAATGCTAACTATATTGCCCTCTGTCCTACTTTGTCCCCCCCCTTTTTTCAATTTCTCATTTGACCTTCCTTCCCAAAAATGTTTACTTCTAGTTACTCCCTTCTCCCATTTACCATCCCTTCTATCATCCCCTGACCCCATTTGTCCCCTCCTCCTCTACTTTCCTGTAATGTAAGATAGATTTTCATACCAAATTTAGTGGGCATGTTATTCCCTCCTTAAGCCATATGTGAAGAGGGTAAGCTTCCCTTTTCCCCTCTCCCCTTCTTCCTTTTCTCCTCCATTGAACAAGATTTTTCTTATCTCTTTTATGAGTTATAGCCTGCCCCATTCCATTTCTCCCTTTCTCCTCCCAGGATTTTCCTCCCTCTCCCCTTAATTTTTATTTTATTGTGGATATCATCTCTTCTAATTCAGCTCAACCTGTACTGTGTGTGTGTGTGTGTGTGTGTGTGTGATCCCTCCAACTACCCAAATACTGAGAAAAGTCTCAAGAGTTACAAATATCTTTCCATGTAGAAATATAAGCAGTTCAGCTTTAGAAAGTCTTTTATGATATCTCTTTCCTGTTTACCTGTTCATGTTTCTCTTGATTCTTGTGTTTGGAAGTCAAATTTTCTCTTCAGTTCTGGTCTTTTCATCATGAATGCTTGAAAGTCCTCTATATCATTGAATGACCATTTATTCCCTTGAAGTATTATACTCAGTTTTGCTGGGTAGGAGATCCTTGGTTTTAGTCCCAGTTCCTTTGACTTCTGGAATATCCTGTTCCAAGCCCTTCAATTCCTTAATGTAGAAGCTGCCAGATCCTGTGTTATCCTGATTGCATTTCCACAATATTTGAATTGTTTCTTTCTAACTGCTTGCAGTGTTTTCTTCTTTACCTGGGAACTCTGAAATTCGGCCAAAATATTCCTAGGAGTTTCTCTCTTCAGGTCTCTTTCAGGAGGTGATTGGTAGATTCTTTCAATATTTATTTTGCTCTCTGGTTCTAGAATATCAGGAGAGTTTTACTTGATAATTTCATGGAAGATAATGTCTAGGCTCTTTTTCTAATCATGACTTTCAGATAGTCCCATAATTTTTAAATTGTCTCTCCTGGATCTATTTTCAGGTCAGTTGTTTTTTTCCAATGAGATGTTTCACATTATCTTCAATTTTTTCAAATTTTTGTTTTTGTTTTCTAACTTCTTGGTTTATCTCAGTCATTAGCTTCTCTGAACTCAATTCCCTCTTTTAAAGAACTATTTTGCTCAGTGAGCTTTTGAACTTCTTTTCCATTTGGCTAATTCTGCTTTTTAAAGCCTCCTTCTCCTCTTTGGCTTTTTGGACCTCTTTTTCCAATTGAGTTAGCCTCTTTTTAAAGGTGTTATTTTCCTCAGCATTTTTTTGGTTCTCCTTTAGCAGGCTACTGACATGCTTTTCAAGCTCTTCTATGGCCTAGCCCATTTCATATTCATTTTGGAGGTACTGGAGGCAGAGGCCTTGACTTCCTCTGACAGCATGCCTTGTTCTTCCTCATCTGAAAGGATGGAAGGAGACACCTGTTCACCAAGAAAGTAACTTTCTATGCTCTTATTTTTTTCCCTTTTTTATGCATTTTCCCAGCAGTTACTTGACTTCTGAATCCTTTGTCAAGAGGAGGGTCCTAGTGCTCCTCCTCTCCCCAGTACCTTGCTCAAGGCTGAGATTCAGATCAGCTGTTCAACTCCCCCAGGGGCTTTGGGTGAGGGCAGGGCTGCCACTGAGGGCTGAGGTTCAGGTCAGCTGCTCAATTCCTCCAGAGGCTTTGAGCTGAGCTGCCTGGACAATGGACCCAGGCTGCTTCTGTGTCATCACCTGCGGCCTGCTACTGCCACTGCCTGGGGCCAGAGCTGGGAAAGCCCTCCCACACTGACCTTTGGAGCTTTCTTTGTCACTTGTGGGTTGAAGTTATCTGGGACCCTCCCTGGTAGAAATTCTGCCCCAGAGGTCTGTTCATTCAGGTGCCATGGACAGGGCTGGGCTCTGCTCCACTCACCATCCCATGAGACCTTACCTGTCGATCTTCCAGGTTACCACTGGCTGGAAATCTCTTTCACTCTGTGACTTCTGTTGCTCTAGAATTTGTTGAGAGTCATTTTTTTACAGATATTTTGTGGGCTGCAGGGGAAGCACTAGAGTATATGTGTCTTTCTACTCCGCCATCTTGGCTCCACCCAGGTCTACTCCTGGTGATTCTAAACTGTCCACTTACTCATGTACCAGTCAAACTTGAGTTCAACCAGATGAGCTGACATATTACTAGCTATCTTAGTGCTTGGAAACCTCCAAAGGGAAAGTATTAGAGATAAGAGATATTAAATTGACTACCAAACTAAAAGTCTACAGAGTTGTTGTGCTGACCTCACTGTTGTACGCATGTGAAACCTAGACAGTATACCAGTGCCATGCCAGGAAACTGAATAGCTTCCATTTGAATTGTCTTGGGAAGATTCTGAAAATCACCTGGCAAGATAAGGTACCAGATAAGGTGATCTGAAGATCACCTGGCAAGATAAGGTCCTTACATGAACTAAAATACCAAGCATTCATGATCGGCTTCAGAGAGCACAGCTTCGATGAGCTGACCATGTTGTTTGAATACAAAACATACATTTGCCAAAAAGGTTGTATGGAGATTTGACACAGGGCAAGTGTTCACATGGTAGTCAGAAGAAGCGATACAAGGACACTCTTAAGGTCTCACATAAGAACTTTGGAATTGTTTGATATGGGAGACACTGGTATAGGACCACTCAGCATGGCATGCCCACATCAGAAAAGATGTTATGCTCTATGAGCAAATCAGAATTGAAACAGTTCAAGGGAAACACAGGATGTGCAAATTTAGAATATCTACCCCAAATGTTCGCACAGACTATTTGTGCCAGACCTGTGTTAGAGCATTCCAAGTTTGTATTGGTCTGACACATTGAAACTTGACTCTAGCGCAGTGACATCATTTGGGTCCTCTTTGAGAGTGAAGGACAATAGCCAGTAATGTTTGTTACTTGCATTGACTATATCATTGCTCACCCTGATTGAAGGAAGGAAAAAAACAAACCCTAGTAAGAACCCAAAGTAGGTGATACCAATCCCTAGGGGGTGCTGGAATGATGGGGGACAGCATGATAGTGGCCCCTGCTGCAATTAGAGAATTTGAATAAAAACAAGGAAGTGATAGAAACATAAGGAAAGAAGAAAATACAATTTTGAAAAACTATTCGTACATGTTTCATGCGTTGTGTAATAGAGTTAAAGTTGTAGTGATTACATTATTTTCCAAATAGACACATAAAATCCAAGCTATAACAGTCAATGGTCAAGTCTACCAACAGATCTTAACAAGCAAGTGTTGTCAGGTAAGTGTGTTCCACATTGGTGGGAAGTCCACCATGCATGGGCAGAAATATGTGCATGTAATGACTTGTTTACAATACAATACTATAAGGTTACATGATGCAATATTGCATCATCAAAATTCCAATGCAGGAAAAACTTTACAAATTTACAATAAATTATTAAATTTAAGATGCATCATTTTTAAAAAATGATATTTTTTGAAATGATGCAAATTTAAAAAAAAAACTAAAGGGTTTTTAAAAAGTAGATTTCTGGGGGCATGAAAAGTATTTTTTAAAGGGGGCAGTAGGCCAAATAAGTTTGGAAACCTCTGCCCTACATCTAAGCAAAATAAAAAAAGAAAGAAGAAAGGAAGGAAGGAAGGAAGGAAGGAAGGAAGGAAGGAAGGAAGGAAGGAAGGAAGGAAGGAAGGAAGGAAGGAAGGAAGGAAGGAAGGAAGGAAGGAAGGAAGGAAGGAAGGAAGGAAGAAAGTTCTAAGTAGGCCAGACAAATTCTAAACTGATTTTTTAAAAAATCCCAATTGATAGATGTGTCAGTTCCTCAGATCAGCAAGGATTAAAGAATGTTTTATGAATTGGCACTGTTTAAAAAAAAGGCCAAATGACCCTCTATGAAGGATGATGTGTGAGAGATGTGTGCATCCAGCAGGAGGTAGGACCAAACAAGCTTCTGATTGTACTTGTCTATATTTTGGTGTTTTTCTGTCTCTATAATATAGTTATCAAGTTGGATAAAATAACAGAACTGTAGGAAGTTAGAACCATAGGAAGCTTTGTGAGGCATAATAGGTTTAGGGAAGAGAGAGTACATTTCAACAAGGGCAACTCAGTAGATTAAGACAGAGCCAACTGTGTTGATATAATCACACCAGGAACATTTGTTAAAAATCCAATCTATGTGTTAGGAACTATGAGTGACTAACAAAAGAGAAAACTTATCCTCTGTCTTCTCAGGGCACTTACAACTTACTAGAGTAGACCCCAAACCAACACCATCAGGGCTGACCTGATCCAAGTAGAGAGTAAGCATTTGCTTACCTGGTATAATTTTATGTGCTCTGGGAAATTTACCTTTGCCCCAAAGAATTCTAACACCTAAGTACCTCAAGGTCTAAAACAGCACTATTAGATAGTCATTCTTTCTAATAAGCATTATGCATCTCCTTCTAGATGTATTTTGAAATACCAATTTTTCTGGAATTCTGTTTTAAGCTAATGACTTAAAACTAATCTCTGGACATGCAGTATCGTCAACATGGATTGTTGTTGGTGTTTGGTCCCTTCAGTCATACCTAGCTCTTTGTGACCCCATTTGGGGCTTTCTTGGCAAAGATAGAAGTGGTTTGCCATTTCCTTCTCTAGCTCATTTTATAGACGAAGTTCTGAGGCAATCAACATAAAGTGACTTACTCAGGGTTAGTAAGTATCTGAGGCCAGATTTCAACTTGATTCTTCCTGACTCCAGGCCTGGCACTTTATCTACTGGACCACCTAGCTGCTCAGTAACTTGGTTATGCCCTCCATAAGTGCAGATCAAAGCCCATCTACTTGTTTTCATCTTTGAATGACTCTTTTCTATGCATCCCACAAGTGTTCCACCAAAATTCTACTGAATATTCTGAGGGCCTACCCTGGATCTCTTGGGATTCTTATGGCTACTGATGCATGCTCTGTCTTTGAGTTATCCTTTTTATTCTTGATACATAACTGGTCTACCTTTTCTGATCATACTGTTCTTTGATGACAGCTTTAATGTAACTTTCCTGGACAAGTCCTCACTGGTAACATGTTGTGGTCTAATCTCATCCAACATGTGCCTTTTTCATCATCCTATGGGGCAACTTGAATTCTTTAGAGATAATTTGCCAACAGGGCAATCTAGTGCCATTATATGGTATCACAAGAAGAATATTGTTGCTATAAAAAGGGCTGCCATACTTGCTGTAATATTTAGAGCAATGGTTTTTTGTGGTGACAAGTAACTAGAAACAAAGTAGAGGCCTATCAATTAAAGGATTGTGGCACATGGATGTTATGTTATATATAATATAATGTTATTGTGTTCAAAGAAATTATAAAAATGATGAATACAGAGAAGACAATATACAGAGTAAAGTAAGCAGAATCAGGAAAACTATACAACAATGACTGCAACAAGGTAAATGGGAAAAACAACAAGTCAATCAAAACTGCTGTTAAATGATAACACCAAAGTTTGGCCCAACAGAAGAAAAAAGAAGACACTTCCCGCTGCTTCTTTTCAGAGGCAGTGAGCTATGGGTGTGAAATATTGTGTATGATGCCAGATATTTTTTAATTTGTTGGTTAATTTTATTGAACTTTTTTCTTTTATCTGCTTTTTTCTTTATTATAATAAGGGATGGTCCTCTGAGAGGATAGAGGGAAGAGCAATGGTGGGAAATGTAAGTGATGTTAAAACAAATGTTAAAAATTTATTTAAAAAATTATTTTTAAAAAATGTGCTTTTATTTCAAGTAGAGGCTTGAGGTAATCAAAAGCATGCTAGTCTCCCAGAGACAATCTAATTTATTCTCCTCTCCCAACCTCTTCTGAGCTTCATCTTCTATCTAAAGCTAGCTTATTGCCCATCCATTGTATCTGTCAAAGACATATATATTAAGAGACAAGTTCTATCTATTGTCCAATCAGAAACACATCATAGCCTGGGCATAAGGCACTTGTATACAGCAGGCACTTAATAAATGCTCATTGAATTGAAGTCACTCCTTGGGTGACCCCTGGTCTAGGTGATTGCATTGGACGCCTGAGTACTAAATGAATGCCAAAAGGTAAGGAAAAGATATATGAGGGAAAGTTAAAAGGAATCAAATACAAACTTTGCCTACATTGAAATCTTCCAGGATAAGTGTTGTGCTCAACAAACCACTCACAGAGATGTTCTCACTGTGTAATTACTGAGCCTTGGCTTGACTCCCTCTTACCCCACCCCCATGTAACACAAACAGCTTAAACACAGTACAAAGTAGTCAGCAGTGAGAGCCCTGAGCAGTACCAGATGTATTTTGAGTTGCCCTAATGAGTTTCTCTCTCCAAAGAAAGAAGGACAGTGAGTCTGCAAACAGAATACCTGGAGTCTGGTTTCCCTGGAGCAGGTCATATGTTGGAGCTGTTTGAAGAATGTAACCCCATCAGCAGGCTTCCCTGAATCACTTCTAGAAATTTGAAATAAAGGCCTTTCAAGTACTCGTGAGGCCCAGAGGATTTCTGTTGAAAAGGCCAAGACAAAGAAATACTGTTTAAAGGATGGGAGATGTATAGGATGTGTTTTGTCTAGGAGCCTCAGAACATGTGAGACAAAAATATTTCCCTGGTGGGCCAGGATGGAAGGGAGTCCAGGGCCATAGAGAAAAAGAGAAGAAACATTTTATACCTCCTAATAAATCTTCCTCTACTAAATGGAGCTGGAAAGTAATTTTTACTTACTCCTTTCCCTACCACCATCAACTAAAAATTTCCAGTAAAGAAAAACACATTGATATTGGGGTAGCTAGATGCCACAGAGTTGGAACCTGGAGTATTGAACCTGGAGTCAAAAGGACTAGAGTTCAAATATGACCTCAGACACTTAGCCCCTGCCCACAGAAAACTGAAGAAGGAAATGGCAAACTGTTCCAGTATCTTTGCCAAGAAAACTCCATGGACAGTTGGACCAAAGATTCATGAAGAGTTTGTTGTCATTGGGTCATTTCACCATGTCCAACCCCATTTAGGGTTTTCTTGTCTCCTTCTCCAGCTCATTTTACAGATAAGGAAACTGAGGCCAACAGGGTTAAGTGACTTGTCCAGGATCATATAGCTGGTAAGTGTCTGAGGCCAGATTTGAACTCATGAAGATGAGTCTTCCCGTTTCCAAACCCAGTGGTCTATCCATTGTGCCTCCTAGAGTTGGACAGGACTGAACAGCAACAGCAGCAATCACGTCAGAGGATGTTTTTCTTTATTTCATCCCATTATTTATTTACTTCTCACTTATCTCTCTCTGTGGGGAATTTCTGTTTGTCTTATTGGATACTTATCATTGCTTTCTTTCAGGTTGCATGTTCCTAGAGGGAAAGGATTCTGATCTGTCGGTGAGAAAATAAGCACTTATTAAACACCTAATGTGAAGAAAAACAGAAAACATCCCTTGCCCTCAAGAAGTTTATAGTCTAATAATCTGGTTTGAACTTGTCCTACATAACACCTGGCCTGGGGTCATTTCTTCTGGTTAGAGGCAGTAGATGGCAGCAGAAAGAGCATTAGGCCCAGATTTTGAAGTATTAGGACTAGCTTAGGACTTAGCTAGGACTTCCCTAACTGTGACTTTGTTAAAGTCACTAATTTCTCAGTGGTTCATGTCATCTACAAAATGGTCATTTATAGCTAATTCTGAGTGATTGTGAGGAAATGCTAATAATTGTAATTGATCAATAGCCTAATTAATATAACCAATTAAGCTTTCATACTCTGTTGTGACATACATGTAGTAACAACATTATATGTTGTAATCATACATATTGGTTTATCAGAATAAATTTAAAATTTGTGTATGGTATATAATACCATGCACTCATGAACACAGCTTCCGTCCAATCAGAGGCTGAGCACATGGTCATTGTTATTCAGTCTCTTTGTGACCCATTTAGGGTTTCCATGGCAAAGATACCAGAGTAGTTTGCCATTTACTTCTTCAAATAATGAGGAACTGAAGCGAGCTGAAGCAGGGTTAAATGACTTACCCAGGATCACACAGCTAGTACGCATCTCAGGCTAGATTTGAAGTCATGAAAATGAGTCATCCTGATTCTAATTCCAGTTCTCTATCATCTCACCACATAGTCTTATTTGGAACTTCAAATATTTAATTGTATGCAATGTATTCAGGTCAGATACACAAACATACAATCTATTCATATGTATATGTATATATATACATGCGAATATTCATGTTGTATATTTGTGTATATCCATATATAGACATGAATATATGTATATGTGTATATATACAAATGTGTATGTCTGTACATATATGCATACATATATACACCCATACAATTATTTATCACTTCCATATCTGACTTTCTCCATCCTGGTTTCCATATATCTCTGGTCAGCTCAAGAAATTAAATGGGAATACTTTGGAAGTTTTGTGGAAGCTACAGATGACACATGAAGGCCAGCAGACAACTCAGAAATGCATAAAATATAAGTATAGTATTGGATGATATCAACATATTTTATCTTTTAATAATATAATATAATAATTCAGACTTCTTCTCTGGTACAAGGGAGGGCCAAAAAATTTTACACGGATTTTCTTGATCACAGGGGTGCCATGCTCCTAATCTCCTAGATGTGGAAGGGATAACTATAATGATATATATATATATATACATATATATATACACATAGATACATAGATATACATGCATACATACATGTGCACAGTTGAGCTAGAGAGCTCCTTGATCAATTTGATGAGTTACAGTTTAACACACCTTCATTAGGGACTTGGCACTATCCTAAAGTGGTAGGCATGATCATTAACAACCTCAGTGAGAGTTACTAGATCTGTCTAATAGCCATTAAGGATGAAGATGAACTCTAGTAAATTTTGGAATGAGTTGATTGACTTAGGCTGCTGAGGATAAATTAATTTTATGGACTTATGTTGGTTGAAACTTCTTCTTTGGTTTTTCATACTACTAGCCAGCCCCAATAACCTCAGTGTCTCCCTACTTATTGTCCATGTGCTTTGAAAAGCTGAAGTGGATCCAGAAGGGACCAACTAGGATAATAAAGGATTTGAATCCATACCACTAAGGATTGGTCAAAAGAAATGAGAATGCTGAATTTAAACAAGAGAAAACTGCGGGAGAGGAGAGGATGTGATAGCCATCTTCATGTATTTGAAGGGCTGCCACGTGAAAGATGTGTTAAATTTGTGCTGTTTGATGGCAAAGGGAAGAAAGACGAGCAGTGTGGACATCCAGTGTTTAGTGCAGCACCTGGTTCATAGCAAACGCTGCATAAATGATTTTTGATTGACATTGAAAAAAGGAAAATGTAGGCTTGCTATCAAGAAAAAGTTCCTATCAATAATAGCTATCCAAAAGTAGAATGAGTGCCCTCAAGAGATAGTGGATTCTTCCCCTCTCACATGAGGTATTCATAAAAATGCTGGATACTCTCTTGTTGGGTATGCCATAATGTATATTCTTTGGAGGGAATGGGTTAGGCTAAGTGAGACCATCTAAAAACAATCTGATTTTACAGACTAAATCTATCTACATACAGAGGAAATCTCAATGGAAATGAGAAGATGAAATTAATAAGAATGATTTTAAAAAATTTAAACATCCTTCTGAGTTACACAAAAGAAAGAATTAAAAACAATGGAGTTAATGAAAGTCCTACTTTTTAAACCACCACATTGTGCTTTTCAAAAATGTAAACATGCTTTTTTTTAAGGAGTTCATAAAGACTCTCTCTGTGCTCATACAGGCACTCTCTGCCAAATCCCAGGGAGGTCAGCCAGACTGCTCTTGGGGAGATAGGGTCTCACTAGGATCATAACACATACACACAAACACACACATGTTGGTAACATGTGGTCATGTTACATCATATATACTGAAATGCATGTGTGTTTCTTGGTTTGCCAATTTAGTTTAAGCCTTGATTGTTACCCTTTGTATCATGCCTTTTCTTTATCTTAATTGGATTTTAACACTACCCTTGTCTCTGGTTCTACTGGCTAGAGGCCTAGCAAAACTCCCAACTTCATTAAACAAGAAAGAGTTACCAGGAGCTTCAAAACAGCTGCTCACATGCTAAAAATAGATGACAGCCTACTCTTTTTTGAACTCCTTTGTTTGACCAAAGCTGTGTGACCTAGAGTGGTGACTATGGGCCTTCATTCATTTTATTCAAACAAAAGAATCCAAAAAAATCAAGCAGGCTTTTCAAACCCCTTGGCTTTCCTAGGATAGTAAAAGTAGTAAGAATAATGATAGCAACAGTGAAGATTATGATTATAATAAAATAATGATGAGGAGGGTGATGATAATCATAGTTGGTAATAATAAATCTTTTTTAAAAGCGTGTTTGCTTTCCCTTGTCTCATGAAAGCCAGTACACACACATACACAGCAGGACATAGAGAGGTAAGAGGTCTTTCAGCATGGCAAACTTGTGTCATTTTTCACTGCTAGAAGATGAAATCTAAATTCATTAGCAAGGCACAATTAAGTTCATGCCTCTATATGAGGCCCATTCACAGCTCGTCTTTGTGTTTTGTCTTGGTAGTGGGCTGCCTTCGCCTGAATGGAGCTGGCAAACCTGGCCCATGTAAGTGCATTAATTAGGGCTCTTCAGCCTAGGGTAGCAGATGGGAAAACTTGTCCTTCTAGGCTTTGAATAGCAGCTTCTTGGCTTGAAATAACACCCTCATTTCAACAGACTGAGCATGTTCTTTATTACTCTTAGTAATTAGCTAAGAAATACTCATTATTAATGTATTCCTTTATCAACCCATCTGTCCCTCCATCTTTTTCCACCTTCTGCATGACCCAGATATCTCCGAGACCTCAAAGTCGACTATTCAAAGAACTCTAGGAAAGCCACATGTGGGCGATTACTTGGATGTTTTGGGTGGCAAAGCCTGAGACCCTACCTGACTAATATGACAAAGAAAGACCCCCCAGAGAAGCCTGAGATGCAAAAGTTGAGCTTGGGAGAAACTACTTTATTTTGCAATTTATGAAGGGCATCAATTCAATTCAGCAATTTTTTTTAAAGCACCTAATACATACTGTGCAAGGTACAGGAAATACAAAGACAGAAACAAAATATTTTTGAAGAGTTTATAATCTTGATGGATTCAACATGCACCCAAGTAAGTAAATGTAAAATATTTACAAAATATCACAGAGCAATTTCTAGGAAGAAAGTGCTAACATGTATAGACTATATTGGATTATTTACAGTCTCAAGAAGGAAAGAGTGGGTGGAGGGAGGGAGGCAAAGAATTTGGAACTCAAAACTTTAAAAAAATATATAAAAATGTTATAACATCTAATTGGGGAAAATAAAATATTATTTAAAAAAAGAAAGTGTTAAAATGGAAGGAGGTGAAAGGAAAAGGCACAGAAAGAGAAGAGAGACCAGAAAAGGCCTCATGGAGTGCTTTGGAATGTTTTCAAAAGGAGGTTAGGAGGAATTCAATTTAATAAACATCTTTAAAAAAAAAAAAGTCAAATGTGCAAAGCTGACGATAAAAAGATGAAAAACCAATGTCCCCTCAGCCTTCAAAGGGTTTATATTCCACTAAGGTGCAAACTGATGGGGGCAAGGAAAGCTCCGGATAGGATGATCTAGAAAATTTGAGGAGGAACAGAACCCCTGGGCATTAAGGCAGGAACACCTTCCTTCCTTCCTTCCTCACCCCCAACCTGTTCTCCTCCATTGATGCTCAAACCTCAAGTACAAGTCAAAGAGACTGTGCAGATTTGTTGGGAAAGACATTAGCTTTAAAAGGCCTGGGCCTCCCACTGCATCCAGGGCCTTCATTCAGGACAATGTCAGGACATTCATCCTGACCTATTTCTTGTCGCTGGACTCCAATGTCTCTGGAGGAGAGAGTGAAAATAATGACTTTTCACAGCCTAACCTCACTTAATTTCAATTCACTTGCAAGTAAGACATCTCCCTCCTGAGGTCATTGGTCTTTGAGAATGAAGGACATAAATGGCCCCTTAGAGGAGGAAGCTCTCACCAGTTTGGGACTGTAATATGTAAATGATCCTTATATATATATATATATATATATATATATATATATATATATATATATATATATATATATATATATATATATATATATATGTATGTATGTATGTATGTATGTAGGCATGTATGTAGGTATGCCTGTGTATACAAATGTTGGGCAAAAACAAAAGAAGACAGAGCTTCCTGTTAGGAATAGGCAGGAGGCAAAGATATAGTGGATTCATCAGTTACCTTCAAAGGAACACTTGAATGTGTTTTACTAAGGCAAAAGTCTGGGCAGAGGAACAAGGACAGTGGGCTGGAGACTTCCCAGAGGGTCCCTTCTGCTGGACAGAGAGAAGACCTTGGAAAGGCATTGCATGTTGCCTGAATGTCTGGACACAGAGAAAGCAGGAGGCAATAGCTCCAACAGTCAGCCTGACTCCAGCTCACTTCGCTTCGCTTTTGTGCCCAAGGCCAGTAGTGAGTGGGGAGAACCAGCTGCCTGTCAGGCTGAGGTTCACACAAAGAACACAAAGACCGTTTTGTTCATTCAGGACAGACAAGCTCCTGCTCCCTGTGGTTGGCCTTTGAAAGGGGAAGAGCTTTGCCCAAGAATACTTGGGGGACCAAACAAACACTACAAGCTTCAGTGCCAGGGACCCAGGAAGAAGAAAGCTGTTTCATCTTTTCTTTTCAAGTGGAGCTGGCAAATATTTGCCTAGGTGAGGGAGGGCTGGCTGGCTGTGCAATGTTTCGACAATAGAAGAAGTAATTTTGAAATCCCTTTGACCCTAGTGGAAATACAAGTATAAGGCCTCCACTGACTCCAAACTCAGCTATGTGTCGAAGCCCAGACAGAGAGCTGGTGACAATTCTGTCTTGACAGTATCCCTTGAATCTGTCCCCTTCTCCCCACTAACACAACTACAGCAGTTGTTCAGGCAATCGAATTTTCCTTAAATGCTTACTTAAGTGTTATTGCGTTAAGTGCTGAGGCTGTAAAAAAAGTCAAAAACACAAAAAGTTCTTGCCTTCAAGGAGCTTATAACATACAAATAAATAGGTACAAAGAAGAGTAAAAGCAGAGTAAAAGAACGATTCAGACCTTCATTACCTCTCACCAAGAGTATTGCAATTGTTCTCCCAAGAAGTAAGGAGGAAAATAAACATTTATTAAGCACCTACTATGTGCTCTGGCAGGCACTGTGCTAAGCATTTTACAAATATTACCCCATCTGTTCCTTATAACAGTGCTTGTTGGTAGGTGTTACTATTTTTCACATTTTGTAGTTGAGGAAGCTGAGGTAGACAGAGGTTAAGTCTCATAGCCAATGAATGTGAACTCAGATCTTCCTAATGGTAGGACCAGCATTCTCTCCACTACACCATGTAAAGGCCTTGCCTCTTTCCTCTGCCCAGTTCATCATCCACACAGCTGCCAAACTGCTATTCCTAAAACACAGGTCTGACCAATGTGGGGATTTTCAAAATTGTCCAATCTGCAAGAAAAACCACTGGGGCAGAACTCTGAACCAATGGCAGGCACTCTGTTAAGGGCTCATGGCCCACTCTAAGGAAGTAAACCTCAGATCTTTCTCAGGATGTGAGATATCTACTTCCTCCAGAATCTTGGTTTTATAGTCTTTGAAACCCAGACAATACAGGTGAAACAGACCAAAAATACAGAATCTCATTGGTGGTTGAAGGACCTTGCCCTTGGTCCTTTAGAAAGGTCTACAAAAAATAGAATCCCATTGGTGGACAAACAGGTGGATAAGTAGATCTTAAGAGACCTATCTTGACTTTCCGGGAGGGCCTGCTAAGCCAATGAGCAGCTTCATGGTGTTGGGCCGATAAGTGAATATCAAAACATCTATGTCGGCTGGTAGAAGAGTAGGCCGTAGGCTAGCAACTAGGATTACTCATGGGCTATGTGCTAGTGGTCCTCTCCCCATGTTGGGCAATACAGGGATGCCAAGGGACATGCCAAGGGCAACAAAAATACCAGGGGGATGACTTTCCATGAAATTGAGTCAACTCTATCAAACTAGGCTCGATCATCAAAACAAGGAAAAACAAGGGTGGAGGGTCTTTAGTTAGCTTCCTAAGATTAAATAAGTGAATGAACAATTGAGTTCACAGCTCTGAGGTCAAAGATATAGAACTTATAATTGCCACCCCTATGGAATCTTATCAAATTTGTTAATATTGATTGTAATTAAAGGCCCAATAAAATAGAGGTTCAATTACTCATTTATCATACCATATCACTTCCCTGTTCAATGGTTGTTCATCCTTTGTTCTTAGAGAGGACCAATGACTTCAGAAGGGTGATGTCTTGACATGTAAGTGAATTGGATATAAGTGAGGCAGGACTGTGCAAATTCATCAGCCTCACTCTCTCCTCCAGAGTCATCTGAGTCCAATGGTAAGACATAGGTCAGGACAACAGGTGATGACCCAGGATGCAGTGGGAGACCTTGGCCTTTTTAAGCTAAGGTCTTCCCCAGGTCTCAATTTGTCACCCATTCAGTGATTAAAGGCTAAGTAATAATTGAGACAAAAGATGGCCTATAGCCCTAGTTTGACTTCCTAAAAGAATCAGTCTGGGAGAGGAAAACATTCAAAGTTTCCTGTTCAATAAACTCCAATCAGTGAGTTATTCAGTTTGTCACTAAGCATTTGTTATGCACAAGTTATGTGCTAGGTTCTATGCTAAGTGCTAGAAATAAGAAGAAAGGCCAAAGACAGTACCTGCCCTGAAGGAGCTCACAATCTAAAGGGGGAGACAACATGCTGTCATCAATATAGAAACAAGATATATGCAAGATAAATTGGAAGAGATCTCGGAAAGAAGGCACTAGCACTAATGTTATCGGAGAAAGAATTCTTTTAGAAGGTGGGAAAAAATGAGTTCAGTTTCACAGTCTGAGTTCAAGTTGTCTACTGGACAACCAGTTGAAAACATCTTATGGGCAGTTGGAGAGGCAAAACTGAAGATCAACAGAGAGGCTAGGTCTGGATACATAGATCTGAAAATCATTAGCATGCAAAAATAATACAGCAAATACAAACTTAAACCATGCCACAATTAACATATGCATTGATGAACATATGTGATGACATGCAAAGTACATAGTAAATTACTATCATCTGATGTATTATATGTGTGACTGTGTTTTTCATTTTCTGTAACAATGGCCATTAGTTTGGTCATCAGTCAAATTATCTTAGCTCACTTGTTACTACTGATCCATATGCCTCTGTATCTACCCTTGTTGTTATTATGGTGGATCATAACCCTCATCAGATCTATAGTCCTACTTTTGTAAATCTGTAGAGGGCTCCGGATGCCTAGAGATGTCTCTGCACTCTATGAGAGTAGGTCTAGACCCTAAATGCTTCTACCTCTGAAATGCTAGATAGAAGAGTATTCCATGGGCTCTGTATTCTTATCTTATTTGAAAAGTTTGATGGGTAACAGTACAGAGGGTCTTCCTTAACGTGAAATACCTGTTTCTAAGTTATTGTATGAATTAGAGAGTGTGTTCAAACTTAAAGTCTTTAGTCTCTTTTTCCTCAGTATACATTGAGAGTTTGGCATTTATTAAATGACATTTTGCATGCAACAATATATCATTTAACAAATTTCAGTATATTAATGTATATTGAAGAAAGAGAAAGACTAATCACAATATGATGAGCTATTTAATGTATTTTTGTTACTGTTCAGTTGTTTCAGCCATGTCCAACTCTATCTTCATGACCCTACATGAGGTTGTTCTTGGCAAAGATACTGGAATGACTTGCTGTTTCCTTCTCTGGCTCATTTTATAGATGAGGATTCTGAGGCAAACAGGGTTACCCAGGATCACACAGCTAGTAACTGTCTGATGTTGGATTTGAAATCAAGAAGATGAGTCTTCTTGACTCCAGAACCAGCATTCTAACCATTGAGTCACCTAGCTGCTTTTATCTCCTCAGTCACTGTCATTTTCTTGTAAATATTTATGCTATTTTAGGGAATATGTTGTGGATGCTTCGCATAAACATGTAATTAACCTACATTTGTAGGTCAGTGGAACTCTTATCTTTTGGTAATAGATAAGTGATACCCTCTGTTCAGAAAGATGGTTTCAGGCTTGTGTTTCAGAGGAAACTGGTAAAGAGCTTTTCTAGTAATTCATGCATCAGTGTCATGACAGTAATATGTATGAGCCTTGACTAAAACTGACAATATCTATTTCCAATTTTGTTTTCCTATAGTATTGACATGTAATGAAATATTTATACATTAATTCCATTTTACTCTTTGCTTCGATTCTTTAGTGGTCAGCCAGCTGGCACAGTGGATAGAGTGCTAGTCCTGAAGTCAGGAAGACTCATCTTCATAAGTTCAAATCTGGCCTCAGATATGTACTAACTGTGTGAACATGGGTAAATCACTTAACCTTGTTTGCCTCAGTTTCCTCATCTGCAAAATGAGCTGGAGAAGGAAATGGCAAGTCATTCCAATATCTTTGCCAAGAAAACCCCAAAATGGAGTCATGAAGAGACGCACACCACTGAAACAACTGAACAACAACCAAAAATAATAGTCAGTGCTATTTACACTGAAGCATTTCTAGCTAGTGGGACATGGATATTTCTGATTCGTTCTGGTGAATCCCAACTTCCTATGGTAAGAACACATTAAGGAGCAACATTTACTAAACTATCCTCTATGTCCAATTGATCTGAAGTTCACATTTGGATATTATTGGAAAAATAGGAATATTAATTGTTCTTAGTATTAACTATATGTAATTGATCTGTTTTCCATAGAAATAATATTATATTATGGCATTTTTTCCATTCTAAAATACCCTAAAATTGGTTTTCTATGTTAACTTTCATATTTATTGAAATACTGAAATTTTACAACTGTTTGGGCTCATTCAGTCTCTACTTTCTCTTATGGCATTTATTTCATGTGCCACTACTCACTTGGCACTTAAGTATTTGCAACTTTATGCTGATATTTAACTTTG
The DNA here is from genome assembly GCA_023548195.1 of Bettongia penicillata ogilbyi. Classification (NCBI taxonomy): domain Eukaryota; kingdom Metazoa; phylum Chordata; class Mammalia; order Diprotodontia; family Potoroidae; genus Bettongia; species Bettongia penicillata. Next base: position 2,440,121 of record JAJHZJ010000328.1, read on the forward strand.
TGGTGAGGAGGAAGGTTCTAAATCTCTCCACAATTAGAACATCTCTAGGTAAAAACCCTAGTATGTGGGCTGAATAGTTTTAAACTCTCCAAAGGAATCCCAAAGCACCTAGCATATGAGAAAGGGATTTACACTCTAATGGAGTGGGTTGTTTTTCCGTCATTTCAGTCATGTCTGACTTTTGGGGACCCCATGTGTGGTTACCTTGGCAAGGATACTGGAGAGGTTTAGCATTTTTTTCTCCAGCTCATTTTACTGGTGAGAAAATTGAGGCAAACAGGGTAAAATGACTTGTACAGGGTTACACAGCTAGGAAGTATCTGAAGCTGGATTTGAACTCAGAAAGATGAGTGCTCCTGACTTCAGACAGTATCCTATCTACTCTGCCATATAACTGGATGAATGGAGCATGAATTATCAGATATTCCAACCTCCTTTACAGAGAAAGAAACTGAAGCCCAGAGAGTAGAATTGACTTACATATTTCTGTCCCATTTCCTGGAGAGAGGCCATATCCCTTTGTTTGTTAGAATACTAGAGAGGGGGGTTATAGTAGCACCTTCAGTTGTCCAATATGTTAGGATCCCATCCTCAGTGGAGTGAGTTATTGTGTCCAGTTTCAGAAGATAACTCAATCACTACAGGCATACTCTGGAAATTACTGAAACATCAACTGTTCCTCAAAAGGTACAAAATGATGAGGGAGCCAAAGGAAACTCTATCATGAAATTTGATCAGTGTCCCCCCCAAAAGGGCTCTTAATCTGGGGTCCATGAACTCGTTTTTTTAAAAAGATATATTGGTGGGGTTTTTTGCATTTAGGAACACATACTTGTACTGCACAATACAATCTTGGCATAATATTGCAACTGAGATAACAATTACAACTGCTTTCACAAGTTAAGTCAGTGAGCAAAGCACTAGCACCATGTAACTGCACGTACTAGGGATCTGACAGATGAATGGCCTAACAGAGGTTATTAAATAAAGGGGGACGGTCTTTGGTGGGTCTTACTATACACAACACTTTAAATGTGCTCTGATATAGAATGTTGATGAAAAGGTTCAACTTTAAAGAGAAAAATGACACATAAAACACATTAAGCACCTTCCTTTCATTCAAAAAAACATTCTGACATTCAAATAGATTCCATTTGAATAGCCATGAATCAAATTCAATTGGCACAAAAAGAACTCAAGCCCAAACTATGTCCCAATGAAGATTTGCCACTATTTTTAGAAACTAGAGTTGGCTTGGGCACTGCCTAGAGCCATATAACCAATGTGAGAGACTTGAACCCAGATTCCCCATCTCCAAAGCCAGCTAAAAAATATATTGTTAACTTTATCTTAATATAATTGATTCCTTTGTTCATTCTATGTATATTATGCATTTAAAACTAGGTTTTGCCAGATTGCCATTGAGGTCTATGATAAAAAAAAAAGTTAAGAAGTTCTGCTCTAGAATAAATATACAGTAAAATCTTAGTTCTTCTACTATTATGGTAACAGACAGGTTTCTTAAAAACAAAGGAAGACTCGTTAAATGGTATATAGATTAGAGATGTATCTGCTCCTTCACCTCAGTCTATTAGCTTCTCCTACAACCCTGTTCTTCAGCTAATGATGTCCATCGGGAACACATAGCCTTGAAATTCACCACATTGGCCTAAAAGCCACAGGTGTCATAGGAAGTAGCTTTCTAAGGTCATTTTCTTTCTTTTTAAAAAATGTTGTTAGCTTCTGTTTTTACATCACTTATCACAGTATATGTCCCTACTCCCAGGGAGCAATCCTTTCAACAAAGAATTAAAAAGAAAAAACACTTGAGCATGGCTTTCCAACACTTCACCCAACTCAAGATTTCAAGTAGCATTCTACATCCATACATTAATACCATACCCTCATCCTTCTAAAGAATTGAATGAGTTTTCTTCTGATACTTCTCTTTTGTGGCCAAGCTTAGCTGTCACAAAATTCTATCATACCATTTGAGCTGCTTTGTTATTGTTATTATTTTGATTAACATTATTATAATTCTCATGTGTGTCATTTTCTTATTAATATTCATACTTCAGTTCATAAATTTTCCCCTTGTGTGGTGGGCAGCAATATTTCTTTGGTCTCTGCCACATAACCTGGGCTAGCTTCTCCTAACATTCTACCTTGCTCAGGTAAGATTAATTTTACCTTAAAATGTCTTAAAACCATTTTGAAAACTCAGGAGATTAAAGTTTAGGCCTCAGTTGATGTAATTTCCTGCTGGTCTAAGTACAAAAAAGCCAAGGCATGAAGAGTTAAGTGCTTCTCCTATAGACTTATGATGAGTAAATGAGCTTGGTCAGCTATGCTCAACTCAGTTGATGCTGTAACTTCCAGGAATATCCTTTTCTTGCTATAACTCAATAGCTTCCTTTTTTTAACTATTAAGTGATCTACAAGTGTTTCATTCCATTCAATATAAACCATGTGATTAATCTGACTCATGTCTGATCTATTATGCCATCTTTCTATACCTTCATCATATTCATCATTTGTTACATTTAGTAATATTCCATTAATAATCATTAATATTTCAAAACTTGTTTAGTCTTTCCCCTATGGATGGGCATGCACTTTGTTTCCACTTCTTTGCAATTACAAAGAGTGCAGTTATAAATATTCTGGTGTATATGGGACCTTTTTTTTGACATTGGTTTCCATGGTTCATATACCTCAAAGTGGGATCTCTGGGTTAAAGGCTACACACATTTTATTCACTTTCTCAGCAGAATTCCAAATTGCCTTCCAGAACTGTTAGACTAATTCATAGTTCCAACAAAAGGGTATTGGTGCTCCTGTCTTTAACAATTTCTTTAACATTGACTCTTTCCATATTTTGTTACCTGATTTGCTGAGTGTGATGAAAAACTTTAGAGTTTTCTTGGATTTTCATTTCTCTTGTTATTGGCAACTTGGAGTAATTGTTCATATGATTTCATACATGTTAATAGTATAAACCTTTCCCTAAATTATTTTGAATCCCCAAGACCTGAGAAATGTCTAAAACATGGATTGGTCAATCAGGAGAGACATTTTGGCCCCCTCTGAGCTTACTTAACCTACCATAATGCTTCGTGTACTCTGGCATAACAGACCTGCTTTGCTTTGTTCTCTGAGTGAACTCAAAATGCCCCTTTCTGCGTCAACAACTACAGCTGACCAGGAACATTCTTCTGTTTATGACCACTAAAGACAGGAGATCTGAGACTAGACACTATTGAATACTGGGATTTTCCTTATCTTGGTATTTTATGGACATATGTTATGTAGGGGAAACACAGATATCCTGGATCTATAATTTCAATTGACTAATATTTTCCTATCTCAACCTATCCAATTAAGAAATTCCTTTCTCATAACCATATGGAGACTATAATTTTGGCTGATATAAGGCATTCTGAGCCAGGAAGACAGGGAGGAGTGAGAAGGAATTGCTCTGAAGATATAAAATCCCCTTTGGTCTGTCCATCCTTGAATTCATTGTCTACAATGAGCTCCCATGCATATCTCTATATGCATGTTCTACAAGATTTGAGAGAAATAAGCACTCATATGCAGCCTAATTTTGTTTGTCTTTCTAAGAATGAACTTAACCAAGGTTGACAATAGTCTGAAATTCTTTTGAGAACTCATTCTTATCCTTTCATCACATGGTTTTGAGAATTTTATTTCAGTTGTATGTAATTGTAAATTTAATTTCCTAAATATTTTGGATGGCAGACCTTTTCCAGAGATAATTGATACACAGATTAGTTCCCAATTGGCGGTTTTACTTCTTATCCTTTGGGCGATGTAATCTTGTAGAAACTTCTCAATTCCATGCTATCAAAATGGGAAAATTTATCTTTAGTGATCACCTCTATCCAGGGGTGTGATGGAGCCAGCTCTAACCAGCATATAAAAACTCATTCCACTGTGAGCATGTATACTTCAGAAATCAGTAATTTCACATGTAAGGCTTCATGGGCTACTTTGTTGATTGTCTCAACTTAAGAAAGTGTTAATAATTCAGACTAAGCTTAAAGATATGTGCATACATTTGTTTTCCACCCCTGTAAACACTGAGCTCAGGAATGACACCATCATAGGCCTAGTGACTGGAGGATAAAAATAATACCAATAATAGCAGGTAATTATGCAGCACTTTTAAAGTTTACCAGAATTCTTTACATTCATGATCTCCTTTGAATTTTATAACCCCTCTGCCTCTATCCCTTGTTTGGATAAGAGCTAGGGGGCAGCAAGGTGGTGCAGTGGATAGTGTACCAGTGCAGGAGTCAGGAGGACCTGAGTTCAAATCTCACCTCAGACACTTGACACTCACTAGCTGTGTGACCTTGGGCAAGTCACTTAACCGCAACTGCCTCATCCTGGTCATCTCTAGTCATCCTGATGAATATCTGCTCACAGGATTCAGATGGCTTTGGAGGAGAAGTGAGGCTGGTGACCTGCACAGCCCTCCCTCACTCAAAACAAAGTCAAAGGCAAGTCATGTCATCATTTCTCTGATGGCATGGTCTTCTACATCAACAAAGGATGAACACACACAGGATAAGAGCTATAACAATTAATGGCACCTGAGCTCCTTCTTTTCTGTTTTTTTATGCTATGACTTTTAATGCTCAGATCATATATTCATTTTTATCTTATTGTGTCTATGTGGTGTAAGGTGTTGGTCTAAAACTAATTTCGGCCAAACTGCTTTCAAATTTTCCCATCTCTTCCTGTCAAATAGATATTAAGTAAATTTCATTTCCTTTTATTTCTTCTGCAAATTTGGGTTAATCTATCTTAATATTAACCTCACCTTACCAAAACCATTCTTATGGGATGTGAAAATTTTACTTAACAACCTTCAACATTCCTTAGGTAGGAAGTCAGAGGAAAAATCTCAACTGTACCTGAGTCCTTGCTAATATTAAATAATCCTCTTAAATCAAGCTATTTGTGAATCCTTTAAATGAAGTTTAAATCTGCAACCTGACTTAGTTTACCTATAGAGTTTGTTTACTGAAGTTTGTTTCCTTAGGGGATATTTGACATTAGTACTCTAACAAAGTTTGCAAGTATAAGATTATGGACCTACCTTCTCTTTAATTTTTATGGCCTAAGAGGAAGGTACAAGATTGCAACATATAATTGAATTATTTCTCTGTCACTTTGACATAATTTTGCCTATAAAAGGCCTTATCTGAATCCTCATGATGGTGCAAGTTTACTCCAAGACATGAACCTATGCTTGAGCAAAATAGGAATCTAGATTTTTACCTCTACAATTTCTGCTTTGTGGTTAAATATGTATTTGGCAACAATTATCAAACATATGGACTCAGAAAAAAAATTTTTCCCATGGCATAGGTAAATATTACCAGGTAATGTATATGTGTATGCATGTATATATACATATACATAAATAGATATGTGTGTGTAATCATATTCTTACCTTTGTGGAATACTGAATTAGTGAATTCAAATTTTTTCTGATTCTTAACTGGTCTGTTTCACTACTCTGGTTTTCTATCTTTAATACTAAATAATTTTTAAAATTTTTAAACTTATTTTATTTTTAATTTATGGAATAAGACAAGCACTTCTATGACATAGTATAATAAAAAAAGATTGCACATGAAATTACAAACTACTGTGTACAACTTACTATTCCTTTTAAATATATAATAAAGGTATCTTTCAAATTTATTTACTTTTTTCTTTTTTTCTTCTCCCCCTACCACCGTGGCCACCATTAGACACAATAATATATATATATATATATATATATATATATATATATATATATATATATATACACACACACAATTATTCTCTACATACTTCTATTTATTAGTTCTTTCTCTGGATGCAGATAGAGTCTCTCTTCATATGTCTTTTATAGATAATTTGGGTGTTTACAATAGTCAAAATGACTTATTCATTCTTCATTCTTCAAACACACACAAGGTTCTCTTGACTGTTCATTTTGCTCTTTATTATTTCATGCAAGTCTTTCCATGTTTTTCTAAGCTCATTGAGCTCATCATTGCTACACTTGTGCAATAAGAAATGCTAAATAATTTTGATTATTTCTGATTTTCATTAATATAATTTGAAGTACAGTATAATTACTGATTTTCATTGTTTTTGTTGAGATTCAAGGTATTTTGTTCTTTCAAATAATTTTTTTTTGGTCTAGCTCTGTTAAGTATTCTAACCAAAGGCATTTTTAAAGTGTCTGGACAAATAAATCACCTTAGCTCCCAAATATATGGATCTAATGCGGGATAAGACCACTGGGAAGTCCTAACTATGGGCAAGGATATTAGCAATGAACTTTCAGGTAGGTGAACAAGGTGACAGTCTGGGTAGAACAGAGAAGCCCTCTCTGCTGCACAAAGCAACCTTTGGGGGACTGTGACTGGATACAAAGGAAAGACGGTCACCAGCTGCCTTTTGGTAAAAATAAACAGGTGTCAACATAGATGCCGAAAATATGTGACTTTTAATGAAGGGTAAGTAGTGTGCTGTGAGAGGAGGGCAAGGACCTCTGTCAAGGGTTTCTATTACTTATTAGATTAGACTTATCCTTACTTGCTGATGTTTTCTTCTGGCAACACAATACATCTCCATCAGTGTTAGCTGCTAAGCTTATTTTGTCTGTGTCACAAGGGCTTGTGCAATAGAGATTTAAGGGGCACAATTCAGATCCAAAGAGTCACACTAGATGGAAATCTACCCCAGGGCTACTGAAAGCTCTATTAGTTTTTCTGGTACAAATCACATTCTTTGGGGACTGAGAGTCCAGTCTTTAATTTTATTCTAGATTTGAAACCTGATGTTTAAAAGTACAGGCCAAGAAAAAAACTATAAATTATGGCTGGAAAAATAAAAGGCAGAGACATAGGCAAGAGTCCAACCAATTTTTCCAGTAAAGGTCCCTCCATATAATATATATTAAATCATTCACTAATTTCTGTAGAATGTTTCTTAATAAATAATAGATTTTATATTCCCAATGCTATCATCTTATTTCAGAACACCTCTAACACCAGCCTATGCATGCATTCATCTATTCAATAAATGGCTAATTTCTTTATTTTTTAATGCACTTAGCTCAAAAGACATGCAAGATGTATAATTTTAGAGAATCTACCCCAAATATTCACATGCAGTATTTGTGCCTGACCTGTGGTAGAGCATTCCAGTTCATATTGGTCTGATTAGCCACAGTCAGACACACTGCAATTAGACTCTGCCATAGTGATGTCCTTTTGGTTCTCTTCAAGAACAAAGGACAATAACCAAACAACCAGCAAAGATATGTATTGGGTTTCTTTGATATGACAGACATTATGGGGCATAAGAATAACTAAAACCTACGTCCTACTCTCAAGGAGTTTATAGCCTTGTTGGTTGATTACTGGCTTTTGTTCTCAAAGAGACCCAAATGATATCACTCTGGTAGCCTAGTCACAGAGTTAAGACAAACATATAACTATATTAAATGACAATTTAAAACCAGTGTCATAAGAGAAATACATAGGACTTCTTGAGCTCATGGGAGAGGGAGTGATGTTGGGGGCTTGAGAAGTTTGGAAAAACTTTGGAACATATATTATTGGGTGACATGTCAAGAGGAAATATATAAAAAGGGTTATCAACAGTTTAATCCTTGCCACCTCTCTCCAAAAAAACAAAACCCAAAATATCATCTTTCTCTAACTCCAGATGGTATGAAGAGCTCTCTCCCATGAAATCAGTTCTCTCTGACCAATCAAGAAGCACTTGGTAAAAGCCATTTCTTGAGAGAATCCTTCTACAATGCCCCAGTTCCAACAAAGCAACTTTTCAGCCCCCTTATTGTGTTACTACCACTGATTAATGTTTAACAACCAGTTGGGGAGCAGGGAAGAGGAATATCCATGTTTAAACTTAATTTTCTAGTCGACATTGTCTCCATCATTTTCTTAAGTCTAGGAAGTCAACAAAAATATTAAATCAAGACTTGATTTGTAGCAGTTGCTGATGTCCTATGTGAAAATGCTTACACTGAAATTTTAACAATTGGCTCTAACTAGCTTATAAGATCCGCACACTACTGATTTACACACAGAAGTCATTGCCCATTTGGGCAATCCAAATAACATCAATTTGTGAAGGATACAATCCCAGTTTTGTACCTTCCACCAGAAAGAACCAGCAGACCAGACACTAGAGCAGGGGTTTATCAACTTTTGAGGATTAGCATGGTTTACATGGCGGACAGTCAAGGAGGTGAGGGATTCCAGGTTGCTAGTATAAAAGAAAAATCTGATTGTGGCATCTTTACTGGGTAGCAAAGCAAACGAATATAATAAGGATAATGAACTAGTTAATGGGAGGGGACTGAAGATCATGGTTAAGGCAAATAACAAGTTCAGTGCCCATAAGGGAATGGGAGAAAGGTTAAAGGATTGTAGTCTGAGAAGGGAAGTACCAAGTTCACCCTTTCCAGAACATGAAAAGAAACAGCCCTGGGTGAGAAAGGGCAATTTTGGAAAAGAAAGTAATCCAAAGTTGAGTAGCCAGAATAGGCTGGGAAATCATAAGCCAGAAGGAAAATAACAGTGTTCAAATGGTACAGGGGTGGACTTAGGGCAGGGTAATCAAAGCTCCATCAAAGGGTCTGAAAATGTAAAGGGTGATGAAAGCACATATAGTCTATCACCAGGTAGAATCACCTGAGTTTAATATTAAACTAGGAGGGATAAATACCGGAAAAATGTTTCATCCCTCCGTCTCCTGTTCCTGTTCAGTCCTACTCCCTCACCCTACAGTAGCCTCTCTTGTAATGACATCATGGTATCTCAGGTTCTCCATCCATGAAGGCCAGTATCTCTTAGGTCTTTACCCTCCCTTCAACTTAATTTGTCTCAAATTGATTTGAGGACAATTTTTTTTGTGCTTATCTGGGCACATTTGTTCTTGCTTCTGCCCTGGATCTCAGACCTGCAAGGCAGTGGGAGAAGCAGAAAGTGAGAAGTAAAGACACAACAAAGGGGCTGAAAAGTTGCTTTGTTGGAACTGTGCTGTGGTAGAAGGATTATCCTGGGAAATGGCTTTAAGTGACTAATTTCTGATTGGTCAGAGAAAACTAATTTCATTTCCCAACCGCTCTTTAGTGCCTCCTGGACTTAAGATGAAGGTTTTGTTTTGGGATTTTTTTTGGTGTTGTTTTCTAAATAAAGACTTAACTCTCTTGGCTGTCACATTTTGGCTTACGAAGAGAAAGCAGAGGAATTTTCAACTGCTTTTGACATCTTGGTAAACTGTTTTAAAGAGTGAATTATAACTGTATGGATGTGAACTCCATTCTGATTGGACAGTGTGATACCTGTATGTGTGAATAACTATCCAGGCTAGTCTGCATAGCCCAGATGGAAAGACAGTTTGATGAGCTTGATACTTCTCTGGTTGAAAGAGAATGGCTAGTTATGTTAAAGGCTTTATTGTTGAGTCATTTCAGTTGCGTCTGGCTCTTTGTGACCACATTTGGAGTTTTCTTGGCAAAGATACTGAAGTAGTTTGCCATTTCCTTCTTCAACTCATTTTACAGATGAGAAAATTGGTCACGTGGCTAGTGTCTGAGGCCAGATTTGAACTCAGGTCTTCCTGACTCCAGGCCTGGCACTCTGTCCAAGGAATCACCTCGCTGCCAATACATTGAGTTAATACTTTCTAAATGACCTTTTAAGGGTAATGGCTAATTGAAGGATTATAAAAACGATGTTTCAGTAAAGAAATTGATGATCAACAAAGAGCAGTGGACCAGTAACATTGAAGCCTACAGTATAGAACTGTGAGATGTCCTAAGCACCTAAGTTTTCCTCTCTTGTGTATTAGCCTGCCAGGTTCCAGTATGAGTGCCCATTCTTCCTCATTGCTATTGAACATATGGAAGGGTGTGATCCAGGTTTACATTTGTATTTTATTATTATGTATCTGCTTCAATATATTAGTATTTATAAGGTTATTTTTCCCTTATTAGGTAAATAGTTATGTTCAAGTTCTAAAAGTATCATTATTATCAGTGGTTGGTTATATGGATCAAAAAACATATGGGATGGTGCTCAAAGACTGGAGTGGGGAGTAGGGGAAATATATTTCTCCTCAACAGGGTTACCCCATTAGAGAGCCTGAATATAACCAATTAGTCTTTCTCTGGAAACTTAGACCATCTGGTGTGAGAACAGATTGGGTGAATGAACCAGTTTCAGAGAAGTGGAGAGTCTCATACACCTAGGGAGAGGTATAAGGCCCTAAATTCTACCCAGTGGGGGTGTTGACTATGTTCCACTGTAGCACCCCATTAACTATTACATGGTGGGGGCATTGAAATAAGCCACAGACAGCTTCATTCACATTCTTGTCCTACAACTAAAAACTGCTATCTGTGGCTCTGGCCAGGTCTAAATGCTAAAAATTGGTGTTATTTAGGCCAAAAAAGCTGTAGTACCATATTTGGCTAGAATAGCCATACTTTACGGTAAAATTCCAGGGATTGTTGACTAAATATTTTGTGTTTGTTAAGTCCTTAAAAGACAAAACAAAATAAAAATCTTCTTTTCCTGACAGCAAAATTCTTTCATGTGAGTGATCTAAAATAAATTAAGAGAATTAACACCTAGGCTAAGAGAGTCTACAGAGGAATCTAGTCTCTCTAGAAGGCAGTTCTGAACTAAAGAGATGGAAGAGCCCAAGAGCTTAGGAAACTGTTCTGAACTACAGGGCAAATGGAAAAAATTCTATAAAGACAGCTCTATGTTTGGGATTTGACTTGATAGCCATGTTATGAATGAATGAAAAATTAGTTCTTAAGTGCTTACTATGTGACAGTCATTTTGTCAAGTGCTGTGGATACAAACAGGAAAGGAAGACAATTCTAAGTCTTAAGGTGCTCACGTTTTTTATGGGAGAGACCATACCTGTAAGACGTTTCACTTGCAAGTCATATGTAAGAATCTCATACACAGCCTTTGGAGTACAGCAGCAGAGAATTTGGTAATACAATTTTTAAAAAATATTTTTCACTGATAAAAATAATATCTAGTTCTGATTTTGAACCATTTGACTGTTTCAAGCACTACAGTGATGTAAACCTCCTTGAGGCTTCAATAACTATGGCTACTGAGGAGGTTGTAGCACCAGCAAAGGAAGTTGCCAGGTCAAAACTCCATGGGATTGATTTCCCAGTATGATATCTGTGGAAACTAGATTTAAATAAAACTGGTGGTCTGACAGGCATTTTCAGGGCTCTTGGGCATACCTGTCCAGTGGCAGCAAGCAGCCAGTGGTTGGCATTGATGCTGTTGAAGAAGATGAACCCTTTCTGCACAGGGATTGCTACCCACAATGATGGTTGTAGAGAGCAGGCAGGAAGTAAAACTGATGGTCTGGGAGGCAGTAATATTTTGGGGAGATCTTGGGTTCAGAGTCCTGGACTATCTCCTGGGTCTTAAGGAAGGTAGTGGTTATACAAAGTGAATTCACATAAATCATGCTTTCCTACATATCACAAACAAAACTTTGTAAGAAGAGAAAGTAAAAAATACCCCCTTAAAATAACTCTAGACAGTATAAAATACCTGGGAGTACACCTGTCAAAACAACCCAGGAACTATATAAAGAAAATTATAAAAAAATTTTATACAAATAAAATCAGATATAAATAATTGGAGAGATAGTAATTGTTTATCGGTAGGCAGGGCTAATAGAATAAAAATGACAATTTTACCCACACAAATTTATATATTCAATGCCATACCAATTAAATTATCCAAAGTGTATTTTATTGAAATGGAAAAAATAAAATTCATTTGAAAAAACAAAAAGTCAAGGATATTAAAGGAAGTAATTTTAAAAATGTGTAAAGCAAGGAGGTTTAGCAGAACCAGACCTTAAAGAGTATTATAAAGCAGTAATTACCAAAATTTAAGGTAAAGATGGTGGCAGTGGTTTGACTCTCCTGTCACATACCATTTTCTGTCCCTCCTGCAGGGGGCCTTGGTGTTTCTGCTAGGCTGCCTTATTTTTCATTTAGGTGGCAATCTGTTGAAAGCTAGTGGGGATGGCTGACCCTTCCTCTTACATAGTTGTTCTCTGGGGTGCTAACTGTGGAGGCTGGACTGGAAGCAGGGGTGATAGTCCTTGGGGTGCAGAAGAGGTATGGAGGGGATAGTTATTTGAGGACTCTTAGGAGTAGTGTTTTGGACTGTCTTCATTAGAAATATAGAAGATATGGTGGCAGTTTTTCTTTGTTAAAATTTTTATATTTTATTTTCCCCTCAATTACATGTTAAAAGAATTTTTAACATTATTTTTTAAACTTGAGTTTTAACTTCTCTCCCTCTCTCCTTCCCCTCTCCCCTCCTTGAGAAAGTAAGTAATTTTATGTAGATTATACATGTGTAGTTATATTAGGCATGTTGCAAAAGACAACATAGACAAAAAAAAATACAAGAAAACTAAAGAAAGTTTAAAAAAAAATAAGTATTTTGATCTGCATTCAGATTCTTTCAGTTCTTTCCCTGGGCATGGATAACATTTTTCCTCATTAAGTGCTTCAGAATTATCTTGGATTGTTGTACTGCTGATAATAACTAAATCATTCACAGTTGATCATCATACAATATTGCTATTACCGTATACAATGTTCTCCTGGTTCTGCTCATTTTAATTTGTGTTCATCTAAGTCCTTCCATATTTTTCTGGAAGCATCTTGCTCATCATTTCTTATACTACAGTAGTATTCCATCACAATTATGTATCACAACTTATTCAACTATCCTCCAGTTGGTAGATGTCCGTTTAACTTCTAATTCTTTGTAGGGGCAGTTTTTCAGCTTGCCTAGTGCATGCTGCCTCTTCTTTTTACCTTAGCAGCAACCTATGTCAATCTTCACTAAAATGAAAATCACTTTAGCAAGAAACAAAACAAGTGGTCGTTCTGCTTTCCTTGAAGATGGCTGTTGAGGAATAGGGATAGCTAGAAGGCACAATGGATAGAGCACTGGGCTTGGAATCAGGAAGACTCATCTTCCTTATTCAAATCTGGTCTCACTTCCCTGAACACGTCACTTAACTCTGTTTCCCTCAGTTTCTCAACTATAAAATGAGTTGCAGAAGGAAATGGCAAGCCACTGTAGCAACAAAATCCTAAATGGTGTTATGAAGAGTAGCATATGACTGAAAAGTGAGGAGTCATGTATTATTTTCTGAAACCTACCGATGCTACTTTCAGATTATTCAAATCAAGGACATGCTGGTAAATATTAACAATAAAAAAATATGGCACACATATTTTTAAGTATAATCTACATCATTAACATCCTCCCCTCATTTTAACCAATGACCAGAACCAAGAAGATATTGGATATGGTAATAGCAATAGTGTTTTAAAGCTGCTTTGAGCAAATAAGTTATTTTGTCTATTATAAATACCCAAATTAACCATAAAGAACAAGGAAGAAAGATGCATGCTATCTACATCCAGAGAAAAAACCGATAAAGAGAAGTATATATAGAATACATTTGCATATATATATGTATGTATATACATATATATATATATAAAACTATTTGTGTCTAATGGTAACTATTTTTGAAGCAAGAGAAGGGGAGAGGGAAGAAAAAAAGGAGAGGAAAGGAAATTTACAGGAAAATTTTGTTATACATTTGGAAAAAATAGCAAGTTGTACATAGTAGATGCAGTTCATATGCAATCATTTTTTGTCGTACTATGTTATGGAAATTCTTGTGTCACGCCATAAATTGAAAACAAAATAAGTAGAAACTAAAAAAAGTTCTCTCCATCACTTTAAGTTCAGATAATCAACAAAACAATAAATCAAACCCTGATTTGTTCGCCTGTTTCCTTGAGATATACACGCTCACATTGAAAATCTAACAGTTGATTGTGGAAAATCCAACATAGCCAGCTGCAACCTAAGCCCAGAGTGTAAAAGGAAATATTCCATACATTGAGCCTAAACTTGCCTCTCAGGGAGTCATACTCATCACTTCTTCAGGGTAAGTAGAAAGAGGCTTTAAGAAAAGGGGAAAAAAAAGAAAAGAGGGGGTAAAAAAGACCATTCTAGGAGTTAGTGAGTCCAGGAGTGTATACATAAATGTGGGATAAAAAATGTCTGCCCAATTCAGCAGTTAGAGGACTCTCCCAAATAGAGTGCCCAGTAGAGCATCAATATCTTCTATCTAGTCTCCTTGTTTCTTCTGTGTCACTGCCCCGGAATAAATTAATGTTTCTAAAATACCCATTTGAACATGTCACTCACTGCATCTCAACATCTACTGAAAAAATAAAGTCCAGACTCTTTAACATATCATTTGAAGCCCTCCATAGTCTGGTGTTAACCTATTTAACACTTACCTTAACACTTAACTTCAATGATGTGTCTAATGATTGTCCGGGTAAGACTGACATGGAAAGTTATGTGGTGATATAAAATGAGATTGCACACAGGTAGGTGTGTGTGTGTTGATAGCAGAACTTGTTTTCTTGGTTTTTGGTTTTGTTTTTTTTTTGTCTACTAACTACATTATTCGCATTCTTAACTCTTATTTTACCCTTCCACCAGGAATATTTTCCATTCTTCTCTCTGGGGCAGTTTCTCATTTCATTCCAGTCCTAAAGTCTAAACCCTCAGTCCAACTCAGTTGAGTCAGGCTTGACTCATAACACCAGAGGAAAACGAAAAATCGATGCAGAGCAAAATAAGTAGAATCAAGAGAACAATTTACACAATGACTACCACAATGTAAATTGCAAGATTAAAAAGTCAACAAAGGTTCTAGAGAACAAATAAGGAAGCTTATGTCCCTTTCTAGTCCACCCACTCCTCCCCTCAGAGACACAGAAGTGGGGAATTAGTGGGTTTGATCACCAAATCTGATATTTTTGCTTAATTTCTTTCTTCGTCTTGGGGTGGTGATGAAATGACTGAGATGCATTATCAATAAAATGTATTTATTTTTAAGAAAAATGAAAAAAGTAGGGCACCCAATAATTCCAGTTGAATTTTCATTTTACATTGCTTTGACCCCCTTTGTCACTTCACACTTGCAGGCCACATGTGTCTGATAACAAGTGTGTTTCTGGGTCTCCATTCTGGCTAGAGGTCCTAAGATTCTGTTTAAACTGGGTTAATTCATGGAAACCTTCAAACCCATTAAAGATTTCTGATTCCAACTTCAGATAAACAGGATAAACAAACTACCCCACTGGGAATTGCCTTTCTAGGATTTCTGTCTGCCTAAGTCTCAACCAAATTTTCCAAATTGTGAATGTCCTAATGGGCTTCCTCATTTTGTTTACAATCCTTTTCACAAGGGCAGACAACTTTAATTTGCTTTGTTAATAAGTTTCTTTCTAAGTGCGTTGACACTTTTAAAACTGTCTTAAAGTTAGTTGACATTTAGGAAAGACTCATCCCTTGATTTCTCTACTTATCAAAATGATCCAGATAATGGGAAACACTGACTGATACCTAAACAGAGAAGAACAATCAGCAAACCTATTACTTTTATTTCCTTTATGCCTTTATTCCAGGGGCTGATGAGGTCTGGCTTTATGTCTTCCATATAAAAATGTTAATTGCACTCAGTTCCTCTGTGAAAAAAATGCCAATCTGTTATTGAAACATGCCTGTGAAATTATGGTTTAATATTTAATGGTCACAAATAGCCTCTAATCAAAACAAAGAAGTGTGCACAGAGGGTAATTCGTGAATTTAGTGACTACTCTTCCCTAATGCTTACAGGTCATTCTTTTAATATGAGATATACACTAATTTCTAGATCTAGGAAATAAGAAAATATGAAGGAATTGAAAGTCTATGGATCTAAGATAAGGGTATAAAGATTCTAAATGATTTCATGTAGTTTAGGACTGTAATATAGCAATTTGTAACATAAAACTTATAAAAATCTTACATACAAAAATCATCTCATTAAACAATATTCTGCATTAGCAATGCCACTCTCAGGCTATCAGGCAGGGAGCGCCTTGCTTTCTACACAAGGGAGTGGTTCATGCCTAAGTATATTGAATGGATTCTGATTGGCTGTAGTGGCCTATTATAAAAACATAAAAGAATAGACATTTGCCTTATAGGCATATCTTTCACATTTGGATCAGCTTACCTTCAGAGTAAAAGTAATGTTTGTTTTTTGCTCCCTGGGTGTCTAAATATATCCCAGAGAAGACTGTGGAGCGATGAGTGGAGAAATAGAATTTGGGGCCAGAGCATCTGAACTAGAAACCCAGTTCTGGGGTTTTCTACCTGTGTTACCTGTGGGGAACTGATTAACTTCTCTGGGTCTCCATTTCCTCATCTAAAAAATCTATTTTAAAATGTAAAAACCATTCTTAGCTGACAAAATGTAAAAGTAGTGGGTCATATTTGACCCTTGGATGGTAGTTGAATGAGATCTGGACAAGATAAACTTTAAGATGGCTTCCAGCTCTAAGTCTGGGATTACATTGTGACTTTTCCTCTATTATTTCATGCCGACTTGGGAACTCTCTCCAGCAAAGCAATTCCTTGGTAACTTGTGGTCCTTGAGAGATGCTTGAAGAACTGACAGGTTCAATTGGTTGTGCCCTCCACTATACAACTAATATGTGTCAGAGTAAGGATCTGAACCTAGATATTCCTGACTCTGCTGCCCTCTTGCAATCCACCATACCACACTGCCTCTCAAGCCTTAGGCAGACTAAATGATTGAAAGATCCCTTTCCTAGAGCTCTTCTTATGAATACAAGTTCTCTTAGCCTGTTATCAACCTATCAGAAAGGAGAGTGATGTATAATTTGTATGAAGCAAGGATTTCTTCTTACTGGCAAGACTTCACATTAAGATGGGAGTGGGCACCTACTGAGGATATTTTAGAGAGATTCTTGGTCAGGTATTGAGTATCACATTTGGTCTAGATGGCTGATGAGGTTACTTCTGACTTTAAGATTCCACATGTGAAAATGACTTTGATTCTTTTATAGCTTTGGTAAAACTCCCATTTCTAGAGGAAGACCTGAGCTGACCAAACACCATTGACAGCAATGAATCAAACTCTTGCTCTTACCAGAAGCCTCTGGGCTCTTCCTCTGAGTTAACACTGGAGAAGCCCAGACCACCCTAAACCAGCCTGAACTGACCTCGGGAATACTGACCTGCATCAACATCCTGCTTTTGCCTTCCATTCCAAGAACTCCTCACCCCAAACTGCACCTTTGTTCTGAACCTCTTGTGGCTTTAGTCATGATATACTGCTCCGTAATTCTGTACCAATAGGCACTCTTGTACTTTGGTACTTGCAGTGTCCCAGTGTGCCCATCCTTGTTCCTGTCCATATTAAAGATGAATTTCTGTCTGGGGTGTCTGTTTTTTATTCCTTACTTTTCTGTTTTTCTTTATACTAAATCTGGAGTCAATATATGAATAAGAAAGCTTTCAGAGGGAACTTGCAGAGAAATTGACTAAGACATAGGAATGAAGAGATAGAGATAAACAGATGCTTCTCTAGATGGCAATGTGTTAACAAGGGAATTTATCAATTTTATTTAATGTGTTTATAAATATTATAAAGATGTACTCAGACTGATGCCTCACAAAACTTGCCAACACACCATTTATCCATCATTAATCTCCATCCCATGTTCCAATTACTACTGTTCTGTAACAGTGGTCCATAAGAGTCTTGGCATGTGGGGAGTGCAGGGTAGGAGTTGCTCCTCAAATACACCAGCCTCTCCCTGCACTTCCACATGCCTCTTACGATAAAATCTCTTCCTTGCTTTTCCTTCCCATAAGTTTCAGTGCAATGAACTTAACACCAAAATGGTGAATTCTGAATCAGAATCTCTTTGACCATTTCTTGAGTCCATAGTTACACTGGTCAAGTCATACTGGGTTCTCAAAGGCCATGGCAGCAAAGAGTAATCACTGATAAGTCCAATAAGGCTGGAAAAGTTTTTAATGAGGACTCTGGGGCAATAATTTATGAGTGCCAGAGCAGCTAAATTCAGAGATGCCCAACACGAAAACATTTGCCCCAAGTGACAACCGCCCCCCCAACCTTAGCAGGACACAAATACCATCTATCAAAGTATGGAGGGATTTCGATCTAGATTAATGGAAAGAGCACCAATGCCAAAGAAATCACAGATCACTGACATATTAAATCTTCTAAACTCCTAAAATGTAAGCTCCTTCCTCTGGGAAGCCTGTTCTAATCCAGCTGATTAGATGTATTCTCTCTTTCCTCACATTATCCTGTCTACAATTATCTGTTTACATGGTGTATCCCTTCAAAAGAGTATAAGCAGTGAAGGAGTTCTTTGAGTACAGGCACTTTTTTTTAGTTTTATCTTTGTAATCTCCACTACTACCTCCTGCACCTAGCAAATAATACCTTGTGTATGGGAGGCACCAAAAAAAAAAATTCTCTGAGGTTTGAATTGAGGGCAAGAATCTTATTTTCATCTTTGTACCATAGGATTTCAAGCTGAAAAAGTCCTCAAAGATCCTCTAATCCAGCCTCCACCCCACCCCTACTTATTACAAATGAGGAAACAGATCCAGAGAGAGAGTGACTTGCTGAAAGTCACAGAGGTAACTAGTGGCAGAAATCTGGATTTTCTGATTCCAAAGCCATGGGTCTTTTTTTTTCTCTTTTATTCCCTTCCTCTCTCTTTTGTTCTTTCCTTCCCATCCTTCCTCCTTCTGTCCACATGGGAATCAGACCCTTACATGTGGGTGCTCATTTTCTCTTTTTTTTCTCTTCTGTTTTCCTTCTTTTTGAAGGTCTCACTATTTGGGGAAATTCTAGCACAATTAGCCCCATGTATAAGTAGGACTTGTTTTATTGTGGAAAGTAGTATTATCATAAGCTCCCGTACAAGTCACCTTTCCCTGAGATTCCCCAACCTCATCCTTCATAAACTTTACCCTTAGCAGAATCTTTTTGCCTTAAAGAATTGATCTATGTGAAGTCTACATGTACAAATGATGGTTTTTATTTATTTGTTCTTCTAATTATGTTTTTGTTCTTCTTGTTAGGTTGTTTCAGTCATGTCCAACTCTTTGTGACCCCATTTGAAATTTACTTGGCAAAGCTACTGGAATGGTTTACAATTTCCTTCTTCTATTCATTTTACAGATGAGTAATTAAGGCAAATAGAGTTAAGTGATTTGTCCAGGGTCACACAGCTGGTAAGTGTCTGAGGCTAGATTAGAACTCAGGTCCTCCTGACTCCAGGTCCAGAGCTCTATTCCCTGCATTACCTAGTCATGTATGTCATGTATTAATTAGATTAGAAGTTTATGATTATGGTATGTTTCTCTTGCTTGTGGAAAATCTATCTACTCCTCCCCTAGATTGCTGCTGAAAGAGGAATAATATCTTGTATCTCTTTTAAAGTGTCAAAACTTCTTCCCAAATCTCTTATAGTATACATGTTAGTCACATGAAAACAAGGGTGTAGGTAACTAGCAGATTCTGCATTTCTCAGACACACAGACATATAGAAAAATGCAGAAGAAAACAGTCAGAAAGTAGATAATGTAAGCCCGTAGTTAGTAGTCAATAGGGAAAGACCACTATCTCTTCTTCTGTCTCTTCTTACCCTAACCAAAGACAATGAAAGTAGGGCTAGCAGTGAGTGTTCCATCATGGACCTTGGAATTAAGTGACTTTGTGCCAATCCCCTTAGGAGGCAATGGAAGAAATAGTGCTTTGGCAGCTCTGGCTGCTCAAACTTACCAATACACCTCTCTAATTTGTTTTTGTCCTATCAGTTCAATTATACTATCCTACATCAGCAGCTCACAAGACCCCTGGCATACTGGAAATGCAAGGTTACTGGGAGGTAACTCATTCCAGGGGATGCCCCTCAAACATCCCAACTATGCCTACATTACCACAGATTTCTCAGGATAAAATCTCTTTTCTGGTTTTCTTTTCCACAAGTCTCAATGTTAAGTTTAAAAAAAATGGCCTCAAAATAGTGAATTCTAGATCAGAATCTATTTGGTCATTTTCAGAGTCTACGGTCACACTGATTAGAAGTCAAAAGGGTATAGTTATATTGCTCACTGAGGTTTTGGGGAAGGAGCTAAAGCCTACACAGAGATTCCAAGGACATGGATGAGAGGCTAACAGGAATCAAGAAAGGAGAAACATTTATGTGCAGTCATTCTGGGCCAAAGTTGGCTGCCAACAAGTGCATACCAGAGCAGTGCTTGGAATGTAGTAGACACTCAATTAATATTTAGTCATAGAAATGAAACATGAAATATGTCATCCAACTCTGAACGAAGAAGTGATGGACTTGGTACAGATTAAATTTTTTTGGATGTGGTCAAAGCAGGAATTTGTTTTGCTTGACTATGCATGTTTATTACAAGAATAGTGTTTTTCTCCCCAATGTGGGAAGTAGGAGGGACAGAAATAGGATTTTTGTTCATTAAAAAAAGGTTTAAATTTGTGATCATAGAATAAGAGAGGAGTAAAAATCTTTAAAGAGCTCCACTAGCATAACTTTTCCACTTTACTGAGGAGGAAACTGACATTTAGAAAGCAAATAAGCATTTATTAAGTTCCTAAGATGATTTACAAATATGATGAAATATAATTCTCCAAACAATTTGTTCTTCCTTCCTTCCTTCCTTCCTTCCTTCCTTCCTTCCTTCCTTCCTTCCTTCCTTCCTTTCTTCCTTCCTTCCTTCCTTCCTTCCTTCCTTCCTTCCATCCTTCTTTCCTTCCTTCCCTCTATCCACATGGGAAATCATACCCTTACATATGGGTGCTCTTCCAAAAGGTATGCAAATCTTGATGACTTAAACCTTGCAAGATATCTTGAGTTTTGGGGGACAGATTTTTTTTCTCTTTCCTACTTATTTATTGTATCATGAAAAAAAGAAACTAGAACAATTTACTCTTCTGTCCCATGTGGTTGCATTTATGATTTCTTGAAATAGAGCTCAGGAAAACCAGGCTTTGTCTGATAAAGCCCATCGGGATTCAAATGTAGCTTTGACTATGCTTTTAAACCCAAATCACCCTGGCTCTTATCGATTGACCAATAATAGCTTCCAACCCAGGCTTACTTGCTCATTATTTGGGTTTTGATACCTCAGAGTGACTGTCAATAGAAATTGTTTCTGTTCTGGCCAGAAAACCTGAGGGTCTTCTCCTCCCAGATTGATTTTTTTTTTTGAGTAGGCAAAATAGATCATTTTTTGACTCATTTGTTGCCTAGCATTAATCACTGAATGGGTGTTGCCTCAGACAAACAGACCTGGGAAAGCCCTTACCTTAAAAAGAACAAGGTCTCCCATTGAATCTTGGGCCATCACCAGTCTTCCTGACCTATGTCTTGCCACTGGACTAGGATGACTGGAGGAGAGAATGAGACTGATAACTTTGCATAGCCCTGCCTCATTTAAATCCAATTCACTGAGAATACAGGACATCACCTTCCTGCGGTCAGTGGCTGAACGAAAGACACGGAACAATTACAACACTCGGTGGTAAGTGCGTTATTCTCATTTTGCAGTTGAGGACAGTGAGGCAAGCAGCAATTAAATGACTTGCTCAGGGTGACACACTGAGGAAACACCAGAGGTTGGATTTGAACTCAAGTTTTCCTGACACCAGATCTAACACTCTATCCACTGCACCACCTAACTGCCTCTAATAGGGGAAATGATTTGCCCAAGTCCCATAGAAAACTGAGGCTAGGTCTGAAATCCATGTAGTCTAACCTCCTGTTCTTTCCAGTCAAGTATTCTTCCCACTACTGAATGAATGAAAAAGTAAATAAATGACTAGAAAGACAGACAGACAGAAGTTTTGATTATGAATCTAGTGGACAGCAAATTTAAGAAATTTGTTCCCACCAGAAATCCATTACCTTCCCTCACAAGACTGAATCAGAAAAGTACTTTTTAAACTACTAAGTATCATTTAAGTCAGTCAGGGAAAAGCAGATAATGCCCTGGATTTGGAATCACATAAACTGGGGTTTTATCCCAGCTATGCCCCTGATTATCTGGGTGATTCTAAATGAGTCTGTCTGGTATCTTGGGTAGGCTTGGTGTCAATTTTCTCTTCTCCCAGTTTCAACCATGTGCCTACAAAATTATGAGCAGTAACTAAGCTCTGCCCTCCTTATTTTCTCTAATAAAAGTAATAACAAGTGATGTATACTCATATAATTTTCACAAACATAATTTAACTTGCATCTCATAATAACATAATGAGATAAGAAGGATATCTAAATTCTAATAAACTAGATAAAGAAATGTCATCTTGGATTGGATGAATAACCACGTAACCCTTCTTCCTGTCCCTGACACACATTTAGAACACATTTGGAAGAGATAATACAATCAGTAAGCAAAGAATTCATTGGATGTGTACTTGTTTTGTTTCACTAACACCTGTTGTCCTTTTTATCTGATATCAACATTGATATACATATATATATTATGTATATATGCACATACATGTATACACACATACACATATGCATACATATATATATATATAGCATGTTATGTATCTGGCATTATACTTAGGTAACATTACACATGCTACATGTAAAACTAATTCTGATACATAGACATATATCTAACATGTATCTAAACTTGATGATAGATAGATAGATGATAGATAGATGATAAATAGATAAAAAGATAGTGTAAAGGAAATTGACAACTTGAAAAGATGATACCAAATAAGCCTCTCTCTCCCTCTTTGTCTCTGTCTCTCCCTCTCATATATATATATATATATATATATATATATATATATGTATATATATATATATACACCTATGTGTATGTATAAATACACACATATAAACTCACACATGAATATACATATGTATCCATACACGTACAAAATTTCTTCAAGTTGTCCATTTCCTTTGCATCTATTCTATATCCATCCAAAATATTTTAAATGTTAATCAGATTCCAGGGGTTTTTTGATAAAAGAAAGAAACTGCTCTGGATGGATCAGGGTGAGTTCATGTGAATTCTATCCATGAGGATCGTTTGATTTTACCCTTGAATCTCAACCATTTCTCAGTGAACATCTAAAGATAAACCACTGCTGATTACATTAGACAAATCCAACGGTGTGGACATTTTGTCAGACTTAGTTTCTGATTGGCAAAGTCATGTCTATTTTTTCTAAAAGTATTTCAATAATTTTTAAACTTGTTTTTCACGTGCTCTGAGAAAAGTAATCAAGTATTAAGCTTTCTATAGTTGCCCTGTGGTCATAAACCCTGTGTCTTATTAATATGGCATGGATTTTTATTTCCAAATCTGTTATTGTTTATTTTACGGTTCAAAAAGTATACATTAAGATTGGTATTGCATAGGTGCCACTTGCTTTAAAAATGTTTTGCCCATTAAATGTTGATTTCAATATGTCAATAAGTCCCTGGATATACAGAAGCACAGAAATTTTTCCTTAATAACTTTATATTCCATATGTCTTGCCTAGAGGAAATCAAGATAGTTGCAATGATTGCCTTCATCTATTCATTTAATTAGGCCTTCAGATTCAAGTCTTAAACCATTAGTCTTTATCTTTCACTAATGTACAATAAGGATTTTATACTTATTGAGTCAAAATTTTATTTTGATATCATTGGAGAAAAATATCATGAGATAAATCTAACATGATTTCCAATGGAATCTTGTGGCTAGATTTCAGCTTACTTGCTAATTTGGAAGTGATATTGATGGATTTAAAGCTAAGCAGAATCCTAATCAGTTTTAAACACCTCCCCCAAAAAATGCAAAACTTTGTGTCATTTGTTGTTAACGTGGTATTGGAAAACTTGTCTTCTAATTGAATTTATCCTAATCAAAAAGAGATTTTAAAATCTCTAAAAACCATTTCCTTTTTCAAAATCATTTGAGACATAGTATTACTATAATTATCCCCTTTATTCTTAGATAATTATTGGAGTTTAATTAAGTGGGCAGCTAAGTGTTGTAGTAGATGGAGTGTCAGGCCTGGAGTCAGGAGGACCTAAGTTCAAATATAACTTTAGACATTTGCTAGATATATGACTCTGAGCAAGTCACTTAATCCTGTTTGTCTCATTTTTTTTCATCTGTAAAATGAGCAGGAGAATGAAATTGCAGACTACTTCAGTGTCTTTGCCAAGAAAACCCCAATGGGGTCACACAGAGTCGAACACAACTGAAAATGACTGAATGACAATAAAAAATCATTACCATTGAACAAAATATTTGGAAAGTGATCTTAAGGATGACATGATTTTTTTTTCAAAAAGGGAATTAGAGTTGAAGATGAACTTATTTGGGGCATTTTGAGATTTTTGGAAAATCTCAATGAATTATTAAAGCCTTAGAGGTTGCTATCTCATCAAGGAATAATGCTTTGAGAAAGATCAGCATGACATCACAGTAACTGGTCCTGCATTCAGAACTATAACTAGAATGGGGCAAATGGTGGTTTGTCTCAAGGATTAATATCTAAGGGACTGTGCTTTTATCCAGACGTGTGTGTGTGTGTGTGTGTGTGTGTGTGTGTGTGTGTGTGTGTGTGGTGAGGGTGGGTTTGTGGGGAGGGGTGCACTTTCTGGGACCACACACTTCTAGCATCAACACCTCACCTTTGATCTTCCACCAACCCCCTGGACTACTACCTCCCACAATCCTGTTATTTTTAAGGCCTACCTCCTACTCCAACCTTTTTGAAAGGAAGGTCAGCTCTCTAGGAGATTAACCACCCATTCCCTGGCATAACTTGATTCTGAGCAGATTGGTTTTTAGGCCACAATTCCTATCCTCTTTCCTCCTCCTTACAACTTGTCTGCCCGCAGTGAAAGAATTCATGGTTAGGACTCTGTAACACAATAGAACAGAAATTTGCTTTATTGTCATTATATTTGGGCACTGATTTTGATCAGTCCCGTATCACTGTTAATATTTGGGGTTATCGTGCTTAGTGTTTTATGAGAAAATGGTTGGTCTTCCTTTTAAATGAATGATTTTTAAAAGTCTATTGCATTTGAAAGTGCAATTGTATTACATCTAGGGTTTAATTTCTTTCCAAAGGAACTAATTTCTTCCATTATAATTAAAATTAGAGGGAAAACATGATTCACTTAGCAGAAATTTGCTTTGTAACAAATTTTGTGGTATCTCCTCAAGCAGCTTGTAATGGGAAGAGCTGCCAGTTGTATGTTTGTCTTTTCATTCACAGTTTTAGACACAGATAATGAGATGCCTAATAATATGCTCATCAAATATGAAGGACACAATATATACTCTAGTAAAAAGAAGACTGCGCAATTTTCTGGGTCAGTGAAAACTAATTCCTTTCAAAATATGCCACTCTTCTTCATTGCTCTAGCAATGCCCAGATGGTTTTTTTCTTTCTTCCCTTCAGTCATTTTCATTGTAAAAAATGCCTCCACCCAGAGCATTGCAATAGGGCCAGAACAAAAGCCCTACAGTGTGCTTGTTCTACAGCTGTAGAAGAGGGTTATATTGATGGACTGATACATGGCTCTTTTCTAAACACTTCTGGTTAAATAGCTTCTTTGGCCTTTTTGGGAGAGACAGATTGGATGATAAGTGGCCTGAGGTATTTGCCTCCCTCATTTTCATTAAACTTTCCTAAAGCTGATGTACCTAGTGATTTTTCACCCTCCCTTTAAGCTCTTAAGGATTTCAGACCCCTCTTGTTTTCTCAAACCAATAAAATGTTTTAAATGGAAACTCTGGGCTGACCCAAAAGGGAATTGTTAATGTTTTGGCTGTAATCCTGGAGATTTTCAAACAAACAGCTGTGCTGAGTTCTACATGACTGCCTTGTCAATAACATTAAACTGGTTATAGGATGGAAACTTCATTTCATTGCTGGGTAATATCCATTATAGCCTTTCAATTAGATTCTGTCTGGGGCACCTAGATCACTCATGGATGCCTGTACTTATATTCAGCAAACTTTTCAATTTACATATTTGTCTCTTTCCAACAAGCAAGGGCATGATGAAGGAAGCATGCCTTCACATCCTTAGCTCTAATTCTCAATAAAAGAGAAGGGTGGATTTATAAAAAAAAACAACCTTTATTTCAGTGTGAAGGAGAGAAATCAATAAGTCATTTCTTCCAGTGGCTTATGTGCATTTTTAGTGGTACCTTCAAAGACTTAGATGAGAAAGAAAGAAATAAAAATACACATACAGGCACAACATGTTTCAAACTAAGCCTGTGATGAGAGCTAATAAATTTGCATGTGACACTCAGAGAACTAGCCAAATAAGGCCAGTGTTCCATGGATAGTGTTTGGGCAGGAATGTGCTGAGGCTTACCTACTGCTTTAGCATCATCAGGGAGGGGCTGAAAATGAAAGGCATTTCTCAGAAACAGTAGCTAGATGGTTCAGAGAAAAAAGGAATGAACTTGGAATCAGGAGATGCCCAGATCTCATATTTACTAGCAACGTGACTGGTGTGACTAGCAATGGCAGGCTATTTTTCCTGCAGGTAACTTCATTTATATAAATCGTCATTGCCAATGCCGCCTAAGTCTTGTCCATGTCCTCCAATAAGCCTGTCCCAGGTAGTCTACCCAATGTGCTGGAGGCTTCCTCATTTTGTCCGGATGATATACAAGCACACCAGTGGAACACTTTGGCTGGCTACTTGTCATCACTTGCCCTTGCCATATGATTTGCCCATTTTCTTTTCCTTTAATACATTTCCTTGGTGCATCTTTTACTTCCGTTCTTTGAAATACCTCCTTGTTGTATGTGATAACCTACTCACACCCACCATGGGCTCCTCCATTGAGATATTGGGTATGACTCATTTTTAATTCTTTGGAGGCTTCTGTGTTCAATACCATGCCAGTCTATAGGACCACCTTACAATAATTAAAAAAGTTGTAATCTATTTATGTAATTAATTAGCAAGCATTTATTAAGTACCTACTATGTGCCTGGTTCTGCATTAGGTATTAGAGATAAAAAGATAAAAAGTGTCTCTCCTTTCAGGGAGCTTTGATCAAGGGAAAAATATGTACATATATAAGAAGATACAAAATATATACATTATATGTACAAACTATTATATAAACACAAGGTAATTATTTTAGAGGTAACTTGGTGGCACAATGGATAGAGGGCAGGAATGGAAGTCAGGGAGACTTGAGTTCAAATCCTGTTTCTAATACTTTTTAGCAATGTGATCCTGAGAAAATCACTTAGTTACTATCTGCCTCAGTTTCTTCATCTGTAAAATAGGGATAATAACAGTATCTAATGCTGCTAGGGTTGTTGTGAGACTCCAATGATACAATATTTGTCAAGTGCTCTATTATCATTACTGTTTCTATTAATTTGGAGATAGAGCTACTAGATAATTATGATTTAAAGTTTGCAAGACACTTTACAAATATTATCTCATACCTCACAACAATCCTGTAAGTTAAGTATTACAGATATAATTTTGTGATTTTTGTGATCCATTAGTTAACTTACATCTTCCTGACTCCAAGTCCAGCACTCTAACTTCTATACCACTCTGTCTTTCATTTTACCTCTTCTAGTCAATCCAAGAAACATTTTCAAAAATAAATTGCGTTGAGATCTTTCATTTTTGCGTCATGTAAACTACTGCCTGCATCTGTCTCCCTCCCCTCTTCCGAGACAGTCATCCCATATCAGCAAGTTTCTTTTTTTAAGCTCCTAGTATTGGTGCAGTGGATAGAGTGTAAAGCTTAGATTCAGGAAGACCTGAATTGAAATCTGACCTCATATACTTACTAGCTGTGTGACAATATGCAAGTCACTTAACTCCTTGCCTCAGTTTCCTCCTCTGTAAAATGAGCTGGGTAAGGAAATGACAAACCAGTCTGTTATCTTTGCCAAGAAAACTCCACATGGGGTCACAAAGAGTTAGACAGGACTGAAAAACGAATGAATAAAGAAAAATGTGAGAGGCAGGGCAGCTAGGAGATGTGGTAAAAGGAATACTGGGTTTAGACTGAGGATGACTCCTCTCCCTGAGTTCAGATCTGATCTCAGGCATTTACTAGCTGTGTTACCCTGGGCAAGTCACTTAACCCTGTTTTCTCAGTTTCTTCATCTGTAAAATGAACTGAGAAGGAAATGGGAAACCACCCCAGGACCTTTTCCAAGAAAACCCCAAAGGATGTCCTGAGAAGAGTAAGATATGACTGGAAAAATGACTAAACAAAATGAGAGGCATTGAGCTAGGTGATAGAAATACAAAGATAAAAATAAAATGATCCACCTTCTCAAAAATCTTACATTTGGTAGGTACAGGAGGTGGGAGCTGTAATACAACAAGTAGAGGGATAAATAAGTACAAAATAATTTCAGGGGGGCGGAGCCAAGATGGCAGAGTAGAAAGATGCACGTTTATGAGCTCCAAACCCACAACCCATAGAATTAAGGTAAAAAGAGATCCCCATAAATTCTGAATCACTGCAGGGGGTGCATAAACATAGGGGAAGAGATTTCTGTTCCAGTGAGCCCTGGAGAGCCGTCCACAGAGTCCCTCACGCCCCGGAAAGCGGACCCCACCCCAGCGCTGCCCTGGCCGCAGCCCCAGAGAAGCTGACCTGAGCAGGCTTCAGGGACGGAAGCTCCGGCAGCCGGGAAAGTCCCTCCGCCCACAGAAGCTACAGGTCAGTGAGAGAGAAGGCTGGGCTGGACGAGAGGGGGAGCAGAGTGTCTCCGTGACTTGGGCCCCCTCGGGAGGAAGCAGCGGCGGCAGAGACGGGGGCAGGAAGCGGAGGAGGCAGAGGCGTCGGCGGCAGCAGAGGCAGCAGCAGCAGCGGCCTGGACTCCAAGTCTCTGCATAAACAACCTGAGGGAGCTGAGCCTGGGAGGCGGCCCTGCCCCCACCCCAGCACCTGAACTAAAGCTTGCTGTGGAAAGCCCATTTGAACCTCAGACCCCAAGCACTGGCTGGGTGGATCTAGGTGGGGGTGGACAGGAATCTGAGAAGTCAAGTAGCTGGCTGGGAAAATGCCTAGAAAAGGGAAGAAAAATAAGACTATAGAGAGTTTTTTCGAACAGATGCAAATGATTCCGACTTCCGGATCTGACGAGGAAATATTCTTGCCATCAGGGAAAGATGTGGAGGGTGGGGCTGCAGTACCCCAGACATCCCAGGGGGATGTTGGATGGGCTCAGGCCTTGGAAGAACTCAAAAAGGATTTTGAAAAGCAAGTTAAGCAGGTGGAGGAAAAACTGGGAAGAGAAATGAGAGAGATGCAAGAAAAGTATGAAAAATGGGTCAATACCTTGGTAAAGGAGACCCAAAAAAATGCTGAGGAAAATAACACCTTGAAAAATAGGCTCACTCAATTGGCAAAAGAGGTTCAAAAAGCCAATGAGGAAAAGAATGCTTTCAAAAGCAGAATGAGCCAATGGAAAAAGAGGTTCAAAAGCTCACTGAAGAAAATAGTTCTCTCAAAATTAGAATGGAACAGATGGAGTCTCATGACTTTCTGAGAAACCAAGAAATCACCAAACAAAACCAAAAGAATGAAAAAATGGAAGAGAATGTGAACTATCTCATGGGAAAAACAACTGACCTGGAAAATAGATCCAGGAGAGACAATTTAAAAATTATGGGACTACCTGAAAGTCATGATCAAAAAAAGAGCCTAGACATCATCTTCCAAGAAATTATCAAGGAAAACTGCCCTGACATTCTACAACCAGAGGGCAAAATAAGTATTGAAAGAGTCCATCGATCACCACCTGAAAGAGATCCAAAAAGAGAAACTCCTAGGAACATTGTGGCCAAATTCCAGAACTCCCAGCTCAAGGAGAAAATCTTACAAGCAGCTAGAAAGAAACAATTCCAGTACTGTGGAAATACAATCAGGATAACTCAAGATCTAGCAGCTTTGACATTAAGGGATCGAAGGGCATGGAATAGGATATTCCAGAAGTCAAAGGAACTAGGACTCAAACCAAGAATCACCTACCCAGCTAAACTGAGTATAATACTTCAGGGGAAAATATGGTCTTTCAATGAAACAGAGGACTTTCAAGCATTCTTGATGAAAAGACAGAGCTGAAAAGAAAATTTGACTTTCAAACACAGGAATGAGAAGAAGCATGAAAAAGTAAACAGCAAAGGGAAGTCTTAAGGGACTTACCAGAAGTGAACTGTTTACATTCCCACATGGAAAGACAATATTTGTAACTCTTAAAATTTTTCAGTATCTGGGTAGTTGGTGGGATCACACACACACATGTACACGCATGTACGCACAGACACATACACACATGCACACACATACAGAGACAGAGAGCACAGATTGAATTGAATAGGATGGGACCATATCTTAAAAGAAATTAAGGTAAATGCTGAGAGAGAAATGTAGTGGGAGGAAAGAGGGTGAAATGGAATGGGATAATTATATGTCATTTAAGAGGCAAGTAGGAGACTTTTTAGTGGAGGGAAAAAGAGGAGAGCTGAGAAAAAAAAAAACCAAGAAGTTTACCCTCATCACATTTGACTAAAGGAAGGAATAAAATGCACACTCATTTTGGTATGAAAACCTATCTTACAGTATAGGAAAGTGAGGGAGAAGGAGATAAGCAAGGGGGGGGGGATGATGGAAGGGAGGTCAAAGGGAGGAGGGAGCAATTTGAAGTCAACACTTGGGAAGGGACAGGATCAAAAGACAGAAGAGAAACAATGAGGGGCAGGATAGGATGGATGGTAATTCAGTTAGTCTTACACAACACGACTATCAGGGAAGTCATTTGCAAAACTACACAGATATGGCCTATATTGAATTGCCTGCCTTCCCAAAGGGAATGTGTGGGGAGGGAGGGATGGAGAGAATTTGGAACCAAAAGTTTTAGGAACAACTGTTTAGTTTTGTGTTGCTACTAGAAAAGAAGACATACAGTTAATGAGGAATAGAAAGTCATCTGGCCCTACAGGAGAAAAGAGAAGATGGAGACAAGAGAAGGGAGGGATGACAGAAGAGAGGGCAGATTGGAGATAGGGAAAATTAGATTGCTTGGGGTATTGGGGTGGGGGGAGGGGGAAAGGGGGAAAAAATTTGGAACCCAAAATTTTGTGAAAATGAATGTAAAAAGCTAAATTAATTAATTAATTAATTAATTGTTTAAAAAAATCGTAAAAAAAAAAACAAAAACAAAAAACAAAATAATTTCAGAAGAGACAGAGCAGCAATGATGCGTACACCTAGAAAAGCTTTACATAAGAGGTGACACCTGAATTGGGTCTTGATGATTCTAAAAAATTAAAGGTAAAGGTGAAGACTGAATGGATATGTTCAGAGAACAGCTAGGAGGCAAGTGTGATTGGAATACAGAGCACATGAGATAAATCTGGAAGGGCAGGTAGGAGCCAGTTAATAAAGATTTTATATTTTATTCTAGGTGCAACAGGATTTTTGAGTGGCTGAGTGTCAGGGTCAGACCTGAGCTTTAGGAATAGTGACTTGGCACCTGTATGCAGGATGGTTTGGAGAAAGCCTAGCCTGGAATCAGGGAGACCAATGAGAAGACAATTGCAATTTTCCAAGCAAGAGGTGATAGGGCCTAGACCAGGACCATGGTCATGATGGTGGAAATAAGAGGATAGATATAAGAGATGTCATCTAATAGGTGACATCTATCAGAAATGAGAAAGAAGGAAGATTCAAAGATGTCTCCAAGGTTTCAAGCCTAATTAACTGAAAGGGCAGTGGTACCTTCAATAGAAAAAGTAAAAATCAAAAGACAGATTTGGGGCAAGATACAGTGAATTTCTATTTTGAATATATCTCAGAAGACATCCAGATGGAGATATCTAGAAGGTGGTTGGCAATCACCAAGACTGAAGTTCAGGAGAGAGAAGAGATCTGAATAAATAGAACATAGGAGTCATATGCACAGTAATGATAAATGAAGCAATAGTAACTAATGATATCACTAGGAGAGTATGTAGAAAGAGAAGGAAAGAGAGCACAGGACAAAGCCTAAGGACATACCAAGGTTTCATGGAAGGGAGGCAGATAGTGACTCAGATATTTGTATGTTGTCTCCTCTATTAGAATGTTTAACTTTTTTTGGTATTGCTAATGTTTAGCAAGGGACCTGGCACATAGTACGGGGCTTAATGCATTGATTGATTGATTGATTACTATTGATGAGGGTAGGGATCAAGGTGGAGGATACAATCATGAGCCAACTTTCTAAAGAAAACTTCTTTAGAAAGAGAGGAGAAGCAAGACGCATAGGATCTCATAAATTTTAGAAACAGGAGACTTAGAACGCTATAGTCCATCTTCTAATTTGACAAATGAGGAACTGAGGTCCATAGAAATTAAGTTACTAGTCCAAGGCCACATAGGTAGTAGCAGCAAACCCCAGCACTTGAACCCATGCCCTCTAAACCCAAATGTGATGCTGTTTCATTAGCAGAGGGAAAGAGAAAGAATAGTGTCACTGAAGTCAAAGGATGAGAGGATATACAGGAAGAAAAGGTGATTAAGCTAAAGAAAAGAGAAAAAGGAGAACTGAGAAAAGACCAATGGATTTAATAATTAAGAGATCATTCAAAACCTTGGAGGAAAGTTTAAGTCAAATGATTGGGTCAGAATGCAGATTGCAGGGGGATAAGAAGTGAGTGGAAGAGGGGAAAACATTCTTTTTCTTTCTTAAAGTTTAGCTGTAAAAGGAAGAGGGGTATGGGAAAAGCTTAAGAAAATGGCAGAATCAAGGGAAACTTTTTTTAAGGATGAGAAAGACTTGAATGAGATTGTAAGGTTTGGGAAAGAGTCAGTGACTAAAGAGAGACCGAAATTAAAAGAATAATAAGAAATGATCAAAGGGGCTTAGTGAAAGACAATACATCAGGATAATGTCACTGAACTGATGTCTCCACCATCCCAGCTAATGAAATTCCAAAAGGAAGAAAGTAAGTAAAGGAGATAATGAGGTGTTAAGATCTTAAACTAATTTAAGGGCAGAAGAACTGACAAAACTTGTATTTACTTTCTTTTTTTCATTGGTTTGTTTTGGAGGCAGAGTTCAGTGACTTGTCCAGGGTCACATAGCAAGAAAGTGTCTGAGGTCAGATTTGAACTCAGGTCCTCTTGATGCCAGTACCCATGTTCCATCTAGTGCACCACTCAGCTGCTTTTTGTATTTGTTTTCCTAACAAATCTTTAATACCTTCTTTTCTTTCTTTTTTTCTTATTTATTTTGTTTTCTACATTCATTTCCACAACATTTTGAGTTCCAAATTTTCTTCCCAACTCTCCTCGCCCCCCCTCAAAATGCCATGCATTCTGATTGCCACTTCCACCAATTTGCCCTTTGTTCTAACACCCCTCCCTTCTCTTATCCTCATCTTCTCTC
This sequence comes from Bettongia penicillata ogilbyi, assembly GCA_023548195.1. Lineage (NCBI taxonomy): Eukaryota > Metazoa > Chordata > Mammalia > Diprotodontia > Potoroidae > Bettongia > Bettongia penicillata. Next base: position 2,473,634 of record JAJHZJ010000328.1, read on the forward strand.
CTGTTCTGCAGGGCAAGAAAAGTTTCAATACCCCATTACCTGTATTTCTTATTTCCCAGTTGTATGCAAAAACAATTCTCAACATTTGTTCCTAAAACTTTGAATTCCAACTTCTCTTCCTTCCTTCCTCCCCACCTATCCCCACTGATAAGGCAAGCAATTATTGAATTGCTATAGGCTATACATGTGTAGTTTTGCAAATGACTTGCATAATAGTCATGTTGTGTAAGACTAACTATATTTCCCTCCATCCTATCCTGACCCCCATTTCTTCTATTATCTCTTCTGACCTTGTCCCTTCCCAAAAGTGTTTACTTCTAATTGTTCCCTTCTCCCATTTGCCCTCCCTTCCATCATCCCCCCACCCTGCTTATCCCCTTCTCCCCTACTTTCCTGTAGTGTAAGATAGATTTTCATACCAAATTGAGTGTGCATGTTATTCTTTCCCTGAGCCAAATGTGATGAAAGTGAGCTTCTCTTTTTCCCTCTCACTTTCCCCCTTTCCCCTTCCATTGGAAAAGCTTTTTCTTGCCTCTTCTATGAGAGATAATTTGCCCCATCCCATTTCTCTTTTTCTCCTCCTAATATATTCCTCTCTCACCCTTTAAATTCTCACTCTTTTATTTTTTTAGATATGATGTTTTCCTATTCAACTCACCCTGTGTTCTCTGTCTCTGTCTCTCTGTCTCTGTCTCTCTGTCTCTGTCTCTGTCTGTCTGTGTGTGTGTGTGTGTATAATCCCTCCAACTGCCCAGACACAGAGAAAAGTTTCAAGAGTTAGAAATATTATCTTTCCATGTTGAAATGTAAACAGTTCAACTTTAGTAAGTCCCTTGTGATTTCTCTTTGCTGTTTATCTTTTCATGCTTCTCTTGATTCTTGTGTTTGAAAGCCAAATTTTCTTTTTAGCTCTGGTCTTTTCATCAAGAATGTTTGAAAGTTCTCTATTTCATTGAATGACCATTTTTCCCTTGAAGTATTATACTCAGTTTTGCTGGGTAAGTGATTCTTGGTTTTAATCCTAGTTCCTTTGACTTCTGGAATATCATATTCCAAGTCCTTAAATCCCTTAATGTAGAAGCTGCTAGATCTTGTGTTATCCTGCTTGTATTTCCACAATACTCGAATTTTTTCTTACTAGCTGCTTGCAATATTTTCTCCTTGATCTGAGAACTCTGGAATTTGGCTACAATATTCCTAGGAGTCTCTTCAATATTTATTTTGCCCTCTGGTTCTAGAATATCAGGGCAGTTTTCCTTGGTAATTTCATGAAAGATGATGTTTAGGCTCTTTTTTTGATCATGGCTTTCAGGTAGTCCCATAATTTTTAAATTGTCTCTCCTGGATCTATTTTCCGGGTTAGTTGTTTTTCCAATGAGATATTTCACATTCTCTTCCATTTTTTCATTCTTTTGGTTTTGTTTTGTGATTTCTTGGTTTCTCATAAAGTCATTAGCTTTCATCTATTCCATTCTAATTTTTAAATAACTATTTCCTTCACTCAGCTTTTGAACCTCCTTTTCCATTTGGCTAATTCTGCTTTTGAAAGCATTCTTCTCCTCATTGGCTTTTTGGATCTCTTTTGCTAATTGAGTTAGCCTATTTTTAAAGGTGTTATTTTTTGGGTCTCCTTTAGCAAGGTGTTGACTTTCTTTTCATGATTTTCTGGCATCGTTATCATTTCTCTTCCCATTTTTCTTCCCCCTCTCTTACTTGATTTTCAAAATTCTTTTTGAGCTCTTCCATGGCCCAGGAACATTGCACATTCATTTTGGAGGTTTTGGATGCAGAAACCTTGCCTTTTATGTCTTCCCCTGGTGGTAAACATTGTCCTTTCTCATCTGAGAGGATGAGAGAATACCTGGTCACCAAGAAAGTAACCAGCTATAGTCTCATTTTTTCCCCCTTTTTTGGGCATTTTCCCAACCAGTTACTTGATTTTTGGGTCCTTTCTCAAGAGTAGCTTATATTCTGGGGACCCTTAAGATCTCAATTTCTCTAAGGTGGCACAATCAAGGGAGAGGAGTTTACTCTCTGGCCAGAGCTGGCAGTTGAGATTCAGATCACCTGCTCAATTCCTCCAGGAGATTTAAGCTGAGACTTCAACAATGGAAGCTGTTGCTGCCTGCTATGGCCATTGCCACCAGCCACCCCTTATGGCTGGGGCTAGGGGAGGACCCTGCTCCCTTGTCATGGAGGTGAAAAAGTTCTCTCACTGACCTTTGAGGGATCTGCAAAGTACTCTGCTGCTGGGGATTCCACCCCTGAGGCCTGTTCCTCCAGTGCTGTGTCTGTGCTCCGCTCTGTCTCTGGTGTGACAAACCTTTCCCGTTGGCTTTCCAGGTCACCTGGGCTGGAAATCTCCTCCACTCCATTGTTCTGTGGCTTCTGCTGCTCTAGGGTTTGTTGAGAGTCATTCTTTACAGGTATTTTATGTGCTGTGGGGGAAGAGCTAGTGTATGGGTCTTTCTACTCTGCCATCTTCACTCCACTCCCCGCTTCTTTTCTTCTTACTCATACTGTCTGGGCTACAAAACAACTTTTCTTCCTGTTCTCCTTGGACTATTGCAGTGGCCTTCTACTCAGTATCCCTGCCTTGTGTCTGCCCTCTGCAACCCATCCTTCACTCAGCTGTCACAGTGATTTTCCTAAAGCATACATCTGTCACTCCCCTCCTTGATAAACTTGAGTGGCTCCTTATTATCTCAAAGATCAATGATAACCTATTATACTTAGTATTTAAAATCCTTCACAGTCTAGTCCTTTCCTACCTTTCTTGTTTTATTACACTTGACTTCTCTCTGCACAATCTATATTCTAGCTACACTGATCCATTTACTCTTCCTCAAACATGGCATTCCATTTCTTAACTCTGCTTTTTCAGTGGCTGATCAACATTCCTGGAAAGCTTTTCCTTCTTACCTCCAGTTTTAGTCTCCCTAGCTTCCTTCATGTCTCAGCTCAAATCTCTCCTTCTATTAGAAACTTTTGCTAGCCCCTCACATTGCTAGTGCCTTCCCCTCTGAGATAGAAAACCTTGAAACTCTGTGTAAATACAAGATACCACTTTTTCATCAAAATCATGATCATTATTATTATTATTAAATATCTCATATGAACTTATTTATATGTTTTCTCCTCTGTAATGCATCACATTTTTTTATATTACTAATGCTTAGCAAAGGGCCTGGCACATGGTAAGGATTTAATCAATTATTTGATTGATTGGTTACTATTGATGACCCCAAATATGAGAGTTGGGATGGAGGCAGAGGATCCAACTATGAGCCAGGTAATGAACTTCTTTAGAAAGGAAGGAGAATGATGTAGAGGCCAGTATATAGCTTCTATAAAAGTCTGAAGTGTCTATTGCAGGCATGGAATGAAATTCAATGTAGAAGAAATGTCTTGGTGATGGTGATGCTGATGTAGATGCTGATGGTGATTGATGGGGACGGTGATAATGATGGTGATGGTGACAATGATGGTGATGGTGATGCTGATGGTGATGGTGACAGTGATGTTGGGTGCATCACACCATATCAACCTCAGGAGGATGGGATAGAAGCAGTGAGGAAGGAGAGATCAACTTGCTTCTTCTAAATCAGTGTCAGGGGGCATGAGAAAAAGCTCAGGAAGTCCTGAAATAGGGTGATTAGGGATACTATACTTCCTTGAAACATCCAATTTATCTTAGTGCAAGAAGTGAGGAGATGAGATCCAGGATAAAAGGGAGTTTATTAGTAGTATAGCAGAAATTTCCAGGGACATCATGGATTATGAAGGGCTAAGGCTGTGATGAGTAAAGATGAGAAAACAGGGAGAGGTAGGAGGTGGAAAAACTGCTTCAGAAGACACTGACTCTAAATCACAGAGATAAGGGGAGTAGAATTCATAAGTTTGCCTGTCATAAGAGGTTTAATAAACAAACTGATCAACCCCCAACTCCAGGATGCCATGATGAAAACAGAATCAATATAGGGCAGTGGTGCCAATTTTTAGGGCTTGATACTCCAAACACAGGGGAACCTGAAATGGAGAGAATGGGTAAAGGCAATAGGGAATCTTATGTGGACTACTGAATTTCTGGTGTTCTAGTCTCCCAATGAGGTCAAAGTAACATTTAGAGTCAGGTCTAAATCCTTGTGGGACACATTTCTGTGTCACAGGGCACCTTTCATGGCCACAGGCTCAGAGTGATGGATATACATTCCCTTCAGGACTGGTCCTCTGCTGTCCTTAGGTCTATAACACATCTCAATCCCCTCTAATCTTTGTGTTGTGGTTAGCTCAATAAAAATTGAGCTGATAAATAATTTTTATTGGAATAAAATTAAATTTCATTAATTTAAACCTCTCCTCCTCCTCCCCACCAGTAAGACCTCAATTAACCAAATGCTAAGGGATCAGAGAATTCTATCATTTGAATGCTTGGATTAAAGGAGAAGTAAATAAACTATTGAGCAGTATAGATTATGTGCCTAACATGGGATGGCACTTATTTATTTATTTTTGGATTCTAAAATTCTACCAGCAGATCAGGTTTTCACTAACATTTCTCACAATTAACAATTTCATTTTGAGTATACAGGTGATAATGTCAAATCTCGGTGTTTAAATAAGTGTAGGCAACTTGATGGCACAGGGGATAGAGGTCTAGGCCCCAAGTCAGGAAGCCCTGAGTTTGAATCCAGACTGGAATATGTAGTAGCAATGTGACCGTGGGTAAGACGTTTAACTTCATTTTCTTCAACTATAAAATGTGATGATAGCATCTACCACCCAGGATTGTTGTGAGCATCAAAATGAAATGGTATTTGTTTGGGGAGCAGGAGGGAAGCTCCTCAAGCAGAGCCTGACACACAGTAGGCACTATATTAATGCTGATTCCTTTCCCTTCTCCATTTTTTATTCAAATTTTCCTGTATCACTTTGTATCATTTGATTTCTGTTGAATAATGCAAAGCTTGCTGAGCTAATTGGAAGCCCTGTGTGTGGCCCATTTAATGAAGATACCAAGCTTAATAATCATTACTAAAGACTTTGAGAATCAGACCCAGAGTTTCCCATATGTTTGAGAATTGTAATTAGGTAGGTTCACAAGGGGTCACACACAGCTGAGCTTTAACTGAGTTTTGAAGGATCCCAGCATCACAGAATCTTCAAGCACTGATGTGGGACTAGGAAAAGCTGGATCTGATACTCTCATTAAGGCTAATATGAATCTAAGATTTCAGATCCAGGGGACAGTACAAGCATGACAATGCGACACTTAATCCTCTGAGCCTATGTATTTCCTTACCTTGCCTTCCTTCCTTCCTTCTTTCCTTCTTTCCTTTCTCTTTCTTTCTTTCTTTCTTTCTTTTTTTCTTTCTTTCTTTCTTTCTTTCTTTCTTTCTTTCTTTCTTTCTTTCTTTCTTTCTTTCTTTCTTTCTTTCTTTCTTTCTTTCTTTCTTCCTTCCTTTCTTCCTTCCTTCTTTCTTTCTTTCTTTTCTTCCTTACTTTTCTTCTTATTTTTCTTCTCCTTCTCCTCCTTTCTCCTCCTTCTCCACCTCTTTCTCTTTCTCTCTGTCTTTGTCTTTTTTTCTCTCAACCTCTTTGAACTGTGCTAGGGACTCACTCTCTCCTTCAGACTTCCTATGAGAAGTGATTTCTTTTCTCTTCCTCCTTCCCCAGAAGTAGTAATGACCATACACAGAGGATAGTGAGAACATGTGCTTGCCTAACGATGCTAAAACCTGTCCTCAGATCCCTGGCTTTCTCTTCTGTTGTTTTATGTTTCTTTCCCCGAGCGCAGGTGACAAAACAACAATCCTGAGTTTGCTGTTTGTAACCTTGGCAGCCACCTCATCGCCTCAAATGTTTAGGAGCTTCTGGGTCTTGGTTTGAATTGCCTGAGGCAGACAATCTTTACAGCAGCTTCTTGGAGGAGGAAAAGATTGACCAAGAGCAGGAAGATACCACAAGATAAAAAAAAGTCAAACCATGTCATGTCTTGTGAGAAGATTCAGGTTTATGAGGTGTGCAGACAAGCCAAGTGATAGTGAAGTATCTGTTCAGCAACCCCACAAGTCTTCTGGGATTTTACCTCTCAGGAGAGGATAAATCAGAGTAGTACATTACTATCCTGTGTTTTAAGTATTTCTCAAAGTATGTGTATGAGTTTTTTTTTTCTTTAAGCCTTTCTATATGGCAAAGGAAATAACCGTCATATCTGATAGCATTTATTTTTGTACAGTTAACAAGTTTTCTATAAGGTACATCTGTTAATCCTTTTAGGAGAGCTGTGACATGAGTCATACCTAAGCTTTATTGAAGGGATTTTACTCAAAGTTCTACTCTGGGATGGAAGCATAATGAGCCAGAGAGCCTGAGAAGAGTTTCATCCTTTTTCAGGTGGTCAGGTTCCCCCAGGACATGATCCCAAAGCCATCCCTTTTTTGTGGTTTATGTAATAGCAATTTAAATGCCATGCGCATATAAGCCTAAAAAACTCACAATCCATTTCTAATATTCTGTCTCATATATTCACAAAAGTTCCACGAGGCAAGGAGGGGAGAAATTATACCCAATCTTTGAAAGAGTTTGAGGGACAGGAAAGAGACATTATAGAACAGGGATTGACACTATGACCAGTAGGCCAAATCTGGCTCTGTCTGTTTTTATATGCCCTGCAAATTAAGAATGGTTTTCACATTTTAAAACGAAAGTGGAACTTTTTACTAAGTTTAACAAAAATTTATATTTTTATCTTAAAATGTGAAAACTATCCTTAGTTCATGAGCCATAAAAAAAAGCAGCAGGGGGCCAGATTTGGTCCAGGGGCCTCTGTTATAGAATCCTATTGGTAGAAGAATTACCTAGAAACTTTCAAGTATATCTCTCCATTTCCAGAAAGGACTACACCTACCTCATTTCAGAAATGGCTATCTGTCCTATAGCAGAGAATACCAAGGAAAAAAGGAAACACTCTATTCACATAGACATAGAAAGGACTATTGTAGCCCAGTTTGATGAGCACCAAATCAAGGGTGTGATTGTTATTTACTGAGATGGATGATAAATGGTCAACTTCTCTTGGTCATAAACTCATAGGATGCTAATAGTGTAAGGGAATTTAAAATTTCTGCTCTTTCCATTATAGCATATTGTCTCTTTCTTTTGCTGGGTAATGGCATTCCTCAGCCTACTGCCCAAACATAGAGTAGTTTGGGAGCATGGTCCTAAGATTCTTTCTATAAGCACAATTAAGCATCCAAAATTCATTAGTGAATTTTCTAAAACTAGAAAACTCTTTCTGAGGGTTTGATTTCTGAGATTCCCTTTTCTCCTCTTTTAGGGGTAACTATATGGCATAGTGACTGGAGTGCTGCGTCTAGAGTCAAGAAGACTCATCTTCGTGAGTTCAAATCTGTCTTCTCCTCTTTTAAGTGAAACAATAAAAACTCACTAATCCTGAGCTAAAAAGACTATCAGAAGTTATCATGAACAAATCCTTGATTTTACAGATGAGGAAATGGTCCATGATGGTTAAGGGACTAGTCTAATCATACAGGTACTCCACATCAGAAAAAAATTTAAACCCAGCCAGTGCTTTGGATTTCTGAGTCAATATTCTTTATGTTGTCCTATGCTACTTCCTATCCCAAGGCTACTACATAGCAGAGTTAAGACTTGAACCCAGGGCTTTCAACTCTCTGTTCAGCATATTTTCTACTGCTATACTTCATTATATCTCAGTTATAGAGATGGACATATGCTGCTCTTCACATTTCAATGCACAGGACCATGGATTTAGAGGTGGAAAACACCTAGTCCAAATCTCTCATTTGGCAGTTGAAGAGACTGATAACTGGAGAGGTCAAGACCCAAGGTCACAGAAGTAGGTAGTAAACGGTAGAACCAGATCTCAAGCCCAAATTTCTGACTCAATATTTACCATTCTTCCTACTGAATTACATTGCTAGAGTTATAGAGTAAGGACAGAATTAATATGGCAAAGGAGTCCCAAAAATAATTTCATCTATTTGATCTTGTTGCCTAAGGTTTACCTTCTCTTCAAAAATTTCTCTATTGTTATTTAAGTTGTCTTCGAAAAAAGTTTTATATAGGGATATGAGTTTAATTCCTATCCAACTTAGAAACAAATATAGCAATTTATAGAATACAAAATATTTTAAGACAATCTTAATGGACTGTAAATTTAAAGCATTGTAGAAGACTATTTTATTTAAATGATGTTTTTTTCTAGAATTAGTCAACTCTAGAAACATACTGACTTAGTGAGCCAAGGAAAATAATTTAACTTTTCTGTGTTCTAGGTAACATTCTAAGATTCTAAATTATAGAGGTGAAGGCCTTCTTTAGTAGAGGGAATTTCCTCACCCTGGAGTTCCCTATACCAATGAATCTAGTCCTTATCCTCTGTCCTTAGATAATCCTTCCCCACCCCAAAATTAACTGTCAATAGACTATTTCCTTTCAGAGGAATAATCCAATGCCCTGAATAGAGACTTTATATAGAAGGAATGATGTCAGTTGAATAGCACAAGCTTAAAATATGATTCAGTGAAGAATACAGACCTTGCAGGTAATACAATACTTAACTAGCCCATTTTGCTTAGGAGTGAACACCTTTTCCCTTTGTTACTGGCTTTGAGCTTTTTAGGAAATCCTTGTTTCCATTGACTTTAGAGTCAGTATTTATAAGTAAAGTCAGCCCTCTCCTTGCTAGTCAGAAATGTAGAACAGAGTCTAGAAGTTTTGATAGTTTAGGATGTTCAAAAGAAAAGAACCTGGGCTAAGGTAGCCAGTGATTAGCAATATGAAGCAAAATAGTTCTTAGTCCGTCCACATTAAAAATAACAGAACTAGGAACAATCACTCAAGGTAAGCTTGTTTTAATTTTTTTTTAAGTTTTAATGATTTTTTTTTGCTTTTATTCCACCATTACTTGCCTAAGAAACTTTCTGATAAAAAAATGGTTGCACAAAATTATCCAGTATAGTGACTTTATCTGACATACACATCTTTGGACCCCCAGCCCCTCATCTCTCTACTGAAAGAAAAGAAACACGTTTCGTTATTAGTCGTTTGGAACTAGGATTGGTCCTTGCATCTAATTTCACCCCCAGCGTCTTTCATTATTGTTTTCCTTTACATTATTGTCGTCATTGGTTTTGACCTCCAGCTTGTGATTTCTTTGATCTACATCAGTTTGTAAATGACTTCCCATGTTTCTATGGATTCTTCATATTCATCATTTCTTACAGTGTGATAATATTCCATTATATTCATATACCAGAATTTGTTTAGCCATTTTCTGTTCAATGGGCACCCACCCTGTTTCCAGGTTTGGATTGGGGTTTTTTTTCCTACTACAAAAAATGCTGCTATGAATATTTTGTGATTTATGGGACCTTTCTTTTTGTCATTGACCTCTCTGGGATCCTTACAAGATACTTGTGCATATTACTATGTATAGAGTGCTGGCAAAGCATTAAGGAACAGCATGAGAATTTCCAGCAAGCACATTCTTTAAAAGACACAGGAACTCATCAATATTTAGAAACTAAATTAAAATTTATTCAGAAAGTACTCTGTCAGAAGGCTGAAACTTGGCCTCTTTGCACCAACTGAGTTATACTTCACAAGTAGATTTAAATAGCTCTATTAAGACTATGAAAATCTGCTTGTTTTCACCAAAAGTGAATAACGAGTTTGCTAAATACCTACTATGTTCCTGGCAACAGTTTTTCTATATTGTTTTTTAACACAATTGATGATCTTAAATGAACATTCAAACCACAAAGCATAATTCCAAAAAACTTAAACAAAGCAATACAAAACTGTTTGTGACTTATAACATAGGGAATCTAATGCTTTTGTAGTTTACTATTTGTTAAAGAATAGAATGTGTGCTTTAACTTTGACAAAACAATAGCAGTCATCTATTGTTTTTGACCTGAATTTTGTTACCATCTAACCTTGTCTTCATTTGCAGTGTTCTTGTCAGCAGATACATTATTCTTTTGTGTTGGCTTCCATCATTCTGTATCACCTTAAGTGCCTTCCCGTAGTTCTATAAATTTTTCATAACCATTATTTCGATGGCGCAATAGTATTCCATTATATTCCTATATTGCAACTTATTCAGTTGTTTCCCACATATAGGGCACATAGTTTGTTTTCAGATTTAAAAAAAAAATTTTTACAAATTATGCTGTTTGTAAGTAAGTGTTACTACTACCACCACCATAAGACAAATTATTTCCTAATTCATGAAATAAACTAGTGATATTAATGTAAGTAGGAAAATTTCAACTTGGGCATTTTGAATACTTGGTGGAATGAGACTGATGATTGCAGTATGTCTCTGAATGTACATACTTGATCTAAAAAGAACAAGAATGATAAAAACCAGGCCAAGAGTCTGAAGGCATAGAGACATTGTATATTAGAAAATTATGCTCATATGAAGAAATCCAGGAACCAGGGAGGGGAAGTATGATAGAAATCATTTGGATGAATATCAACAGAGGCAGAAACAGAAGCAATATTGTCTTTGGACAATATTCTATAGATTAAGTGGATAGAAAGAATAGTTTGGGAAACAGACCATCAGGCTGGCAAAGAGATTTGACAAAGCAGTGATGTGGGACTTCAATTATCTGGACATCTGCTGGAGCTCTGACTTTGCTAAAAGCTGAGCAGTTAATTAATTTTTGACTTGCCTGAATGATCCTTCTTCAAAAGATGGTGGAACCAACAAGGGGAAATTTAATCTAATGTACGCTTCAGTAAAATGTAAACTTCTTGAGGTCAGGAACTTTGTCACTTTTGTATTTGTGTCCCCAGTACATAGCACAAAGACTGAGACAAAACCAGCACATAATAAATGCTTTTTGATTGATGGATGGATGGATTGATTCTCACTGACATGGAGGAACTGGGCAGGATAATAGGAATCTTGGTGACAGAGTTGGGTTGGGGTAGGATGAGGAGAATGCCTATTGAATAGAGTATGTGATGAAAAAGGAGAGGAAAACTGAGAATAGCCTGGTATTTACCCTGTATTTTAGAAAAATATATTTCATGTACTTTTCATAAACATTATTCATATATAGACTTAAGAGTAAAAACTAAATAGGATCCATAGCCTAAGATGCTTCAAGGGAAGTGAGTCTAGAGTGAATGGAAAGCTCTCAGGAATAAACATCTGTAAAATTTCCACAAAGAAAACAATTCTGGTGAGGAGAAAAAAACAGAAGTTCTCTGAAAAGACCAGTATGTGTTTACAGGAAAATCATCAACCAACCAAAATCATGCTTAGAGCATGGGCTGGATATATGCACAACCACATTAATTAGACAAGTCCAGAAAAAGAAAACAAGGCAATGGAAGATGGGTACAAAAGCATGGCATAGTCCTTTAAAAAACCGTACAAGGAAGAGTAAAAGTTTGTTTGTGTTTTTTTTTAAGGAGGATTGTGGGAGGGGATTTATATATTGACCAAAAAAAAAAAAGCAGAAAAGCTATAGGACTCCTGTTTAAGACAGATTAAATGATAACTACCAGAGAAGAAATACTTATCCAACCTTTATTCACTTTGGTAACCTCTAAACACATTTTTACTTCCGTAATCTGTCCTTGACCTTCTGTTTAAGTGTGAAGCAGTTTTCCCTGATAGATTTAAAAAAGAAGTATCTAAGATTGGCTATACCTTTTCTGGCCTTTAAAAAGCATTCCTAGAAAGCTAATTCCCCAACTTGGGAATCACAGAATTGAGGTGGGTCCAATCATAATTCCAGGTGTAAAGATACTCTGAGGGTAACTTCTAAAACTATAACTCAAAAGTTAACATTTATGTACTTATCTTTAATATTCAAGCAGCAGACAGAAATAATTCAAAGCAAAGGCACTTACAAATGGAATATGGAGAACACCAGGTACAACATCCAACTTTCCTTCCCTATACCAACAGTTATACTCTCCTATGAAACACCCAGCATCAGTGAGAAGAATGGGCACATGTTTGGAGTATGCCGGTAGTTAGCACAGATAGGTGCACTTGTAGGAAATGAACGTGACCATGGCAAGGCAGACATTGGTTTCACAGAGCCCTACTCACTCTCCTATACTACAATTACTAACCTCCCTGGTTTCCTTTAAAATCTAACTTAGATCTCACCTGTTAGAAGAAGCCTGCCTAGACCCTTCTTCATTCCAGTGTCTTCTTTCTATTATTTCCTATTTGTCCTTTATATAACTTACTTTGTATATTTGTTGTATGCTGTCCACCACCTCTGATCATTAGATTTTAAGGCCCTTGAGAGCAGAGACTCCTTTTTGCCCCTTTTTATATTCCCAGTGTTTAGCACAGTAGCTGGCAAATAGAGACTTAATAAATGTTTCCTGAATTGAATAGCAAGGTACAGGGTCAAGAAGTAGGCAAGTGATCATTCCCATGAACTTGACCCTATCCAAAGCACCTTCTGAAGAAGTGCATTCAGTTCTAGGTCCTTGGCTGAGAAGAGACAGGAGAGGACAGTTAGAGGGTGGAAAGGAGCTAAGATTTTGAAAAGATAAGGACTTTGAAACAATTTCAGGGAGTGGGATAAGGAATTGATTATTGTTTTGCTTGTTGACTAGTTTCAGTCACATCTGACTCTTTGGGATCCCTTTGGGGGGGTTTCTTAGCAAAGATACCAGAGTGATTTGCCATTTTCTTCCCCAGCTCACTTTATAGTTGAGGAAACTGAGGCAAATGGGTTGAGTGACTTGCCCAGGATCATACAACGTAGGAAATGTCTTGAGGTCAGATTTGCACTCAGAAAAATTGGTCTTCTTAATTCCAAGTCCAGTGCTCTATCCACTATACCACTTAGCTGACCTGAGGAATCTATAAAGGAGCAGTAAATGAATCGCTTCATTGGAGTGAGGGCTCACTTGAATTAGATAACATAATGTTTAAAGTACTCAGTCAGCTCAGATATATGACTTCCTCCTGCTCCATTCAGTAGCACATGATTAGGAGTGGAGGAGGTGGATGGCAGCAGCAATACAGAGTGAGTTTGGGAAGGAATGAACAATGATCAGGTGAGAGGACAGGGCTTTAAGAATAGATGACAGTGAATTTGATCTGGTTGTCTATAGGGTTGAGAAAGGAAGAAAGTGAAGTCAAAGCAGCAGAGGTAGCTTGAGGAAATACTGATGTGGAGGCTTGAGAGGTGATGATGAGCATGAAGGATAAACTCATAAGGGGAGAGGCATGGGGAGAGATGGAATGATAGGAGGTTATGATAAGAAAGAGGAATAGGATGGATTTGTTTTTGTTAGGGTTATTTTTGGTTTTCTGCTTTGTTTCATCATGGAAGTAGAACACTTATGAGTAATGCTATGAATGCTTTGACTTCCCTTGTTTATGAATCAGTTAGAGTGAAAGATAGATTATTGGACTTGAGGACATTGAGAAACTGGGATGTTAAGGTGTTTCGGGGGGCATCAGTATGAATGTTAAAGTCTCCATTGTACTAGAAAGGAAAGGAAAAAGGTGAATCAGGTAATTAATTCCTTGAGGCAATCCCAAAGGTGAGTAAAGAACATATCATAATCTGTATATGGTAAAACATTTTAATGAAGTAAGTTTAAAGGCAAAGAGGCTGTTGAGTGTTTATAGCAAAATGAGAGCCTGGGAAAAGCAGTGATGAGCAAAAAGTGTTCTGAAGGTCCTCACCCCAGGATCAGAATGAAAGGAAGTGTGCTAGAAGGTTCAGTCAATGCTAGAGGTAATGGCCAGGGATGCAGAATCATTAGGAACAAGGTAGGGCTCTAGGAGAGCAAGTAGATGAAGGTAGTATGAGAGGAAGAGGTCCAGAATGAAGGAAAGTTTGCTCATTATGGAAAATTAATTCTAGAAAGACAATAGAAGCTATGGGCAGACTCTCGGTGGCACATGGTTGAATCGGGTTGAGAAGAAAAAATACTTTCCTCCTTGGTCACTGGAAATTAACACAGAAATAAGAAAAATGATATTTGGTGGGAATTTGCTAAACATAGAAATAGAAGTGAGTAGCAGATGAGTTGGAATGCTTGTAGCCACCATAGTTCCATCTCAGATTCTTAGCAACTTTGTCACTGTTGCAGGAAAGTCCGCGTTAATGGGGAGATTGTGTGCTGGTCTTGAGGTTTGTGGTCTAGCCAGGCGAGAGCAGGGGGCTACAATCCTCGCGGAATAATTTTAAATTTGTAGCTGGATTTGCCATACCTGTGACCCTGACTCAATCAAAAAGAAATTTGTTGTACTTATGTTATATCAAATCCTAACCTGAAAACCAAAATACACAAAGATGTTTCTTTTCCAGATGAAACTAGGGAGGGAGGGACAGTTGATTATAATTTAATTGGTATTACATTGATCAGCCAGCTCTTTGTAAGGTTCCCATTGTAAAATCATAGAGTCACATTTGTTCCAAGGTGTCCAAGTGCCTTTGATACAAGGATACTTGAAGGTGACCTCTATATATATCTCACTCAGAATAAGAACTAGATTTCACTCAGACATGAATAACATTTTTCCAATTCGTTCCTGGTGGTCACATATAGCCTCCTTTTCCTTTTAGTCAACCCTGTTGTCCCAAATCCCTTTTCTCCAGTTCCTAGGATTTTGTACTGCGAAACAAAGGCTTTTGTTACCTTGTTCTGATTTCACAAAGCCTGCTCACTTCACATCTCTGACATGACTCTGCACATGTATGCAATTGTACTCTGTATGAACTCTGCGTATGTATGCAATTGTACACAGACACGAAAATGTCCATTATGTTACTGTTATGGAATTCCCAGTTATATATTTGCCTTCACCAAACATTTAATAACTCATTTGCTAACCAGAATGCAGGTTGTGACACCAGAAAGCCAAAAGAGAATAAATATACTTATATAAGAAAATTGTCCAGAAGTATCAGAAATCCAATGTAAAGACTAACTCAAGAGAATCCACCAATTGCCAACAGAGAGAAGTCTTAGGTTCAACTGAGTCAAACTTTCAGAATTTTAACAATAAAGAATTACCCAAGCAAAGGTCCTTCCCAAAACAGTGAAAAATAGTCTGAATCAAGGAAGACTATTCCTCATCCATGTGTGTTCATCCTTCATTCATCTCCATCAGAGAAGTAATGACATGACTTGCATTTGACTGTTTGTTTTTTTTTTGAGTGAGTGAGGGCTGTGCAAGTTACTAGCCTCACTTCTCCTCCAGAGTCATCTGAATCCAGTGACCAGATAATCATCAGGATGACAGAGATGACCCAGGATGAGGCAATTGGGGTTAAGAGACTTGCCTAAGGTCACACAGCTAGTGAGTGTTAAGTGTCTGAGGTGAGATTTGAACTCATGTCCTCCTGACTCCTGCACTGGTGCTCTATCCACTCTACCACCTAGCTGCCCTCATCCAAGAGATGTGAAAGAAAATGCTGGAATATGACACAATATTCTGAAAAAGGAGATATAAGTACATGTATTAATTGTATCACACCTCAAATTAGTATATCTTATAAAACTAACGTTAAGCATCAATGAAAACAGATGGATTTTCAGCAAACAAGAAGAATTCCAATGCTTCCTACTGAATCAGGATTTTTTCATTCTTTGTGAAACATAAGAGTGCCTGACACTAGTAGTTGCTTAACAAATGCTCATTGATTCCTTGATTAAAGAAGCTATAGTTTAGCATTAAACAAAAGAGATTTAAACAAGGAAAACACATACATAATGCATGGGGGGGGCAGATAATTCAATGTGCAAATTCATCAAACAAAAGAAACTTAAGCAAAATAAACAAATCCATAAAGCATTTGAAGATCATGTGGATAAATTGATATTTAAAAGCTTTAAGGACAGATAACACTATGTTTTAAAGATCTCTTACCTGTCTGAGGGTCATGGAAAGGAAAAAGACAAAAGCTATGGGCAAAGCTAAAAAAACAAATAAAGCAAAATAACTAAGAGGATAAAAGGAGGAAGAAAAGTAGCAAAATTAACATTTATCTCTTGGAAAACAGCTTCACAGGTGAAGGTCATCCAACAAAGAGTAGGAAGGTGAAGAAAAAGCTGGGGGGTAGTTTAAAAACATACATGTGTGTAATAAACAAAGGCTAGGCAATTTCATTTTAGAAGTTTCACTGTGCCTAAGGATCATTCATAGAATGAGGACGATCTCCAGTCATCCTGATTTATATCTTACTGCTGGACCCAGATGTCTCTGGAGGAGAAAGTGAGGCTGGTGACTTTGCACAGCCCTCCCTCACTTAAATCCAATTCATTTGCAAGTCATGGAATCACCTATCTGATGTCATGGTTGACAACAGCAATTAATAGAATAAAATGAGAACATTCAAGATGGAAGACCATTAAATGAAAATAGGAATGATCCCAGATATTAGAAAAAGCAGAGAAGGAAGGGAAGTGGTAAATAAACTCATAGATATGGAGAAAGAAGAAACCATGGAGATCATCTAATAAAACCTCCTCTCTTATTTGCATAGAATCTCGGGGGTCCAAAGATACGGAATGAAATGGATGTCCAAGTGATGAATAACATGCTGGTGGTAAATCTCAGAGTCTGTACTAAGTCCAGCATCTCTCTCTCTATAGCAAGTGTTCCTTGTAAATTATGTCTGGAAATAGGATTGCTTGAAGATTCCATGTGTGAAGGGATCTGATTTTATTAGCAGGAGAACTCTCTACTAATCCTGATTGGCAGCTAAGTGGTAAAGCAGAAAAAATGCTTGGAATTGGATTCAAGGTCTGAGTTCCAGTTCTAGCTATGTGACCCTGGACAAGTCACATAATCTCCCTGAGCCACAGTTTCCTTACTTGTAAAATTGGGATAATAATAGTACCTACCTTACAGATAGTCTCAAATGAGATGTTAGTTGTAAATTATTTTGCAAACCTTAAAACTCTACATAAATGCTAGTCATATCATCACCATCATTTATACTCATCTTAGTACATAAAATCTTGAGAGTTGTCTTAGGCACACAGGGATTGATTGATTCACCCAGGATCAATAGCTAGCAAATCAGAGACAGGATCTAAATTTGGACTTCCTGATTTTAAACCTAGCACTCAATCTACTATGGCAACTGTCTTTTGAAAATTTTTCCTAAGGGTCTAATGATGTAATCTCTTCCCCAGAAAAATGACCTCTATTTTTCCCCCAGAAACCATGTTGTAATTCTAATAATTTGATTATAGATGTTATAACTCAAACATTCAATTGAAAAGATACACATCTACATTAACACTAATGAATGGATTTCTTAATGCATTTTAAAATTGATACAGTTCAAAAGTAAATGTGCTCAGAATGGAAAGAGATCTCACTAAACCTTAAAAACAGTATAAAAATGATGGATGCTGATAGGAAGAGTGAAGAGTTCAAGTGGTCATGGCTACAGTGTGCTGTGTAATTACTGGAGGATCTCAGCAGAGCTGAAGGAATTCTGTCACATCTTTACATTCCTTTCCCTTTTCAGAGCAGTGTCTGACATATTCTGGCCCCTTTGATTTTTATGTCTTTTCTTCTCCTTAGTACATCATTGGAAAAGAGGGAATAGCTCATTTCTTGTCACCAGGGTCCTTTTTCTGTAATCAATGGAAAATCTTCAGGAAGGATATAGGAAATAAAGATCACAACCACATTTTAAAATTCTTTCATTTAAAAGTTATTCAATAAAGGACGTTGATTTTCCTTCCTCTTATAATACCTTGCCTTGCCCCTCTCCACTTATCAAAAACCTTAACCCTCCTTTAACGACCATTTCAAATTCTACCTCCTCCTTTAAAGCTCTACTGATTTCTGTGACCCTTAGCGATGTCTCTTTCCATTGAATTTCTTGGTTTTTAAAAAACAAATTTTCTGATTATCTTTTGTTTTTAAATTATATACATTTCCCAGCTTATTCTTTCCCCACTCTTCTGAGAGAACCATCCCTTATAAAAGTCACAAAGGAATTTCTAGGATTTTGTTTGGGTTTTGGTTTGTTTTTATTATCGCCCGTTGCATAGTTTTTATACAGCGCTATCAATATGCTTCTTCTGGTATTTTAGTATTGAATTGTCAGTTATCTCTTAATGAGCTTTCTCTCTCCAATCAATAACTAAGCATTTACTAAGTACCTACTGTGTGCCAGGAACTGGGCATTTAAATATAAAGAATGAAGGAATTCTTGTTTCCAAGGAGCCTATTACATTCTAAAGGCGAGGCAGCAGGTACCTGACTATGTGACTATATACAGAAAAATTATAAAGATAATAAATACAAAGTAATTAGGGAGGGAAAGTCCTATAACTCTCAACTACTATGAATTCCCTGAGGACCTAGGTCAGGGTTGGGGAACCTGGGGCCTTGAGGCCACAGGCTCCTCACCCCTGACCTTGCTGTTAAGTCATGCAACTTTGTACCCCACGTGGAGCAGGCCTGGGTGCTTTGTTCACATTAGATGCTTCATCAATACTTCTTGGACAGCTAGGGGACACAGTGGACATAGTACTAGGCCTGGAGTTCAAATCTTGCCTTTTTGGCTGTGTGACCCTTGGTATATAACTTAATCTCTGTTTACCTCATTTGCTTCTTCTATAAAATGGGGATAAAAATGGTACCTGCCCCCTGGATTTATTATTAAAATCAAATGAGATAATAATTATAAAATGCTTAACATGAGTGTGTGTTCGTCCTTTGTTGCCAAAGAAGACCATGCCATCAGAGAAATGATGGCATGGCTTGTGCTTGACTTTGTTTTTGAGTGAGAGAGGGCTGTGCAGGTCACCAGCCTCACTTCTCCTCCAGAGTTATCTGAATCCAGTGACAAGACATTCATCAGGAGATGACCCAGGATGAGGAAATTGGGGTTAAGTGACTTGCCCATTGTCACACAGCTAGTGAGTGTCAAGTGTCTGAGGTGAGATTTGAACTCAGGTCCTCCTGACTCTTGCACTGGTGCTCTATCCATCGCACCACCTAAATGCCTCCAAATGCTTAGCATAGTGCCTGGCACATAAAATAAGTGCTATTTAAATGTTAACTGTTATTATGTATTGTTAGAGTGACAGAAAGAATACATTTGGGTGCAAAGCACCTTTGGAAGGTACTCCTGTGTCCTAGCCTGTGTCAATTCACACTGGAAGAACCATATTGGAAACAAAAAAAATATTATCAACCAAATCATAAACAAAAATAGGATCAATATGATTTCCTCTGTAGAAGTCCTTTGTTATTGCTTCATTTCAGTTCTCAGATCCTGTGCTTCCCAAGGCTTTGCTAATGGAGTCCAAGCTCTGGGAGAGCTTGCTGAGCTAAAGAGGTTCCTAGCTTACCACAAATGTTTGGTGACTATTGAACGAATGTAAGTATAGGCTAGTATGGCTAAGAAAGAGTAGAAAGTATGCCTAAGAAATAGCCTAGGTAACTTCAGAATAGTTCATTACCAGAAAGTTGGCCAAAGGATGATGAATTTTTCTGACCTCAGAAAAGAGCCTGTTGTGGTAGAAAGAGGCTGCTCCTCATAAAACAGATATAGTATGTTACTAGGACCATCACTGAGTCCTTCCAGAACAGTCAAATATGCCAGATTTTGCATTTCCTTGCAATAACCTTCAAGTCACCTCCAAATTTTAAAAGATCTCTTCCAATGAGGTGCTTCTCTTTGACTATGGCAAAAATCACACCAGAATATTTAACCTTATCTGACAAAACATATACTCATCAAAGGGCTTCAAAATTATATATCAGAGATTCAACACAGATTCCAAACTTAAAAAAATGATTCTATACAATAGCAACATGCTTTAGATATACTTATTTGCTGATAATATTGTGCTGATTACATCAAGCCCTAGAATATTGAATAAATGAAATTCATAATTATTCAAAAGAGCTTGTCAACTCTTCTTATCAGAAAAAACAAAACAAGTGAGTAAAGAATGCCTGTATCTACACTATGATATTCAGTTGGGTGGACAATCTACAGAGCTCATTTATTTGTGTGTGTGTGTGTGTGTGTGTATGTGTGTATGTATGTGTGGGTGTGCACACACATTTTTACTGTTGTTCATTGTATTTTTTAAAGAAGACCTATGATGGCAACGTGAATTGAATTTAAGTGAGGCAGAGTTGTACCAAGTCATCAGCGTCACTCTCACCCTGAGTCCTTGAAAAGTCAAAATGACTGACTGATGACCTGGGATATAATGGATAACCTTAGCATCTTCAATATCTGACTAAGCTTGAATAGCTCCATAGCCTGCTTCAGCCATCTTCATGACAGCTTCTTCCACCCATACTGCTGGGGGAAGTTTTCACATGCTTGGGGCAGACACTCCCCTAACTCTCCAGTGGGTTTGAAGGCTCTTTGTTACCCTCAGCCTGGTGCATGGGGAATTCATGGAGGCCTAGCACTTCTAGTGTGAGCGTTTGCTGAACCTTTTTCAGATGAGCCTTGTTCATCTACTTTTGAAGTCCACCTTTTCACCCACCTCTTACCTTTGACTCCAAGAAGGTGTAGCATGCACATACAGTACCCATACCTGGTAAAGAAACTTCTCAGCAGAAAGGCTAAACATCTATCTATCATCTATCTATCTATCTATCTATCTATCTATCTATCTATCTATCTATCTATCTATCTATCTACATATATACACACATATATATGTGCGTGTATGTATATATGTGCATATGGTTGTGTATGTAAATATACATATATATATTTTTTTTGACAGAGTGCAAATGAATAGTAAGTTGAGTAGAATTAGACAGAAGGAAGAAGGAAAGGTATATTACCTTGGGAAATTTACAATGTTCTTTTGACAACCCTATGCTTTGCCCTGAGACAAAGCTTCTTCTTTTTAATTGTAGCCAGTGCTCTAGGGTTGAGAATAATGGTAAACTATAGTTTCTGAGGAATTAAAGTTGAAGACCCATCACAGGTCAATGCAGAGGGTCAAGGTGGATAACTAACAGGTTATATTGAATTGTTTGCTCCTCATTCTTCCTTCTCAAAGAGGACCAGTGACATCGGGAGGGAGATGTCTTGACTTCCAAGTGAACTGGATTTAAGTGAGGCAGGGCTGTACAAAATCATCAGCCTCACTCCCTCCCCCAAGGCCATCAGAGTCCATTGGCAAGGCATAGATTAGGATGACTGGAGATGGCTCTATGTATTGAATTGCAAATGTGGAGCACTGAAAAGAAAATGCAAAGGATGTCTTCAAAGAAATATATGACAGGAACAAAAGATGGGTTGGACATATAGTGAGAGAAAAGGGTAATTAATATACAGCCTGTTATTGCTAATTATGTAATGTCAGCAGAACTTGAGGAAGTCTCCTAGAAGGTCCAAAAGTCTGCTTGCAGCAGATTTATTGGAGAACACAGAAAAGCATTTCACAAGGATGATCAAGAAGGATTGAATAGTACTATGGATCATTAGAGACAATATGTCCATTGGGGAGATCACAAATTCATTGGCATACTGCAACATTATTAACAAAGTATTAATATGTCAATCATAATTTTCTTAAGTGAATAGTATTGAATCTTAAGTTAAATGAGTTATACAACCAAGTCAAATGGGGAGATAAAATAATTTACAAAGTAGCAGTAAATTTGAAAATAGAACTTGACTCTCAGTCCCAGAGATTCCACTCTTACATGCATACCTCAAGGAAAACAAATATAGGAAGAAAAGTTCCATATATACCAAAAATACTTGTAACACCACTTTTTGTGATAGCAAAGAACTGGAAACAAAACAGATACCGATATTTTGAAGAATGGATAAAGTGTGGTACATGAATTTAAGGGAATATTACTGTGACATAGAATATGATGAAGAGAAAGAATTCAGAACAGCACGGAAAGACTTAGATGATCTGATGGAAAGTAGCTTAAGCACAACCAGGAGAACAATAAATGTAACAATAGCGATGGAAATGGAAAGAATTAAAAAAAAAGAAATTGAACACTTTGTAATTATAACAATCAAACTTGTCTGTGAAGAAGAGAGCAGAAAACAGACCTCTCTTCTTTAAGAAGCTGAGACTATAGGTACAGGACATTTCTCATACATTTCTTGACTAGTTTGGATAAATCCTTGTCTTTTACAAATCTTCCTCCCATTCTTCTTTTTTTGTATTCTTTGCTACAAAAGATGGCTCTCTGGATAGTGAAGGGCAAGAGGTGTGTTTGGAAATCAAAGTAATATAAAAACAAAATATATCAACAAAATTTCTATAAAACCACTAAAAAAACCCCCACAAAACTTGACCCTGGCTTTTTAGTGGCTCTACTTTTTGTAATGCTTCCTGTTCTTGTTTCTTTCCATTCAACTACTTTGTTGCTATTTTTAGGAAAGTAGACATACTATGCTGGCATCATGTTCCAATGTGACATCTATAATATTAATAACAATTTTTGAAGAGACTTTAGAAAATCTGGTTCATGACTTCCATTTTGATATATTTTGAAACTGACACTCAGAAAGATTAAGTGTCTTTTCTAAGGTTATCCAGGTAAAGACAGAGCCAAGCATAGACCCAAGGTGGTGTATTTTAGTTCTATGAGCTTTCCACAATACTACATAGTCTATTTAATTTAAACTCACAGGGTCCAGGAACAACAACAGGAATAAATTCTTCAGTCTTGAAAGTTTCTAAAAGTAACCCAAAGACAACAGTCACCTGATGCTTAAATGGATTAATGGTATTAGAAATTAATTAGTCATTAAGTTAGAGTGAAACTAATGCTGTTCAGGCAAAACAAAAGGCTTGATGAGAGCACACAAAGTTCTCATGAAGCATCACTGCAGTGAATTCAGTTTATGCTGATTTTGCACAGAAAGAGAGATGGAAGAGGGTAGGAAGAGGAGAGAGAGAGGGAGAGAGAGAGAGAGAGAGAGAGAGAGAGAGAGAGAGAGAGAGAGAGAGAGAGAGAGAGAGAGAGAGAGAGAGAGAGAGAGAGAGAGAGAGAGAGAGAGAGAGAGAGATTCAGGAATCAAGAGTGGTGATAATTTGCTGATAACAGTTCCTGTCTTGGTTCCTGTCTTTTACATGTCTCTGTGGTATATTCCCTTTCTCTGGAGACAGTCCAAGTTGAATCACCTTAGGTTTGCTGACTGAGCCCCATTCCCCTCTGAGAAGTAACTGAAGCTCTGACTTCCCCAGACATCACAAAGGATTCCACTTTCATTTAACTATCATAACTTTAGATCACAATTCATTCTTGCCTGCCAGCTCAACATAATTCCTTCTCCCTAGGGGGTAAACCTACATCCAAAATCTTTCACATAGCTAGTTGACTTTTATCATCTTTTGTTCTTCCTCTCTAGTCTCTACTCAGCTGCCCTAACCACAAATCCCTAGGAGCCCTGGAAGTTCTCTACTCAAATCCTATGCACGTACACACATGCACAATCTAAGCAGGTTGGATTTCCTCTGGATCTTTGATCTAGCAAAAACACTTCCATTGTACCAGGGGAGACAAAGGAAGTATTTTCACCTAATCTGAGCATCATTTGGAAAAATGGTATCTCTTCTTAGTCCAATCTATCTTTCCTATCACTGCCAGATTAATTTTCCTAACACTGAGATCTGGATATATGACCCAATGTTGAAAACTTTTCAGTGGTTTTATATCTCCCACCAAATAAAATATCCTCTCCTTGACCTGGCATTCAAGGTCTTTTGCAATTTATTGCCTCTCGGTCTTCCTAGCCTTATCTCCCAAGGTCCCCATCATCTACTCTACACTCTAACCAAACTGAATACTATTTATTTCTTCCTTAAACACATTCTCTTTGCTTACAGTGCTTTGCTATCCCATCAATCAATTCATCAATCATGAATGGGAGAGTCCTCCCAGTCCATTTTTGCCTGTTGAATTGTTACCTCACTTCAAATTCTGGCTAATGATGTTTTTATCACTATCCCCAATTGAAAATGATAGTCTTTATTTGTTTTTCTCTTATGAATTTATGCCATATTTTATATTTGCCTCATTTTTCTTACTAGCATAAAGGTGACTCTTTTTCTGGGTAAAACCAAGGAAAACAACAGAGACATTCTCAGTTGACTCCCTAAAAAATTTGATAAGTTCACCTTCGCTGTTCCTCCCTATTTTTCACAGACAAAAATCAACACACTCCCCTATCTAAAAACTTCAGTTTTCATAACCTTGCTACATTGACCTCCCTGATGTTTCTGGCATAGAATACTCCGTCTTCTGACTCCATACCTTTGTACTGGTTTTCTCCTGTATATTAGCCCCCAATGTCTTCCCTCTAAATTTCCTTCCATCTTTTCATCTATTCTCTCTCTTTCTCTCTCTCCTTTCTCTCCTCTTTCTCTCTCTCTCTTCTCTCTCTCATAGACAGATGCAAGAGAGACATGCACATATTTATTTACATATTCTCTCTCCCACTAGAATGTGAGAGTTTGTACCTCTAAACACTCAACACTTAGCATAGTGTCTAGTACATAATAATTACTTAATAAATATTTCTTAACCGACTGAGAGACCCTTTGGAGGGCCTAATTTGGCAGCTGAGAACCCAAGAAAGTTAGATGAGCTCATACAATGGCTAATGTACAACGTAGACTGAAGTTAATTTAGATAGAGATTTTTCACTGGGTCCATAGCTTTCCATATCCTTCTTCCTACAACATTATATGGATTCCTTGCTGCAGTAACTCGCCATAGCTATGATACTGAATCACTAGCCAGATCCAGACCAGGCTATCCCTATTGTTGATTTTCATTAACTATGCTGAGTGCTTCCATAGAATTCACAGTGGACGATACCTTGGAGATCAAAGGGATCTCTGTTTTAGCTGACCAGTTCAAAAACAAGAATTGAATCATAAACTCAGTGGGACACCGGAGAATGGGGCTAGAAAGCATAATTGGTCAAAGATGGAACTTAGTACAGTGCTTAGACCATGGTTGACACAATAAATATTGATCGATTAGCTGATTGAAGGAGAATGTATATTTGAATCAGAAATTACTAACCTGAGTTCCATGAAGTTTAAAAGAATTATTTTGATAACTGTATTCAAATATAATTTGTTTCTTTATATCCTATGTATTTCATGCCATTAAAAAAAACCATTATTTAAGAAGAGGGGCAGTCCATAGGTTTCAGCATACTGCCAAAGAGATCCATAGCACAAAAAAAAACCCACTACGTATTGAAGCTATCAAAAAAATCACAAAGGCATAAAATTGAATGGCTGAAAGCAATATAGGTGGCACCTAGGCAGACACAGTAGATAGAGCACTGGACCTAGTGTCAGGGAAACCTAGATTCAAATCCAGCATCAGATACATCATCATCATCATCATCGTTAACATTTACATAGTACTTGCTATATGTCAGACACTTTGCTAAGCATTTCACAATTATGTCTCATGACAATCCTGGGAGGGAGATGCTAATATTATCCACATTTTGTAGACTGAGGAAGCTGAGAGAGACTAATTGACTTGTCTAGGGTCACACAAGTCGTAAATATATGAAGTCAGATTTGAACTCAGGTCTTCCTGACTCCAAGGTCAACATACTATCCTCTGAGACACCTAACTGTCCCTGGGAAAGACACTTAACCTCTCTCAGTCTCAATTTCCTCGTCTGTAAAATGGATATAATAATAACACCTACCTCCCAGGATTGTTGAGAGGATAGAGTAAGATAATATTTGTAAAAATGTTTTGTAGAACTTAAAGTCCTATTTAGCTACCCTACTTCAAAAGAAATAGCTTAAGTGGACCTGAATATGACAGTATTAAGTAGACTTGTAAGACAATTTCAGGAATTTCCTGGAATAAGAAGGCATCAAAACATTATGTGTGTATGCATATGGATATGTTCATGAGATTCCAGTGGGAAAAGACCCCAACAAACTCTTCCAGACAGAAAAGATAAAAAAGTACAAAATTAAAGAGAAAAAGGCAATAAAATCTGTGCTTAACAAAAATAACTATAATTTTTTCAAAGAAAATTACAAATTGCATAGGAATGAGTTTTGTTTCAGGTATTTATTGAATTTAGAATATGCATATCCTCAATCTTGCATATCAACATTTGGTTGATTTTTTTTTCATCTGATGGATAATGTCACCAAATAGGGATTTTCTTTTTTTTTTTTTTAATTAATTTATTTATTTAAATTTTTTACATTCATTTTCACAAATTTTTGGGTTCCAAATTTTCTCCCCTTTTATCCCCTCCCCCCACCCCAATACCCCAAGCAATCTAATTTTCCCTATCTCCAATCTGCCCTCTCTTCTGTCATCTCTCCCTTCTCTTGTCTCCGTCTTCTCTTTTCTCCTGTAGGGCCAGATGACTTTCTATTCCTCCTTAACTATATGTCTTCTTTCCCAGTTGCAACAACAATACTAAACAGTTGTTCCTAAAACTTTGAGTTCCAAATTCTCCTCATCCCTCCCTCCCCACCCATTCCCCTTGGGACAGCAGGCAATTCAGTATAGGCCATATCTGTGTAGTTTTGCCAATGACCTCCCTGATAGTCGCGTTGTGCAAGACTAACTGGATTACCATCCCTCCTAACCTGCCCCTCATTGTTTCTCCTCTGTCCTTTGATCCTGTCCCTCCCCATGTGTTGACTTCAGATTGCTCCCTCCTCCCTTTGCCCTCCCCTCCATCATCCCCCCCCCTTGCAACATCTCCCTCTCCCCCACTTTCTTATACTGTAAGATAGGTTTTCATACCAAAATGAGTGTGCATTTCACTCCTTCGTTTAGTCAAATGTGATGAGGGTAAACTTCTTGTTTGTTTTTTTTTTTTTCTCAGCTCTCCTCTTTTTCCCTCCACTAAGAAAAACTCCTACCTGCCTCTTAAATGACATATAGTTACCCCCTTCCCTTTCCCTCCCCCTACATTTCTCTCTCACCATTTACCCTAGTTTCTTTTAAGGTATGGTCCCATCTTATTCAGTTCAATCTGTGCTCTCTATCTCTGTATGTGTGTGCATGTGTGTATGTGTGTGCATGCGTGTACATGTGTATGTGTGGTCCCACCAACTACCCAGATACTGAAAAGTTTTAAGAGTTACAAATATTGTCTTTCCATGTAGGAATGTAAACAGTTCACTCATGGTAAGTCCCTTAAGACTTCTCTTTGCTGTTTACTTTTTCATGCTTCTTCTCATTCTTGTGTTTGAAAGTCAAATTTTCTTTTCAGCTCTGGTTTTTTCATCAAGAATGATTGAAAGTCCTCTGTTTCATTGAAAGACCATATTTTCCCTTGAAGTATTATACTCAGTTTAGCTGGGTAGGTGATTCTTGGTTTGAGTCCTAGTTCCTTTGCCTTCTGGAATATCCTATTCCACGCCCTTCGATCCCTTAATGTAGAAGCTGCTAGATCTTGGGTTATCCTGATTGTATTCCCACAGTACTGGAATTGTTTCTTTCTAGCTGCTTGTAAGATTTTTTCCGTGAGCTGGGAGTTCTGGAATTTGGCCACAATGTTCCTAGGAGTTTCTCTTTTTGGATCTCTTTCAGGTGGTGATCGATGGATTCTTTCAATACTTATTTTGTCCTCTGGTTGTAGAATGTCAGGGCAGTTTTCCTTGATAATTTCATGGAAGATGATGTCTAGGCTCTTTTTTTGATCATGACTTTCAGGTAGTCCCATAATTTTTAAATTGTCTCTCCTTGATCTATTTTCCAGGTCAGTTGTTTTTCCCATGAGATATTTCATATTCTCTTCCATTTTTTCGTTCTTTTGGTTTTGTTTGGTGATTTCTTGGTTTCTCATAAAGTCATTAGACTCCATCTGTTCCATTCT
Organism: Bettongia penicillata ogilbyi; assembly: GCA_023548195.1. Taxonomy (NCBI): domain Eukaryota; kingdom Metazoa; phylum Chordata; class Mammalia; order Diprotodontia; family Potoroidae; genus Bettongia; species Bettongia penicillata. Next base: position 2,501,503 of record JAJHZJ010000328.1, read on the forward strand.
AATTTTGAGAGAGCTATAAAATTCAGTGAGCTTTTGAGCCTCTTTTTCCATTTGGCTCATTCTGCTTTTGAAAGCATTCTTCTCCTCATTGGCTTTTTGAACCTCCTTTGCCAATTGGGTGAGCCTATTTTTCAAGGTATTAATTTCCTCAGCATTTTTTTGGGTCTCCTTTACCAAGGTATTGACCTGTTTTTCATACTTTTGTTGCATCTCTGACATTTCTCTTCCCAGTTTTTCCTCCACCTGTCTAACTTGCTTTTCAAAATCCTTTTTGAGCTCTTCCAGGGCCTGAGCCCACCCACCACCCCCCTGGGGTGTCTGGGGTACTGAGGCCCTGCCCTCCACGTCTTTCCCTGATGGCAAGAATACGTCCTCATCTTCGTCAGATCCGAAGGTCGGGATCATTTGCATTTGTTGGAAAAAACTCTCTAAAGTCTTATTTTTCTTCCCTTTTCTAGGCATTTTCCCAGCCAGTTACTTGACTTCTGAGATTCCTTTCCACCCCCACCTGGATCCGCCCAGCTAGTGCTTGGCCTCTGAGATTTAAATGGGCTTTCCTCCTGCTGGCTGTCAATCAGTGAGCTTTAGTTCAGGTGCTGGGGTGGGGCCAGGGCTGCCTCCGAGACTCTGAGCCCTCGGGGGTTTTATGCAGAGACTTTCAGGAATGGAGCGGGTGGGGGCGGGGTGGGGGGCCCCGCCTCCCAATCTCAGCTCCCCTGGGGGTCCCGAGCAGAAGCCTTCAGCAACAGAGCGGGGTGGGGGCAGGGCCGTCTCCCAGGCTCAGGTCCGTCCGGTTTTATGCGGGAATCTTCCGTAATGAAGATCCTGCCTGCCGCTGGGGGATTCCTGGGTCCCGGTCCGCTGCCGCCTCAGCCGCCGCCCACCCCTCTGCCTCCGCCACTTCCTGCCCCCGTCCCTGCCGCCGCCGCTTCCTCCCGAGGGGGCCCGAGTCACGGAGACGCCCCGCTTCCCCTCTCCTTCAGCCCGGCTTTCTTTCTCACTGACCTGTAGCTTCTGTGGGTGGAGGGACTTTCCCGGCTGCTGGAGCTTCCGTCTCTGAAGCCTGCTCGGATCAGCTTCTCTGGGGCCTCGGCCAGGGCAGCGCTGGGGGTCGGGTTTACTTTCTGGGGCGCACCGGACCCTGGGGACGGGTCTTCAGGGCTCCCTGGAACGGAAATCTCTTCCACTCTGCCTCTGCACACCCTGTATTCACCCAGAAGCTATGGGGGACTCTTTTTACATTAATTCTATGGGCTTTGGTTTCGGAGCTCGTAAACGTGCGTCCTTCTACTCCGCCATCTTGGCTCCGCCGGGATTTTCTTTATAGAATTATGTATGTCCCACCTCTACATGGTGTCTGCCAACTCTATTACCAAAATCATAATACTATTGCTAGCAACAACATCAAGACAAGAATAATAAATTAAATGCATAAAAAATAGTCAAAGAAGAGACAAAACTATTTGCTGATTACATGAAATTCTTAGATAATCAGCAAGAAAAATTAATAGAGACAATAGCTTTAGTAAATAGCAGATTATGGAAAAAATCAAAGGTATTTCTACACAATAACAAAATCAAGGAGGCAATAGCCAGGATTTGTAAAACCCTTTAAAGCTTGTAAAGCATTTCATATCCATGGCCTTATTTGATATTCACAACAAACATGATAAAAGTGCTGTTGTTATCCTCATTTTCCAGATGAGGAGATTAAATGATTTGCCCAGTCACAGAGCTGAACCTCATATCTCCCTCACACCACGTCCAACTCTCTATCCAGTATACCACTAAGTTACTCTAAAACAGAAAAGGAAGTGTCATTCAAAATAACTACAAAATACTGAAACATATGGGAGTCAGTTTCCTAAGGCACATGTAAAATACATTTAAGATATATCTTTTCTTCAATTATTTCAATTTCTTCTCCTGGGGAAAAAATGCAATGGGTCAATCAAAGCTTGTATTAGATAACAATGACAACATTCCCCTTAAAGAAATAAACAATGACTTGAAATAACTGGAGAGATATTTATTAAGTACTCATAGCTGATCCATTTCAATATGACAGATTCAGTGCTACATCTACCAGCTTTACAAGGGGACAATGTACTGAAATGGATGAAACAATAGCAGTTCATTTGGAATAACAATAGTTTGAGAATCTCAATACCTTGTTGATTGATCTCCTTACGTTGTCTCTTCCCTTTCCGATCTATTCTCCACTCAGCTGTAAACCTGATCTTCCTGAAGTACAGATCTTACCATGTCATCCTCCACTCCATAAACTCCAGTGACTCTAAGACCAGATATAAAAGCCTATTTGGCTTTTAAAATATATTTACATACATACATACATGTATTATAACCTGGCTCCTTCTTGCCTTTCCAGGCCTCTTATGCCTTATACCCCCTCCACACTTTCTGGTCTCTAGGGATACTGGCTTCCTTGCTTATCCTCACAGTTTTCTCCAGGTGTCCCCCATACCTGGAAACCTCATCTTTGCTTCTTTTTACTTGCTTCCTTCAGCCTCAGCTGAAGTTGTACCATCTGCTGAAGCCTTTCCCATTCTCCATCTTCGTGCCTTCTTCATTAGACTACCTCAAATATATCTTGTTTGGTACAAGCCTATATTCATGTTGTTCCCCTAGCCCTCATTGACTTCTTGTGAGCAGAGACTGGTTTTGTCTCTTTTGTTTTTCCACAGTGCCTGGTACATGACAGTGTAACATAACACTGTTAATGTGTGTTAGCATGTTGAATGAATGAATGGATGGAAAACTAGCATTTTCAGAATTCAGATTATGGTACCAAGAGCTGTCTTCCCATGTGTAATGAGGCCTCATGTAGGTAGGTTACCTACCCCCCTCCTCCCATAGCATGGAGTCATTGTTGGGTGGCTAAAAGGAAAGCTGAGTAGACATCTCTAGTTTCTTCTCTCCTCATTCTACTCCAAGATAGACTTTAATTCCTGCCAGGAGAGGAGCAGGAAGTTGGGGCTTGAGGCTACTCTGCTCACCTCAGAGAAAGTACCAGGCTAGAATGATGTCTATTTGTTCTTTTAAATATTATTAGTCTAGAGGATATGATCGAGTTCAAGCTAACTTCTCATCACTTTTCTTGGGGGAAAGAAAGGACCCTGAGTTCTATTTACAAGGCTATCCTCCCTTTCCCACCAAATACCAATTCCATAATGAACATATGTAGTGAACAGCGAAAAAAAAAAAAGCATTTCTCTAAATTATAGCAAAAGAGAAATCAGAGAAGGTATGCATAGGAGAATATGTGCCAGACAATACAGAGAGAAAAATCGCTCCAGTTAGGAGTGATATAATTCAGGTCAATCAGGAGAGAAAGAGTTCTTAATCTCACCCAAGGGAAAACTCCCCAAATCTCTAGCATGGCAAGCTGAGGATAAGGACATAATGGAGATTGTCAGCTCCTCTCCTGTCTTCCCAGAGTCTTTTTCTTCAACAACCTGAAGTAGCACTGGCACCTTCCATCTTCCTTCTGAAGGCTGGACTCCAGAAGCATGGAAAGTGATTCTATGCTTGCAGAAAGCCTGAAGGTTGAAGAAAATGGAAAAGAGTGAAGTTACTCTCACCAACTCCATCCTACCCTTTCATACCAGGAAGGTGTTCATCTCTAACCAATAAAGAGAGAATTCTATAACAGTGGGTTTGGGGACAGGGCTTACATATAAAACAATAATCATCAAAACTCTTTGGTGTTGGTTAATAAACATGAAAAGTAGATCAGTGGAACAGACATTATTTTTGTTTTGTATTATTTTTCCTATTGTTATTAGGAAAACAAATAAAGAAATGAATTTAATACCGTCAGATAAATCTGAAATCAGAAATTGCCTGGGAAATAACTCCATAACTGACAAGAATTGCTAGGAAACTTCAAATAGTTCCAAAGAAATTTGGTTTAGACCAATATCTGACATTGTACACTATAATAAACACAAAATGAATGCATGAAAAAAGTCTGAAAAGAATCATATTGGTTATCTTTTAAAGTTAATGCAGGGAATAAATCTTTAGCCTAAAAATATATGAAAATAATAATATAATATAAAAAAGATAATTTTGATTACATAAAATTGAAAAGCTCTTCAAATAAGATAAGGAAGTGTTTTTTTAGAAAACAATTTTTCCATCCACTATCTCTGATGAGGGTGCGATATCTGAATTACATAGGAGACCGATACAAATATATAAGAACAAAAGCCAGTTCCCAAAAGATCAAGGTCAAGTGACATGAGTAAATAGTTCTCAAAATAAATATTATAAAACTATTAAAAGTCACAAGAAATAATATTCTAAGGAACTAATAACAACAGATGGCAAATGAAAATGATGCTGAGATTTTACCTTATACCCAGAAAATTGGCAAAAGTAATGGAAAATGCAAATAATCAATTTTGCAGTGGTTGTCTAAAGGCAGGCACATTCATGCACTCTTGATGGAGCTGTAAACTGGTCTTACCATGCAATGCTGCTAAGAGAGTGACTAGAATGTTCATATCCTTCAACCCAGAGCTCCTGTTGCTGGGCATTTGCCCCAAGGAGATCAGTGATAAAAAGAAAGGTCCCATATAAGCCAAGATGTTTATAGCAGCATTTTTGTAGGAACAGAAAACTGAAAACAAAGCCTTAGATTTACAACCTTGGTGGCATTATCAGTTCCACATGTGCATGGACTCCATGCATCCTTTCATTTTTCAAATCCTTCTGTTCCTAACTCCACAACATTTCTCATATCTGTTTTCACTACCCCTCTCTGACACAAAGGTGGTTCCATGGTACATTGGACAGAGCACTGGGCTTGCAGTCAGGAAGATGAGTTCAAATCTGGCCTTAGAAACTTACTAACTGTGTAAGGTAAGACCCTGGGCAAGTCACTTAACTCTTTTTGCCTCAGTTTACTGAACTGTAAAATGAGCATTATATTAGCACCTCCGAGGGTTGTTGTAAGGACCAAGAAAGATCATATTTATAAGTGTTTAGCACAGTGCCTGGAACATAGTATGCACTTAATAAATGCTTGTTTCCACCCTTCTATCCACACAACCATCACCACTAGTTTAGCCCCTCACTCAGAATATTGCACTAACCTTTTGTCCTCCCTGTCTCAAGTCTTTTTCTACTTCAATCCATCTTCCACAGAGCTACCAGAGTAATTTTCCCAAAGATTATGTCATTCTTTTCCCCAGTAAATTCCAGTAGCTCTTGATGACTTGTAGGATTAAATGTAAACTCCTGTTTGACATTTAAAACCATTCACAACCCAGCCCCAACCTATCTTTACACATTAGTACCCCTCTGCACTCCCTTTGGTCCCATCAAACTGGCCTTATTGTTTCTAATGCATGGCCTTGCATTTCCCATCTAGTGTCTGAATACATTTGTTCTTCACCTCTCCCTCTTAGAATCCCCAAGAATCTGATCTTAACCCAGATCAGATGCAGTCACACTTAACACAGAGGGTCTTTTGTGTTCCCATAGGCTTCTGGGGCTCTTCCCCAAATCACTTCATATCTATTTTGTGTCTTTATGAACATCTTGGCTCTGCTGATAGAAGACAAGCTCCTTGAGAACAGGACCTATTTCCGGTCTGTACCCTCAATGCCTGGTAAAGTGACTGGTTCACATCTGGCATTTAATAAATGTCTATTGGCTATTGAAACCCATCAAAACTAAATGTTATGAATTTATTATAACCAAACCCAGAAAGAACAAACCAAACCAAAGAAGAGATGTGAGAGTCTGTCTCTCTCAATACTTTGCAGAGAGGAGAAAACTCGGCTTACCATGACAAAGTTTGACAATACTATGATCAGTTTTGTTGCCCTGTTTTACTTCTTTTTTATTGTTATAAGCTCACTAACAGAGGTTGTTTCAGAGACAGACACAGAGAAGCTTTCTGAGATATCCCTGCTTGTACTCCAAGGAATTCCAGGCTTGCCGTGTTTGGTATCTTTTCCTTTGACTTTGTGCAAGTTTGTAGATTTCCCTCTGCATCAGATCATTAAGGACTGTTAGCAGGAATAAAAACCCTTTTCTTGTGACCTCCATAAGCAGAGACACTGCAGGGCTGGGTTTGGGGAAGGTACCATCCTGTGTGTATTGGTGGGTGATGAGAAGGGGTTATGGGACTGGTCTGTCAATATGGATATCAGGAGGTTCGCCTCCTGATGAAATTCACCCTGTCACCCTTCATCCCCATGACTATTGACAGTTTCCCAGATTGCTAATTCTCATCCCTGAGATATCCCAATTTCTATATTCCTAAAGGAAGCAAAATTAGTCTGTTTTTGTCCAAAATGTGTCTATTTATATAACTCCAGATGGGTTTTTGTTGCTGTCTAAAAATCCTTTTACTCTACCATCATTGACTCAAATGTAGACTGGAAAGAATGTTCAAGATGGAGCCAGGATGAACTAGAATCAAATCCTGCCTCCAACATTGACAAGCAAGTCCCTTAAATTCTTTGACTCTCATTTTCCCCATCTGTAAAAAGCAGGTCATGATGCATGTGTCTACCTCACAGTTTTGGTATAAGGATCAAGTGAGATTACTGTAAGGTGGGTTCACTCAGCTTCCTCATCCATGAAAGAGAGATAATAATACAGAGTTTTGGTATAAGGCTCCAATAAGATTACGTAAGACACTTTGCAAATCTTAAATCACTTTATAAATGCCATTTATTTATAAATATTGTCTCAATCCCTATCGTGACTTGCCAGAGAGAAAAAAGAAACAAACACATATATAACCTTCTTTTCTGCAAGCCCCGGGTTTTACAGCATATAGCCTAGCAAGATTTCTATGTCACTCATTGTGGCATTCCCAAGATTAAGGTCATCCCAAGTGAACATGCTTAGCTCTGCTCCTCTGTTATTCAAACCTCCTCAGCTTTGTCATTTTCTTTCTCCTTATTTTCTCTGGTCACAGACTGAATTTCTACCAACCGCTAGATCTAATCCTGCTCTCTGCTCTTGATCTCAAACTATCCCACCTCCTCCATGACGTCACATCTCACTCTGCTGCTTTCTCTCATGCGTCTTCAGTGGCTTCCTTGCTCCTGACTCCTTCTCATCTGTTTACTAGGGGAGGTTTAGACCTCCTCAATTAATTCTAAAACTATTTCATCTTGACACTACTAATTCATCCATTCTTCATTTTTTGGAATTACATTTCTTTCTCTTTAAAATGTGTTCTTATCGTGAACTTGATAACTACCAACCTTAAATAATCAATGTTTGCTGACTTGGCTTTACTAAGAAAAACTACATATTCCAACATAAAGAATGAGAGAATTACATATGAATATCTATTATGAACAAGTTTGGGTTTTTAAATGTATATTTTTAAATGGGGCAGTTAAGTGGCACAGTGGATAGAGTATTGGACCTGCAATCAGAAAGACTCATCTTTGTGAGTTCAAATCTGACCTCAGACACTTACCAGTTGTATGACCCTGGGCAAGTCACCTAATCCTGTTTGCCTCAGTTTCCTCATCTATAAAATGGATTCTGGAGAAGAAAATGGCAAACCACTCCAGTATCTTTGTCAAGAAAATCCTGAAATGTGTCAACCCCAAGTTAGACACAACTGAATAAAACAATTCAACAAATATTAAATTTAACAAGGTAATAGCAAAATGTCTATGCTTGTTTTGTTCCTTTCTGAACTTTCTTTTTTCCTATGAATTGGTGTTTTTTAATTGATTTATTTTAAACTTCTAGCTTCTTGAAAGTTTCCTACACATTTTACTCTCTTCTCAAACCCAGAAGCACCACATCACTGAAACTGTTCTTAACATCTTGTGACGTCCTAATAGAAAAATCCAATGAGTTTTTTTGATCCTCAGTGTCTAGAACTCTCTACAATTTCACTGATAAACTTTGATTCTTGCTTGATACTTACTCCTTTTTCTGATTTGGGGATTCCACACTCTACTGGTTCTCTTCCTGCTTCTCTATTCACTCCTTTATCTCTTCATTTGCTTCCTGATCCCTTCATGCGGATGTTCCCCAAGACCCAACTCTCAACTTTCCACCCTGTTTACTCTACATCATCCCCCTCAGCAATCTCATTCACTTTTAAGACTTCCAGTACAGATGATTCCCAAATCTCCCTTTCCACTCTTGACCTGTGAGCTCCAGACCCATATCTCTAAATGTTTAAAGGATATCACTAACTTAGTGTCCCTTGAGAACTTGAAAGTCAATGTAACCAAAACTGAGCTTTTTATCTTTCTCCCTAAAACTGCTTTTCTTTCAGCATTTCTGTCTATGGGACCACCATTAACCCTATCTCACGTTCACTCCCTTCGGCTTCTCTGTGACGTTTTTCCTCTTTTGTATCTAATCACTTACCAAATCTTGTCAATTGCACTACTTTGATATCTCTTGTATTTGACGTCCCTTCTATTCTCACCCTGTTGGTGCAAATACTCAGTTCCACCAGTTTAGACTGACACAATCATCTCCTTAGAGGTTTGCCTGTCTCTACTCTCCCTCTAACAATGGAGCTTGCAGAATAATGCATGCATGTGTGTATTTGTGTGTGTGTTTTAAATAAATACATCGAGTTCTGCCACACTTTGCTCAAAAATCTTAAGAGGATTCACTTTTCCCTATGACATTAAGTTCCCATTACTCTGCCTAGAATTCAATACTCTACAATTTGGGGGGCCCCTCCCTCTTTAGTCTTATATAATATTAAATCTCTCTACAACCTCTGCACTCCAGCCAAACTGGGCTATATCACCCTGGACTCAGAATATATACTGAGATTCTGTATTTCTGTGCCTCTGCTCACCTTTTTCCCAATTACTGAAATTCCCTCCTTCTACCCTGTATCTGTTAAATCTCTACCCATCTTTCAAAGCCTAATTCATACCCTTTAAATGTCACTACCTTCTCAGCCTGTAGTATGCTCCCTCAATGTACCTTGAATTCACTTGAACTGATAGTATCTCAAATTGCTGGTTACGTGTCTCCATTTGGGCAAGCCACAGATATCATGGACAAGGGAGGGAATAAGAGAAAAATCCCCTCCTGCCTCCCTTCAGGGGTCTCCTCCCCAAATCACTCTGGAGCATGTACTCCCTCCAACTCTGTAGGGCTTAACTATTTAATTTCCAGAGATACAACTAATTTGCTTGTTCACTCATATTTCCTTTTGACTCACTCACATAAGTGTTCATACTTTGCAAAGGAATTACCATGTGTGGTCACAGTTTTACCTTTAAATATCTTGTTACACTGAAGTTTCACCATCTGTGAGCTTACAATTTTCTTTGCAGAAATGGGGACTATGGGTATGACATGTTACTTGAACTAACTGACACAGTTCATGGGTTGATTGTTTTTGCTAAACTACACCCCCCTTTTTTCTCTTGTATTTCCTGGGTGGTTTGGAATTAGATATACACTATAAACTGTAGATACACATAAACCCACTGTTAGGAGTTTTAGGTAGTAAATGCTTGTAGTTGGTAGAAGAAAGCATTCCCATTATCTCTTCCTTTTCTTTCCACTTCTCCTATATATTGCATTCCTTTCCTCTTCCTATTCCCACTTTTTCAGTATTAGTAGAGAGTAACCTTTAAAAAAACCCCTTAAATTTCTGGGAATCTTGAGGGTAAGACATAGAGAATTCTTATTGAATAGTTCTTATTTTTTGCATAGATTTTTATTGAAACTTGCTAGGTTGGCACAGTAGATAGACATGGTGACTATGTCTAGAGTATTGCATTTGGAGATAAGGAGGTATGGATACTTCCTGGTTGTGTGATCCCAGGCAAGTCAAATAACCTCTCTGTGTCTCAGTTTCCACATCTGCAAAATGAGGATGATAATAAAACCTACTTTCCAGCATTGTTATGAGGGTCAAATACCTATAAAGGGGTACTTTCCAGCACTGTATAGTTATGTAGTGCTATTTATGTAGCTCTTGTTAGCTGTTATTATCATTACCTACATTGTCCATTATGTCCCTCTTCCTTTTCCCTCCAAACAAAGAAGAAAAAAAGAAACAAGTTAAAAAGAAAAACCTAAACAACATATTGAAAAAGCCTGACATTTTATGTAGTATCCTGTTTTTGTATTAGTAGTGACAACATTTATATTGGATTCTCCGCTGGAATTATTTCCCTTTCAATCAGCAGGTTCTTGATTCTCTTTAAGCCTTGCCCTTTGGCAAGAAGGTTTCTTTCCATTGTTCTTTAAACACTGATTTGAACAAGAAGGTGAGTAGTCTATGACAACAGAAGTTGAGAAATATGATTTCTTAATCAGTGTTGCTTCCTTTCTAACCTATAGATCAGGCACAGGATGTCGAATTGCTGTCAACAAACTGAGCAGAACCATTGCCACCTTAAGAGTAATTTGAGGTCAGAGGGACTAAGCAGATACATTAGCACAAAAAGAAAACAAGACTTCTGTTGATATCAGGTCAAACATATATATCTTTTATTTTTTCTGTGAAAAAAGTATTGTGAATTTAACAAACTGATGATATGAATATTTCAACATACAAAGAAGAGCAAAAGATGATTTACATATTAAGCTGTAAATCTGCAACATACAACTTATCAAGTTGTATATTAAATATATGCAAGCTATATATTAAATTTAAAATTACAGTACTAACACTAGCCTGCTTGTGTCCTTCCTCTGAACTGCCTTCTGTCACCATCCGTGAATTTTTTAACATTGAATTGATGATCTTTTATTCTTTTTCTGTTCTCTTTTTTTGCATCCCTATCATGACCTCACAACATTCCCTCCAAATAAAAATCCTCTCTTATAAAAGATATAATCAAGCAAAACAAATTCACACATTGACCATGTATAAAAATGTCTCATTTTGTACCTCTAGTCCATCATTCAAGTGCCAAGAAATGGGAGTGAAGTTTCATCTTCAGTCTAACTGAGTCAGAGTTGATGACTGTATTGATCAGAGTTTTGAAGTATTTAAAAGGTTTCCCCCATTTATTATATTGTAGTGACAATGTATATTGTCCTCCTGGCCCTGTACAATTCGAATTATTGGTATACCTTCTTGTGTTATTGCATAAAAATTTTCTTGTTTTTCTTTTATTTATTTGTTTTTAGTTTTCAACATTCACTTAAGATTTTCAGTTCTAAATTTTCTCCCCACTCCTTTCCCCTCCCTCTCCCCAAGATGGCATGCAATTTGATATAGGCTCTACATATATAATCATATTAAATATCTTCCCACATTAACCATGTTGTAAAGAAGAATTAGAACCAAAGGGAAAAACTGAGAGCAAGAGAGAGAGAGAGAGAGAGAGAGAGAGAGAGAGAGAGAATGGTATGCTTCCATCTGCATTTACACTCCATTATTCTTTCTCTGGATATAGATGTGCATTTTCCATCATGAGTCTTTTAGAATTGTCTTAGATCCTTGTATTGCTGAGAAGAGTGAATTCTATCAAAGCTGGTCATCATACAATGTTGCTGATACTGTGTACAACGCTTTCCTGTTTCCACTCACTTCACTTAGCATAAGTTCATGTAAGTCTTTCCAGACTTTTCTGAAGTCCATAGATCTGATAGGTAAACTATTCCTTGCTGTCCTAATTTGCTTATAGTCTTACCCTTCATGTCTAAACTATTTACCTATTTTGACCTTATCTTGGTATACAGTGCAAGATGTTGATCTTTGCCTAGTTTCTGCCACACTATTTTCAAATTTTACCAATAGTTTTTGTTAAATAATAAGTTCTTATCCCAGAAGCCGGAGCCTTTGGGTGTATCAAACATAGATTACTAAAATCATTGACTGCTGTGTCTTGTGTACCTAACCTATTCCATTGATCCACCACTCTTTTTCTTAGTCAGTACCAAGCAGTTTTGATGATTGCCACTTTGTAACACAATTTTAGATCTAGTACAGCTCTACATAATAATTTTCCATTGTGTTCCTATATTTATATGTACATATACGCCATTACTAGTTCAGCCATCCCTTAGCATTAACTTTGTTTCTAGTTATTTTAGTTAGTGTGCCTAATCTGCCATAACCCCTCTAACAATTGTTGCTGCTTGTTGGTAATCATTGGCAATCTAATGGATATGAAGCAGAACCATAACTGCTCCGGATTTACATTTATCTTAATGATCTGGAGCACTTTTAATGTAGTATTAGCTCAAATTTCATCTTTGACAAATTGCCTGTTAATATTTTTTGACCACTTACCTATTGGAGACTAGCTCTTATTCATATATATATTTTATCAATTACCCCATACATTTGCTGCAAAGGTTTTATTTTCTTGGTTAACTATTTCTTTTTAAATTCTAACTACATTGCTTGTGTGAAAAATAAAATTTTCAATTTTCTGTAGTTAATATTTATTTTATTTTTTATGATAATCTCTATCCTTTATTTCCAAAAGAATCTCTACTGTCTATCTACTGTTGTGAAAGGTATCTCCTCGGTTTTGCTTCTAATTTGTTGTTGATAAGACCTTTTGTATTTAGATCATATCCATTTGGAGTTTATTATGATATATAGAGTGAGATGATGATCTAATAGCTACTACTGCTTTCCAGTTTTTCCAGAAGTTGTTTTCAATAATGAGTTTTTATATCAATATTTGATGTCCTTGTCTTTATTGAACAACACACTCCTATGTTTGATTACTCCTGGGGTTTGTTGCCTAATCTGTTCAACTTTTCTGTTTTCTTCTTAAACTAGTTTCAAATTGGTTTGATGATTCCTTATTTGAAGAAAGTTTGAGATCTTATACTGCTACACCCTCTTTCCTTCCTGCTCTTCCCTCCCTCATTGTTTTTCCTTGAGATTCCAGGTTATTTTGTTTCTCCAAATTAATTTTGTTATTATTTTGTGTAGTCTGCAAAGCTATATTTAGGTAGGCTGAATGATGTTACTAAATTTGTAAATTAATTCAGTTTGTATTATTTTTATCATATTAGTAAGCTAATTATTAAAGTCTTTATTTCCATAAAGGATATTTTATAGTTGTAGTTCTATATTTCTTACATATGTATTGGTATTAAACATATAGCTATGCAACTGTTATATGTGTATTGGTAGATAGATATCATATATTGTTTCAAACATTGTTATATTGTATTTTAAAATAATTTTGTTTTTTAAGAAGTTTAAGAATGCATCACTGCTTAATCTATAGTTTTGGCTTTAGTTTATTTTTTTAATATTTTAGGTTTTAAAGTACTTTGAGAATGCATCAATACATAATTGATAGTTATGGTTTTATTTTTTATTTTCTAAATATTTTTTATGATTTTTACATATGTTAATATTTTGAAGAGAACTTCTTTTTCTATCTCTTCCTACTATGGTTTGTTAGCAATATATGAAAAGGATAATTTTTATGTGTTTATTTAGAATCTACCACTTTCCTACTGATCTTACTTTATACTGAATTTATTGTTTTAATTAATTTCTTATTGAATCTGTAGGGTTCTCTTTATAATGTGAGTTGTATAGAGAATACGAAGATATTTCCTGCCTATTTTCCATTATCTCCAGGTCTTTAGTTTCTATGTGCAGAATGATCTGGGAGCCCAGCTGGAAGCAGGGTTTCTTTCTCTAAAAGGGAAAGTATGGTTTTCCCGGTATTTTTTTCTCCTTTTATCTATCTTATCCTGGATTTGATATATTTCTACACTGAGGTTTAATTCTCATTTGTCCAGGTTGCTTTTAATTCTCTTTATGAAATAATTTTGGTAAAGAAATCAAAGTTATCTATAGACTTATGAAGAAGTACTTTAAATATTTTTTGATTAGAGAAATACAAATCAAAACAACTCTGAGGTACCACCACACACCTATCAGATTGGCTAATGTGACAAAATAGAAAAATGATAAATGTTGGAAAGGATGTGAGAAAATTGTGACACTGATGCACTGTTGAATGTATCCAACATTCTGAAGAGCAATTTGAAACTATTCCCAAAGGCAACAAAACTGTGTATACCCTTTGATCCAGCAATACCACTATTAGGTCTGTAACCCAAAGAGATCATAAAAAAAGGGCAAGGGCCTACCTGCACAAATATATTTATAGCAGCCCTTTTCATGATGGCAAAATATCAGAAATTGAGAGGATGGTCATCAGTTGGGGAGTGGTTGAATAAGTCATTATATATGAATGTAGTGGAATACTATTGTGCAATGAGAAATGATGAACAGGCAGATTTCAGAAAAATCTGTTAATACTTATATGAACTGATGCAAATTAAAATAAGCATATTATACACAACATCAGCAACACTATGCGATGACCGACTGTGAGTGATTCAGCTCTTCTCAGCAACATAATGATCCAGGACAAGTACAAAGGCCTCACAAAGGAAAATGCTTTCCCCATCAAGATAAAGAACTGATGGATTCTGAATTCAGATTGAAGCATACTTTTTTTTCATTTACTTTATTCTTTTTATGTTTTTTTTCCTTTTAATCTGTTTCTTCTTTTACAACTGTGACTAGGGATGGAAATATGTTTTACGTGATAGCACATATATACCCTATATCAAATTGCCTACCATTTTTGGAAGAAAGGAGAGGGGGAGAAAAATTTAGAACTCAAAATATTGTAAAAATGAATGCTAACAATTATCTTGACATGTAATTGGAGAAAAAATAAAATATTGTTTTTTTAAAAAGGAAAAAAAGCACTGAAGTAAATTTTGGAAAGACAAAAATGTTTAATCAGGGGAAAGCATAACATACATTGGACAGAGGTTGCACAGACATGCTCTACCTGTTTCTAGTCAATCATGTGGGAACCTTAAAGGCTTGACTGAAGCTATATGTGACCCATGAGCTTGAAATGGGTCATGAAAAGAGTCTGCTAATTGACTCCTAAGATATAAGAGCTGATGATTCAGTGGATGTGTAAAAGGATTCCTTGGTCTACTTCATTTCTTTCCTTTCTGTTTATAAACCTTGTGGATTGCCTTCATCTACATCTGAAGAATAGGGTGGGGAAAACATAGTCCTTTCTTCACCCATTTTGCATATGTACCCTGTAGACAAACCTAAACGCTCCTACATTCTTATGTGCACACACACACACATACTTACATACATATATGTGTGTATGTATATATGTATGTATCATTATACATTACATATTATATATAGATACATATATACATAATTATATGTATATATTATATTTTTCCCAATAACATACAATTTTTAACATTCATTTTTAAAAATTTTGAGTTCCAAATTTTCTTCTCTCACTGAGAAGGCAAGCTATTTTATATACATTATACATATGAAGTCATGCAAAACGTATTTCCATATTAGCTATGTTGTGAAAGAAAACACAAAACAAAATAAAACAAAACAAAAAACAAGTAAAATAAATTTTAAAAAGGTATACTTCAATCTATATTCAGATTCCATCAGTTCTTTGACTATTGATTACATTTTCACCATGAGTTTTTTGGAATTGTCTTAGATCATTGTCTCTGAGAATAGCTAAGATATTCACAGTTGATCCTTTATAATGTTGCTGTTACTGTGTACAATATTTTCCTGGTTCTGCTCACTTCACTTTGCATTTTTTCATGTAAATCTTTCCAGGTTTTTCTGAAAGCATCATGCTTTTCATTTCTCATAACACAATAGTTCTCTGTCACAATCATGTACCACTACTTGTTCAGCCATTCCCCAGTTGATGGGCATCCCCTCAATTTCTAGTTCTTTGCTATCAAAAAAGAGTTTCTATAAATATTTTTGTGCATGTGTTTTTCCTTTTTTTAAAATAAAAATCTCTTTGGGATACAGAACGAATCGAAACACCACATATATGTGTACATATATATGTGTACATATACTTATAGACACATATACATACACCTATACATACACACATACATATATAATATATATATATGAAGAATTTAGTTGACCTTCAGAAATATTTTTTTTTCTATTAATCATTTGGTGACTCCTGTCTGTTATTGTTTGCAATAGTCATCTGGATATGGCTTCTACCAAACTTTTACCAATATCATGAACTATGGGTTTGTTTCTTCATTTTTTTCCATCACAGGAACAATTCATTAGTTCTATGTTATTTCATATATGACATGTGATAGGAGTCTTCAACATCATAGAATATGTGATTGAGTCTTCCACATGACTGAAATTTATTGCTACAGAACCAAATCAAGTCAACAAGTATTTATTAAGCATTTCCTATCTGATAGACACTGTGTTAAGGGCAAAAAAAAAAATAGTCCCACTTCTCAAAGAGCTGAGAGTTTAATGGGGGATTCAACATACAAACAATTATGTATAAATAAGACATAGACAGGATTAAATTAGAGATATCTCATAGGAATGACAATAAGATTAAGGAGGACTGAGAAAGGTTTCCTCCAGAAGGAGAAGCTTCCGCTGAGGCTTAAAGGAAGGCTGGTGGAGATGAAGAAGGAGAGAGTACTACGCATGGAGGAAAACCAGTGAAAATATGGAGAATTAGGTGGCTAGAAAAGTAGTGTCACTAAGATCATAGAATATGTTACAGGGAGTAAAATACAAGAAGAATGGAAAGGTAGGAATGGATCCGGTTAGTGGCCACTAGGTGGCGCCATAGTGAAGAGCACTGGACAGAGATCAAGAAGACTCATTTTCCTGAGTTCAAATCTGGCCTCAGACACTTACTAGCTGTGTGACCCTGGGCAAGTCACTTCACTCTGTTTGCCTCAGTTTCCTCATCTGTAAAATGAGCTGTAGAAGGAAGTAGGAAACTACTCCAGTGTCTTTACCAAGAAAACCCCAAATGGGGTCATGGAGAGTTAGACATTACTGAACAAGAAAACTGTGCATCAGATTATGAAGGACTTTAAATGTCAAGCAGAGGATATTTTTATTTGATCCCAGAGGCAATAGTGGAGCCACTGGAGTTTACTGAATATATTACATATTCAGGCTTGTGCTTTAGAAGAATCAAATTAATGACTGAATGGACAATGGATTGAACAGGGGTACTCGAGATGGGGAGACTAACCAGCAGGTTAGAGAATTAGTCTAGGCAAGGCAGTGAGAGCCCACACCAAGATGGGAACAATGTCAGAGGAGAAATAGGACAGTATGATTTGCCAACTGATTGGATATGGAGGATCAAAGAGAGAGAGGAATTGAGGATAACACCTAAGCTGTTATCCTGAGTGACTGGGAGAATGGCGGGCATTGCCCTCCACAAAAACAGAGATGTGCAGAAAGGGAGAGCATTTAGATGATAAGTTCAATCTGGGAAGTGTAAAGTTTAAGATATCTACATATGTCCAGTTAGAGCTGTCATTGGAAAAGGGTGACTGGGGATCAGGATAGTGGTTAGGGCAGGAAAAATAGATTTGAGAATTATCTGCAGAAAGATGATTATTGAGCCCACAGGAGTGGATGAGATTAACAAATGAAAAAGGATAGATGGTGAAGAGAAGAGAGAAAAT
Source organism: Bettongia penicillata ogilbyi (assembly GCA_023548195.1). Lineage (NCBI taxonomy): Eukaryota > Metazoa > Chordata > Mammalia > Diprotodontia > Potoroidae > Bettongia > Bettongia penicillata. The sequence continues at coordinate 2,519,005 of JAJHZJ010000328.1, forward strand.
CCCTGTAGCATGAATCACAGACACATTTCTAAAGTATAGAGCACTGAGGAACTCACCATACAGCAACAGAACCCCTCCCCCAACAACATTCATACATAATATATGCTTTTAACTCCCAGTCAGTTTTACATTCACCTTACAATCCTTGTCATGCTTTCTAAGATTTTAGATTTTTTTAAAAAAATTATAAAAGTAACTTGATGTGTGGGATACAACTTGAGTTACTTTAAAAATTTCTTAACTTTGAAATAAACACCTAATTTTAGATTTATTATGGAATTAACTTAGCTGCCCCTTGGCTGTCATAATATTTTAACCAAAAAGGGGTTAGCTGTGCCTTTTCTTAAGATTCTATCTGTTATGCTAGTAGGTGTAGAAATATCAAGTGTCCCTACTTAAGCAGCTGTTCCCTTCCTTTGTAGTGAGGGTCTGGGAGCTATGGCCAAAAGTTTAACAGCAGATGGTTCTAAAGGGAAATTTCCTTCTACTTTTGTTAAGTCACTCTGAAGAAGTTTTTTTATGCTAATCTATATGGCAGTACTACATAGTTCTATATGCACTCTGGAATTTGTATGATTCAGCTGGACCTTATATGATAGTGGCAGAAATCTGCCTTGGAAGTTCCGTTGCTTTTGGCAAAATCTGATTTCTGTTAAATTTTAGAAAAGCAAAGATGTGAACAAGATAGCAATTCATAGACATTATTTTTTTTTTATGTAAGTCTATTTTTAGGTCTGCATGATATTGATCAGTGCAAAACTAGAGACCCAGACAGATGTGTTCAAAATGACTAACTCCTAAAAAAGTTTTTGTTTTAATTTTTAAATTTTTTGAAAATTAAATTAATTAATAGGTGAATGAAAACTAAATGAAATTTGGGGGGGAAAAAGTAAAAATTTTGAAAAATAAAAATATATTTGAGAAAAATTTTAAAAGATGAGATGACTAACTCCTATTTTGAACCATGCAGTAATGTATTGAGCAATGAGACAATGGCAAGTCTTTATTGATCAATTTCTGATGACAATAAACTTCAGGGCATCCACAGCAGCCTCTAATAGTGCTTCCAACTTTTTGCAATATAATGAGTACATGTTGGCATAGGAAAAAATAATGCGAATGTCTAGACAGTAGTTTTAGTATTGATAGCCAACATAAAGCTACAATGAAGTCAGCAATGTTCTTAAATGAATTTGCCTTTTATCAATCACAAATGTATCAACCTAAAGCTCAAAATTCTAATATACACACACACACATATGTTTGTGTGTGTGACATATTTATTTAGCCTACACAATGCATGTTTCTTCCTATATTGTCCTGAGTCATGCCACATATTTTGTTGGAGCTAATCCAAAATTTGAACATGAAAATGCTTGCACACAGAGATTCTAGACTTTTTGAGTCTATGCTTGTCCAGGGGCTTGCAGCCCACTGGCTGGGAACCACTGTTTACACCATCCTTTTAGTCTAAGTGATTGTCTTGAGGTTAATGAAATGCAATAACTTAGTAAAGCTTCTGTTCATAAATTCCTCAAACTCAAATGAAATTGATTAAATTCAAATCAATAAACATTGGTTAATCAAAAATTATTTGCAGAATACTGCATTAGACACTGAGAGATAAAATTGAGATGAAACTATATCCATGTCCATATGGAGCTTAACATATAATGAGGAAACCTGATATAATGCACAGGTAACTCTAATACAAAACAATGCAACAAAATTTGTTGTTCTTTTTTCAGCCCTTTAACTGAATGCAAACTTCATGGAACAAAACCCCTTAATAAAAAGGTTTTGTTCTGTAAAATGAACTCAATCAAGAGGTCTCACCTAAGGACATAGAAGGCCTCGAGGCCACAGGTTCCCCACCCAAGTTAGGTGAAGTATGGGTATGTTGAAGGATGGAGATAAGGGAAATCTTTCCTGGAGAAGGTGGTACTTAGATTAAGCTTCAAAGGGCAGGTATAAATTCAATAGCTGAAGAGTGACAAGGACATTCCAGGCACAGGGAGCAATATACTTGTTGCCTAGAACATAGAATACATACCAGGAAACAGAATGAGATACACCTGCCTTATAAGTTTCTGTGATTCATGCTGCAGTGACTTTTTCTGTTCTCTCCTCCATTTATATGCACAGGTCATTTAGCCCAGTGCCTGGCACATAGTAGGTACTTAAGTGTTTATTGACTATTGACTATATACCTCAGTATTACTCATCTCATGTCATGGTTTTGACCTTCTGTCAGCTATAGAATAATAGAACTGGAAGAGATTTTAAAGACCATCTTGAGTCCAACCCTTTCATTTACCCAATTAGGAAAGTGACCCATGGAGAGGAAAAATCATAACCAAAATCACCGACATGTTAAGTGGCAGATTCAAGCCTGAATTCAAACCTAGATTTTCTGACTCTATATCCAGTGTTTTCCCCAGTACATTCTGCCAGTGTCTTTCAATACATGTGATGCTAGTCAGGAATATAGAGGTTTAATTATGACAGCAGAGGTTTGAAGTGGGACATGGAGTACAATACAAAACAACCAAGAGGTTGTTTCCATAAATTTACAATGACAACAGTATCGATTTTTGACTAAGGTTTCTTAGTCACTTTACACAGAAAAGTAGGCATACTTCTTTTGATAGTAAGCACCCTTGTTTGATTGATTTTGACAGATTAAATCAAGTGTCCTGCTATGTATGTCATTCCCTCACAATCTTTTCCATAAATATCGTAATTGATTTTAGGTCACTGGACTTAGCTTCTAGCCAGTGCTTTCACTGGAACCCAAACACAAGATGAGTTGAATGATGCAGGATGTAAAATTAAGGCAGAACAAGTTGGATAGGGCAGGCAAACAGAAAAGCCAAAGTTAAAAAAAAGTAGTAATATATTGGAAATATATGAAGTTTCCAAATGATTGAATTTCATATATTTCCATATGAAAATATATGAAGTTCAATCATCTGGAATCAAATTATTGATTGTGCAAATCTATGATCCCTCCCTTCCTTTCTTCTTTTTACTTCCTTTTCTTTCCTTCTTTCTTTTTCCTTCTTTTCTCTTGTCCTTCCTCCCTCTCTCCTTTTCTTTTCCTTCTTTCTCCTTCCTTTCTTCCTGCCTTTTGACAGAATTCTGATGCAGAGCAGTCACATTTAACTTTGCAATTTAAAGGAACCACCAGTTGAGAAGCTCAAATGCATATCCTGTTGTCTAGAATTCTCTGTCTGTGTGTTTATTAATTAACATTGGAAGATGATCTTTTAAATTCTCTCACACACCATGGCTATTCTCAACGGCTAGTGTCTTTGTAAATGTCAAATTTGGTACAGTCAAGAAGAGCCATGAGAGAATTCTCTCATTAACATACACAAACAACTTGATCCTGTAGCAAGACAGCTAAGAAATCCCTCAAATGGCTGTGTTGAGACAGCTGCCATGATCCTGTAATATAAGTAGCAATATCCTCACCAAGCATTTGATTCCAAGTATGAAATTTAAATCTTTAAGAATTGACTGATGGGGCTAATAAGATAAGGACTGTCAATGACACAAGTTTAGCAAGTGGTTTTCTCTTAGGTTCAGGAAGGTTAGAGATGAATCAAAATGCAACCTTTGTGAGGTCTAGTATAGTCATATTTTTGTCTTTGTGCCGCTGGAGTCCAACACAGGGCCTTGCACACATAAATTCAATAAATGCTTATTGATTTTACAGCACACATATGGGCCCTCAGTAGTATCAGGAATAAATTTGCTTGAGTATGACAAGATATCATGGGTTGAATAGAGCTCCTGTCCATAAATTCTTTAAACTCTGCCATTGTTAAACTCTATCTTGATTGATCCATTATAGAAGCAAAGTCTCTATGTTAAAGTCCCAGGAACTGGGTTGAATGACATTATACGCTACAGTGTGTCCTAAAGAAGCTAACCTAAACATGTTTGCTCAGGTTTCAGGGGGAATGCAATATTCAGTAGCTTACTGGAATACTTGAAATATTTAGTACCTGTCTCTAGTAAGAATTTTGTTCAGTCATTTTTCATTGTCCAACTCTTCATGACCCCATGTGGGATTCTCTTGGCAAAGCTTCTGTAGTAGTTTTCTTTTTCAGCTCATCTTACCGATGGGGAAACAGAGGCAAATAGGCTTAAGTGACTTGTTCAGGGTCACATTGCTGGCAAGTGTCAGAGGCTGAATTTGAACTCAGAAAGATGAGTCTAGTCACTGCACCACCTAGCTGCCCTCTAATAAGAACAGCCATTTAAAAATTATATTTCTTGATCGAGTATACTATCAAAGGGTGTAGATAAAAATGTGCAATTAAAAAAACCTTTTAAAAGAATCTCTTCACTAGATCCAAAAACAGTAACAGTCATCCACTTGTTGACCTTTGCAGGGATAATTAGGAGATTTAGTAGCTGATCCAGGTCAAAAGTCACTTGATCTTCCTAAGTCTCAGTTTTTTAATGTGTAAAATGAGGGCTAATAATCTCTCTCGTTTTGTTTACTACCAGTTCTTTTGAGGTTCAAATGAGATCATAGATATGAAAGCTCTTGAAAATTGTAAAGGGAACATCAGGGGTTAACATCTCGGACTCTAATAGAACTCTGTGCATTGACTTTCAGGTCATGCTTGGTTTAGGTTACATTTTTTTTTCCCCCAGGAGGAGGTATTCTTGATGCCTCACATTTTAAATGGATTTTTGCCACTCAACAAAGCAGCAGAATAATCCATCTGGGTAAGAACTCCATATAAGGTAATTCTGTTTATGCACGTGACAATTTTCTTTTCAAAGGCATGACCAGCTTTACAAAGGGGTGAGGGACTGACTGTTCAACCCTGAGTACACCAAACTGGTTCAAAAAGCTAGCCAAGCATTGGCAGAACTCCAAAATAATTGGTTAGCAAATATTTTCCAGGCAGTGTGGTGTAATGAAGATGGGTTCAAGCTCTGTCTCTGATATATATTGGATATGTGACTCTGGGCAAGTCACTCAGCATTTCAGTACTATAAGGGTGGGGAAGCTGCAGCTTCAAATGTCACATGTAGCCACAGGTTCCCCACCCTTGGACTAATGATCTGTTACTAGATGGAATCTCTTCATCGAGAAGTTTCCTATCCTAATGAAATCCCAATCACCTTCCCTATTTGGTTAGCTACACTATAAGAGAAAAAAAAATGGAATCTGTTGGTTGCTCAGAAATGCTGGGTCAGGTTTAGTATATGTAACTCTTGGTGTCTCTATGTATGTGTCTTGGTATCCAGGTGTCTCACCTATCTAAATATAGATGGGAAACACCAGCAATGACAATGAATCTAGGGTCTGAGAGTCTTAGCCTTCTGACATGTTTATATCCTGCTGGGTTACCTCCATATCTGTAGAAAACATCTGACAGTGGATGCTCAGAGAGCAAGAAAGAGGTCATTTTAGAGCATTTTTAATTTTCCTCTTTGCTGCCCATCACAAAATGTCAAAAATGGAGAGATTTCTGTTATCAAAATCCAGACCTCTGTGTGCTGGCCTTCCCCCAGCCCCCACTGTCTCTGGCTTCTCCATTGGTGTCTTCATTTTTTCCTCCTATTCCACTGCAGTAAGGCCCACACAGGAAATTTAATTATATACACTTAACCTTTCAAAGCATGTGAAGGAATTTCCTGGTCCTCGACTTAACACATTTGAGATTAATTCACAAGGTGCAATTTCATGTTGTTCGTTCAACTTCACTGAAGTATAGGTCATTTAACCACATTCCTGCTATGTGATGACACAGGTCTAAAACTTCTAACTATGCCTTTGTGGGAGCTTAGTCCTACCTTCTACAAGGAGCCTTCCCTGATTCTACCAGAAGTTAGGACTCTTTCTTCCCATATGCCATCTAGCCCAGGCACTTTAAATGCATTTTATATTATATCTTATAATTGTATACCTTTAAGACCTCTGGGTCTCAGTATCTCAGTATCCGTGAAATTAGGGGTGTTGGTTAGAAGATGTCTAAGTTCCCTTTTGTTTCTAAATTTGTGATCTTAAGAGCCTATGATTTCTATAAGTGTTATTTTCTCCTATTATAATGTTAACTACTGAAAAGTGGTACTCTTCCTTTCTTCCTTTGTTTCCTTTCTTTTTTCTTCCTTTCTCCCTTCTTCCTTCCTTCCATCTTTCTTTTTTCCTTCCTTATTCCCTTTCCTTCCTTCCTCTTTGCTTCTTTCCTTCTTTCTTTCCTTCTTTTTCTTTTTCTTTCTTTCTTTTTCTTTCTTTCTTTTTTCTTTCTTTCTTTCTTTTTTTCTTTCTTTCTTTCCTTCCTTTCTTTATTCCTTTCTTGTTTCCTTTTCTTCTTCCTTCCTTCCTTCATTCGTTCGTTCCTTCCTTCCTTCCTTCCTTTCTCTTTCTTTTTCTTTCTTCCTCCCTTCCTTCCTTCCTTCCTTCTTTTCTTTCTTTCTTTCTTTTTCTTTCTTTCTTTCTTTCTTTCTTTTTCTTTCCTTCCTTTCTTTATTCCTTTCTTGTTTCCTTTTCTTCTTCCTTCCTTCCTTCGTTCGTTCCTTCCTTCCTTTCTTTCTCTTCCTTTCTCTTTCTTTCTTTTTCTTTCTTCCTCCCTTCCTTCCTTCCTTCCTTTCTCTTTCTTTCTTTCTTTCTTTCTTTCTTTCTTTCTTTCTTTCTTCCTTCCTTTCTTTCTTTCTTTCTTTCTTTCTTTTTCTTTCTTTCTTTCTTTCTTTCTTTCTTTCTTTCTTTCTTTCTTTCTTTCTTTCTTTCTTTCTTTCTTTCTTTCTTTCTTTCTTTCTTTCTTTCCCAGTGCCCAGTTCATAGTAGACATTTAGTAAGTGCTTTTTTGACTGGAATTGAATTCCAGATACTTTCTGTCTTCACTCCCCTCTAATGTATTGGCTTTTGTCCTCATATGAACATTCAGGCATTCAGTCTTTCTGGCCAGTTTAACTATATCCACCTTCTTTGTTCTCCTTCTATCTTCTCTCTCCAGTTTTCCATGGAGGCACTAGTTCCCAGTTGGTTCCTATTCAGTTCTGTTCTGGAGGGCTTTTCTCAGCCTTATCTCCTTCCATTCATATCTATTTTTTGTCTGTTTGTACCACTCTGATCTGTCTACATCTTATCCCTTTATAGTATCCCTGCTAGGATTTCATGGTTCCTATTTGTATTTTAAAAGCTACTTCTATTGGACTCCACTTCACCTTGAAAGTACTTAAGTCCAAATGTTTATATTAACACAGACAAGTCTGTGGGGGTGGAGGGAGGAGAGAAAACTCAGGAGGCAATGGTTCGCAAACATGATGGAAAATGTTCAACAAATGACTCTCCGGGGAGGAAATGTACGTATAGTATCTTTTTACTTTATCTGTATTATCAATATTTTCTCTCTCACTTTCTTAAGTCTAGGCAATTAACAAAATGATAAATCAAGTCCTGACTTGTAGTGTTTGCCACATTCTGAGATGTAAATATTCACACTGAAAATATAGCCATAGCAATGGCTCTCCTGAGGCAGTCTGAATTGGCTTCAGTATGCCTCTGTCATAGTCTTACCATAGGATGCCCAGGTCAGATGGAGTAGTAGGTTTAGTTCTAGGCATGACTTTTGGGGAAGGGCATTGATTAGATGGAGAACAGCTGGAGGAGGATTACCTTGATGACAAATGATCTTTTGTTGTTGCTGGGCTGTAGTCATTTCAGTCTATCTGACTCTTTGTGACCCCATTTGCAGTTTTCTTGGCAAAGTTGCTGAAGCAGTTTGCCATTTCCTTCTCCAGATCATTTTTACAGATAAGGAAACTAAGGCAAACAGAGTTAAGTGACTTGCCCAGGGTCACACAACTAGTTAGTGTCTGAGGTAAAATTTTAACTCAGGAAGAGGAATCTTCCTGACTTCAGGCTTAGCACTCTATCCACTGAGCCGCCTAGCTGCCCCAAAGGATCTTTATATCATGTCATATGAGGGTCAGCTGAAGAAATGTTTTGATAAGCATATTCTCTAATTTCAACTAATTCATTGATAAACATGGCAGGGACAAGCATCAATTGCCCTGGGAGTAGCAGAGATTTCCAAAATGATATTGAATATTCATGACTACTTCTGACCAACCAACTAATCATTGAATTTATCAACCTAGTAGCCCTACCATGTAGTCTATATGTCTTCCGTATTTTCCACAACAGCATGAGATTCTTAAAATTGCTTTGCTAAGATCTAGCATTATCTCCAGCACTCCTTGATCTACCCTATCAAAAAAAGAAATGCGATTAATCTGGGGTGACTTTTCCCATATGAAGCCACTAGTTCTTTGTGATTGGCACTTTATTTTCAAAATGATCTCTCTCTCTCTCTCTCTCTCTCTCTCTCTCTCTCTGTCTCCCCCATATTTTAGTCATAGACCCCTTTGGCAGTCTGGCAAAGTCTCTAGACTCTTTCACAGAATCATATTTTAAAATACACAGGACTACAAAGAAAGAAAATTTTATGGAAATATAATTATAATATTTTAAAATAATGTCTGTGAACCCTGAATGCTGTGCTGATTTAATAGTAGGGGATTTTGAGAGTAATCTGAATTCACAAGCGTTCAGTTCTAGAGGTAGGAAAGGTGCTTAATATTTATTATATTTTTTGTTTTTATGTTTTATATCGATTTTAAGCAATTTTTTTTGAAATAACATGGTGCCATGAGTAAGTTACTGCTTAAGATATGTGAGGATGAAAAAAATATGGCCCCAAAAAATCTGCCAAGGGTCAATGCTCTTTTTCTCTCCTTATCTTATTTGTTCCTCTAAATTGCTTTTCCTTAATTGGCAAGAGTTAGTTGTATACTTTTCCCCATTAAATTAGGTGAATTGTCCATCAGAATTTTCAGGTGTGCTATCCCTATAAAGAAAAAATAGTAGAAAACCAAAATTGATCCCCTCCCATCCCCCATGCAAAGCTATTTCTTCCATCGAATTTTGCTAATACAATATCCCAGTGGGTGACCCACTAAAAAGCTGAGTCATTAATTCATTCATGACCCTACTAGCATTTTGTCAAGCAGTATAGAATCTAAACTACTAAAAAAAATAAAAAACAGTTACAGCTGAGTCAACTACCTCACAAGGTAGAAGCACCTTCTAATTTCTGCTGAGGGCAGAAATGGTATAAGTATGGAGGGAGTGGGGGAGGGGAGCTAAGGCCTCAGGTAACCATAAGCAGTGATAACTAGAGTATAGAAGGGAACATAGGCCTACTTCTGACTGGGTACTATTTAGCTGTGAAGCTGTATCTTGGGGCAGGAATTTGGATTTCATTTTCTATCTGTCCATTAGCAAATATGCCCATATATTAGAGAAAAGAATCTAGATAAGAAAAGATTAGGCATTAGCATGACCTCTTGAATTTTCCCAAGGGGAATTACATTCTCCATCTTTACTGTGAGTGTGCCCATTCCACAGTTCTTCAACGATAATTTCCTTCATATTATTAGTCAGTAGTAAAATGGCCAAAACTTAGAACAGGAAGGTGTACTAAGAGGTCCAAGTCCTCACTTTACAGATGAGGGAACTGAGGCCTAGAGGTAGAGTGACTTGCCCAAAATCACACAGATGATAGATGCCATTCAGAATTTAAATCCAAGTCTTCTGACTTGAAATTCTCTGCCCTCTGCATTTTACCATGTTGCTGTTAAACTGAAAAGTAAGAAGAAAATGAGACAGTCATGACATGTAAATATCTGACTGAAAACTCCAAATGCTTTCATGGGTTCTAAGAGGTCCCTGAATTTAAAAAATCATGATATGTCCATGATATGATGGGACAATTAGTCAATCCAATCATTAGAGCAACTCTCTTGGGAAGGTGATTTTGAATGAGAAAATATTCAGATAATTCAAGAATGTCCATTTTACTCCACCAGCTTTGTAGGATTTTAAATTAAAAGCTAAATAGAAATTCAGAGGTCATCTAGAATGACTTCATATTATAGATAAGAAATCTGAGACTCAGAGAAGTTAAGCAATTCACTCATGGTAACATAGGTAAGGTAGCAGAATCAGAATTCAAACCCAAGTCCTTCCCATTGTACCATCTCAGATCATTCTAGTATTTCCTATGCATTAAACCAGGAACCAAGAACTATAGCCCAAGGGTCAAATCTGGACTGCCACCTGTTTTTGTTTGGCCCAGGAGCTAAGAATAGCTTTTATATTTTATTTTTAAAATTATTTTAAAATCAAAAATATGTTTTTAAGTATTTTAAGATATGAAGACCATTCTTAGCTCATAGACTATACAAAGACAGAGATCAAGTTGGATTTGACCTTGGAGCTGTAGATTGGGATTATTAACAAGAGGAGAGATAAATTTAGCCCTAGATACCTGTCTGGCAAACATGTTCAGCTGACAAATTCTTTGATTTCAGGGTGTCCATGTAAGGTACATTTTATAGCTCAAATGCCATGTGGACTCAATTATTTAAGTATTAACTGATTTGCCACTGAAATAAAATATAAGTGGGGGACAATAATTTAATTGGGTCAATGCAAAAGGAGGACTTAGTTGATCCACAAGTAAATATAGAATTCTGTATGAAGGCAATAAAGGTGTCTACATTAAAAATCTGATGAATCAGACAAAGGTACCCTGTATTTGACCATACTAGTACCATAATGCAGGTAGTGGAAGCAGCTATGGTATTAAGATTGAAGCATGGGAAAGTCAAAGTGAGTGAGACAAAGTCAACTCAGTGGCATTCTTGCTGCCTGAACTGACACTGATTTCATAGAAAAGAAAAAATAAGCATATATTAAGCTCCTACTGTGTACCAGGCATTGCTCTAAGTGCTTCATAAATGTTATCTCATTTGATCCTCCCAACAACCCTGGGAGATAGGTCCCCGTCCTTTAGTTGAGGAAACTGAGACAAACAAAGGTTAAGTGACTTACCCAGCTAAGAAGTATCTGAGGTCAGATTTGAACTCAACTTTTTCTGACTTCAGGCCCTGCATTCCATCTACTATACCACTGCACACCACTGCTTCACAGCTCTGAATACTTTCTTTGACTTACCACATGGTCTCTAAGGGATTCAATGCCTCTGGGTCAGAAGGATGGCCAAAAAATTTTCAACTGGAAGCAAACCAGGTTGACTTATTGCATACCCAGCTGGCTGCCAATGTTACATATAAGTAAGGAACCAATAATTAGCATTCGCCCCATCATTGACAACAAGGAACTTGAGTCAGTCTATTTCTTTGCAACCTCCATACTAGCAGACCTTCCATAAAACTTGTGGAAAGACTGGAGGACACCTTCCCTCTCTCTCATGATTATGTCTTACTAGTCAGGGGTACCATCCTCTTCACTCCATGCACCACTGGCCTTTGCTCCAAAAGTCTCCCTTTAATGTCCCCATCAAATTCTCACCCACAGTTACTGATTTTTGGTTGTAGAAGAATAATTAACTGTTCAGGATAGGTTCTCTTTATGTGGGGGTAGGGCCACCTCCAATATCTACAAAAGTGGTAGGATTACAGACTCAAGGAAAGGAGTAGGAGACAGCACATTCCCTAGAGTCGCCAGAGGTCTTCCACCAGCACTATCCTATTAAACCAAGGCCTCCATGTGTGTTGTGTGCATGGAGAAGGGAAGCTCTTCTGGGCAGAAGGCACCATGGCTTCTTAGAGATGTTTGAGTCAGGAGGAGATTTGTCCAATTCCACCCTTCATCATGTTGGGACCTTCTTCAACAAAAAGACTGAATTGGATTGAATTGATGAATGATTGATTCCCTGGAATTCCCTGAGTTTTGTCTTTCTAAACATACACGAACATTTTTGGCCCCGAAATACTAGCCCAGCACCCAGTTTCTGGCATGTCTTATCCATTGCCTCATAGTGCTCAGTCATCTTAGAATCAGCCAAGCAAGCTTTTTGATATACCTAGATGGGAGTGGATGTTTACCTCCTACCTTGAATGAATCAATGAACAAAAAAACAAGGAATGAATGGATGGAAAAATGTTGCCCTTTCTCATCAGAACAAGTTTGCTCCCCTCCCTCCTCACTCCCTCACCCAGTGATTTGCCTAATCATAGGCATGCCTTAGCTCTGAATCCAGATGATTCACATCAGGAGGATCCTATCATCAACCAGTCTCCAAACCTAGTCAACCACTTAACAACCCTAATCTATCCCCAGAAAAATGTGATGGGATCAAGAGATGATGGGGCTAGAGTGAATAGGGAGGGAGGGAAAGCATAAATGTCTTCACCTTTCCTGGAGTTCTTAGAATTTTCTTTGGACTCTCTCATGAACAAATTGAGTAAGCTTTAGTTCCTAGGCTATGACCTTCTGCCTTCTATTTGAAGTCATTCAGTGAAGAGGAGTTCACTTTTGAATCCATAACAATTAATTAGTGACTTCTTCTATTGCATTTTCTGATATGAATGTATTTAGGTTTTCTAGTTATTATTTGGTAAAATCAAGTATTTTGCATTTTTATGGCTACTACAGAAGTATCTAGTTGGTATAGTGGATATAGTATAGTGGATAAAGCCATGGACTTGGAGTTAGAAAGATGAGTTCAAATCTGACCTCAGACACTTATTAAATGTGTTGCTCTGGGCAAGTCACATAAACTCTATTCGCCTCAATTTACTTATCTCTAAAATAAGGATAATAACAATAGCACCTACTTCTCAAGGTTCTTATAAGAAATAAATGAGATGCATTTTGCAACCTTTAAAATGCTTAGCAAATGATTGATTATTACTTTCACCTCTTTTAATATTCAGTTTTGTTGGTATGTGATTATGTGTAATAATCTCTAATAATTTTATTTCATCTTTTGTCATGATTCCCTACTATTTTTAATGGGCTTCCTCTCACTTCTAGTTGATTTAACTAGCTGTCTAAAGAGATACTGAAGGACTTTGCCCACAAGCCTACAGCAAGTCAGCAGCAGAATCCAGATCTGTTTCTCAGCTCAGTTTTCTTCCCATTATATTAAAATATCTTCTCCCTTTTAACCATTTATTTCTCTACAGCAGGACAGGCAAATAGTCTAAAGAATGGTTATGTAATAACTAAGTTTCATTAACAAAGCCAATATAAAAGTTCATAGAATGGAAATTTAATCCAACAAATATTTATTATATATTTACTATGTTTAAAACAGCCAGCTGGGCAGCTAGATGGCACAGTATATAGAGTGCTGAGTCTGGAGTCAGGAAAACTCATTTTCTTAAGTTCAAATTGACCCCGGACACCTACTACATGTGTGTCCCTGGGCAAATCACTTAACTCTGCCACAATACTTTACTTGTAAAATGAGCTGGAGAAGGAAATGGAAGCCCACTCCAATATCTTTGCCAAGAAAACCTCAAATGGGGTCACAAAGAGTAAGATGAGACTGATAAATGACTTTAAAATAACAATGTTCAAGACATCACATTGGGTGCTTGGGATACAGAGATAAAAATGAAATAGTCTCCACCCTCAAGCAGTTCGCATTCTACTGAAGGAATATAACAGGAACATAGATAAACAAACCCAAAGTATATGTGTAGTAATACAAAATAATTTCAAGAAGTAGGGAGGGAGGCTAATGCATTTTTGGTGAAGTTGTGAACTAATCCAACTAGAGAACAATTCTAGGGAACAATTTCTGACATGTCATCCATTGGCTCACAGTGTTTAGTCATCTTTGGTGATGACTAAAGGGTTATCAAACTGTGCATACCATTTGACCCAGCAATACCACTAGTAGGTCTATATTCCAAAGAAATTTTTTAAAAAAGGAAAAGGATCTATATGTACAAAAATATTTATAGGAGCTCTTTTTATTGTGGCAAAGAATTAGAAACTGAAGGCATGCTTATCAATTGGAAAATGACTGAACAGGTCGTGGTATATGATTGTGATGGAATACTTTGGTGCTATAAGAAATGATGAAAAAAATGAAAAAAGAAAAGAAATGATCAGGATGCCTTTAGAAAAACCCGGAAACACTTACAATGAACTGATACAAAAAGTTACCAGAACCAGGAGAACATTGTATGTAGCAACTATAGTACTGTATGATGGTCAACTGTCAATGACTCAGTGATGCAATGATCCAGGACAATTCTGAAGGACTTATGATGAAAAATGCTCTCCACCTCCCAAGAGAGAGGGCTGATGGAGTCTGAGTTCAAAGTGAAGCATAACTTTTTTCATTATATTTTTCTTACTTTTTTAGCAGCATGGCTAACATGAAAATATTCTGTGTGTATAATTTACCATGTATAATTTATATTATATTTCTTGCCTTTTCAATGGGTGGGGTGGTATGGGAGGGAAGTAGAGAACTTGGAACTCAAAAGTTCTTTGGGTTTTTTTTTTAATGCTTAAAATAAATAATAAAGCTGTTTTTTGAAAAAAAGAAAAAGTAGGCAGCACTAACAATTGGGGAGATCAGGAGGAGCTTCCTGTGAGAAGACAGTCCTGAGCTGTGCTTTGGAGAAAGATAGAGATTTTTAAGACATAATGGGGGTAGGTCTCCATAGCAAAAGGGAAGAGAATGGTTAGTGATGACACTGTACACAATAACAGCCATATTATATTAAGAATGACTTTGAGTCAATAAGTTATTTTGACTATTATAAATACCCAAATTAACTATAAAGGACACATGAAGAAAGATGCTATCTTCATCCAGAGAAGGAACTGATACATAGAAGTATGTATAGCATAACTTAACATATGCATATACATACGTACATATGTATATATGTACTATATATATGTGTGTATATATAGATGTATATACCTACTTGTGTCTAATGGTATCCATCTCTAAAGCAGGGTGGATGAGGGTAGAAAAAGGGAAAAAAAGGAAAGAAAAGAAATTTATATGATAATTTTGTTATATATTTGCAAGGAACAGCAAATTGTTCATAGTAGATTAGCAGTTTCATGAACAATCATCTTTTTTTATTGTACTATGTTAAGGAAATGCTTATCTTATTCCATGAATATGTATTAATATAACAAAAAATAAAAGGGAAAAAAAGGAAAAAAGAGACAATGATGTTTAAGATATAAGAACCCCTGCCATACTAAGAAAAGTGATCAGTTGTTTTCCACTGAGAACAAAACAAAACACAGGAGGGAATTCACTTAGATTTGAGAAAGCACTTCATGATATTTGGCTTTGGTGATTAGATGTGATCATCAAAGTCAAAATGCACAGATCTTTAGCCCCCTGTAAAATAGGAATTACCAAAATTGTGTCAATCTTTAAGGAGGTGTCCCTGTGTCGGAGCATAACTACTTAATAATTTCTCTTTTTTTCCCCACTCCAACCCAGGCAATTCCACTAACCTCTGCTCCCAGGATCCAAGCTAGACACCACAGTTAACCTTTATACAAAGCATCCCAAAAGTCTTAGTGTAGTTTAAATTTTAATGTTCTTGTGGCTGCACCAAGACTTTTGGGACATGCTGTACAGCACCTTACATTTTGCAAAACATTTTTATACATAGCTCATTTAATCTTCAAAACAACCCTGGGAGGCAGGTACTGTTATTATCCCCCATTTGCAGAAAAGGAAACTGAGGTTGAGGTATTGAGAATTATTCATGCAGTTAATATGTCTGAGGCAGAACTCAGACTCAGATCTTCTGCACCCCAAGTCCAGCACTCTATCCCCTGCTCCTCTGAAAAAAGGGACATAGAAACTCTGAGCTCTGAGGTTCAAAATACCAGGATTCTCCACAGTGATTCTTCACACCAATCTTCACTGTGTCCTCTCTTTTCACCTGTCAGTCTTCTGTTTCCCCATTCCCTAGGTCTACACCTTCTTCTTTTAGCTTGTCCTCTGGTTTGTACATCCTTCTAGTTCCTTACCTACCTGTCTTCTGACCAGCTCCACGCCTTGACCAATTTGTGTAGGTCTTGCTTGTTTTGTTTGACCTCACATCGATACTTGGCTAAAATTCTCTCAAGCCTTGCTTCACTTTCCAAGACTCTAGATCCCAGGCCTGTGGCAAAAGCCAGCTACTGCCCATCAAGGACTTCAAGGGCCAGTCATGGAGGAGGAAATATTAATTTGCTTTTCTCAGACCTAGAAAACTGATCTAGGAGCACTGTGTGGAAGTTACTAAAGGCAAAATTCAGCTCAGTCGCAGGAAAAAACTTCCTACCTAGTAGACTATCCCCAAATTGGAATCCCCTGCCTTGGGAGGTAGTGAATTCTCCATCAATGGAGACCTTTAACCAGAAGTGGAATAACCATTGTTGAATGGATTCCTGCTTAGTTACGCATTATCTTAGATGACTACTGAGGCCCCTCTCAAGGATTATTCTATGTTTTTTATGATATCCTAACGAAAGAGGGCCTATGGCCAAAGAAGTTAAAAGAGGCTAATTGGACAATCAAGGACCCTTTGGCTTTGATTATAGCTAGTAAAGGGGACCTGATGAATAGGTCATTCCCAGAAGGGCATTTGTCATAACAGTCAGGGAATGAAACCATTACAAAGGAGAAACCAAGATGTTAACAGGACTGGAAGGTTCACCAAGAGAAGGGAATAGAGTTCAGAGTTTTTGAGTGTCTTCTTTGAACAATTCTAGAACTGGAAGCAACTTTCAGGAGTTATTTGATCTATCCCCTTGCTTCTTAGGAGGATAGAATGTGTACTGCAAATACAGGTGTCAATTCTATTCTTTTTTTATTAATTTATTTGTTTTTATTTTTCTACAATCACTTTCATAAGTCTTAGATTTCTCCCCCTTTTCTGCCCCTCCCTCCCTGAGACAGTGTACAATCTTATATGGGTTCTACACATATATTCTTATTAAACATTTTCACATTAGCCATGTTGCATAGAAGAATTAAAATGAATGAGAGAAACCATGAGAAAAACCAAAAATAACCAAAATATAACACAAGAGAAAATAGTCTGCTTCATTCTGAGATCCAATTCCATAATTCTTTCTCTGGATGTGGATGGCATTTTGCCTTAAGAGTCCACTGGGAATGTTTTAGGTCCTTGCATTGCTGTGAAGGACTAAGGCAACCAGAAAAATTCCTCACACACTGTGGTTGTTACTGTGTACAATGTTCTCCTGGTTCTGCTCCTTTCACTCAGAAACAGTTCATATAAGTGTTTCCAGGCCTTTCTGAAGTCTTCCTGTTCATCATTTCTCATAGCACAATGGTATTTCATTACATTCACATACCACAACTTGTTCAGTCATTCCCCACATCCCCTAGATTTTCAGTTCTTGGCCACCACAAAGAGAGTTGCTATAAATATTTTTGTACATGTGGGACCCTTTCCCATTTTTAGGATATAATCCTAGAAGCAATATTACTGGATCAAAGGGTATGCACATTTTGTTTCCTTTTGGGCATAGTTCCAAATAGCTCTCCAGAATGGTTGGATCAGCTCACAGCTCCACCAAAATGAATTTGTAGTGTTCCAGATCTCCCACATATTCTCCAGCACTTATTTTCTTTTGTCATGTTAGCCAATCTGATAGGTGTGATGTGGTACTTCAGAGTTGTTCTGATTTGCATCTCTGTAATCAATAGTGATTTAGAGGATTTTTTCATATGACTATAGTAGCTTTAATTTCTCCCTCTGAAAATTACCTGTTAATATCCTTTGGCCATTTATCAATTCAATTCTATTCTTAAAAAAATTCTAGGAGGGAAGATTCTCAGGAGACATCAAAGGTGAGGGGCAAGTTCTGGAAGGCCCCTTCTATCTATAATTTCCTATAAATAATCCCACTTCTCCAAACTCGCCTTTTTATACCATCACAACATTTATTGTATCTGACTCCTCTCTGTTCACATAACCATCTCTTTAGTTCAGTCCTCATCACCCTCACCTGGATTATTGCAACAGCCTTCCTCAGTCTCTCCCCATTGTAGCCCATGCTACACACCTCTGCCAAAGTGACTTTCCTTAAGAACCAACCTGACTCCTCTACCCCACCAAATCCAGTGACTTCTTATTGCCCCTAGGATAAAATATGAATTCCTCTGTTTAGTTTTTAAAGTTCTCCATAACATGGCATCATCCAAACTTTCCAGTCTCATTGGACATGCCTCTTCTTACCAAACTGGTCAAACTGGTCTTCTTTCTCAGTCATATTCTCTCTCTCTCTCTCTCTCTCTCTCTCTCTCTCTCTCTCTCTCTCTCTCTCTCTCTCTTTCCCTCTCTCTCTTTCTCTCTCTCCTTCCTTACCTCCTTCTCCTTTATGTCTCTGTCTCTTCCCCTTCCTTTTTCTTTCTCTCTTCTTCACCCTCTTCCTCCCTCCTCCTCCTTCTTCTTCTCTCTCACACAAGCACACACACACACTTCTCCATCTTGCCTTCTCTGTATTTTTTGTAATGGCTGTTCCCCCTTACCTGGAATATATTCTCTCCTTACTTCTACCTTAGCCCCTTTCTTTCTTTACAATTCAGTTCAAGTACTATATTCTTCTTGAATACTTTGCTCATTCCCCTAACTATTATTGAGAACTCCCAAACTATATAATTTATATATTTTTATTTGTTATTTTATGTTTATATGGTTATCATAATTTTGTCATATATTTATAGGTTTATATTTATTTACATAAATATATAATTTCTAGTGTGTTTGTCCTTTGTTGCTGAAGAAGATAATGTCATCAGAGAAATGATGACATGACTTGCACTTGACTTTGCTTTGATTGAGGGAGGGCTGTGCAGGTCACCAGCCTCACATCCTCCAGAGCCATCTGAATCCAGTGACCAGATATTCATCAGGATGACTGGAGATGACCCAGGATGAGGAACTTGGGGTTAAGTGACTTGCCCAAGATCACATAGCTAGTGAGTGTCAAGTGTTCGTTTCTATCTATTAACTCTATATTTAAGCTATATATATTTATATGTACCTGTATCCCCTGCTAGAATGTAAGCTCATAGGGATTGTTTTGTTTGTTGTATCTGTATGCCTTTTGCTCCTGTCATCTCTTTCACCTGAGCACCTAGGTCCTAGGACAACAGGAATTATGGAATCTTTTCCCCTATAATATTTTAATAATGGAATTAACACCTCTATTAAATGGTTCAAATGCCACCCTCCTGAGAAGCAAGAGGATGGATTAATTACTTCTTGAGAGTTGCTTCCAGTACTAGAATTTAAGCATTTTCAGGGGAAAAATTGTTCTAAGAAAACACAAGGGAAGAAGTCCCTTCTGTGGTCTCTCAGCATTATTTCCAGGTACCTCTTCCCCACAACTTGTATTTAGAAGACTTGGAGCATATGGTGTGAGGTCTTGCAAAGACCTTTCAGGACTATCCCTCCACCTTTGGTGTCCACCTTCACCCAATTCTCACCTGTGGCACCAAGAAGCTGTAGCAGGCACAGAGGCCGGACACGGGTAAAACCAAATGGGATAAACTGAGTTGAGAGAACTGTCAAGCCTCAAACCTATCAGTGATTTAGAGGGGTAGCTACCCTAAAGTGAAGATTCTACCTGAGGAATGGGTGGATGAGGGCAGTTTATTCCAATAACCATGAAATCGCTGAAGCAGGTGCTGTGGAGTGCCCTTATCTGTGAAGTTTGAATTCAGTCAAAGGGTCTCACTTGGAGACCTAGAAGGCCACGTGTGGCCTGGAGGTCTCAGGTTCCCTACCTCCATCTTAGAGCTTGGTCAAACATCAAAGATGCCAAGGTCATCCACTACATCCTGCGCCATCACTAGTCATCCTGGCTTTCATCTTGCTGCTGGACTTTGATGACTGCAAGATAGAGTGAGGCTGATAACTTTGCGCAGCTCCACCTCACTTAAATCCAATTCAAGAGCAAGTCAAGGTATCACACTGTGAGGTCATTAGGACAAATAATTTTTAGAACACTTAAAAGCTAGTGGAATCAGAAATAGCTGTTTGGAGATAAATCAAAAGTCTAGAAATTTAGTCAGAAAATCATGGACCTGAAAATATGAATCAGTCCATTTTACAGATGGGGAAATAGAGGCCCAGAAGAGTGAACCAGTGCTTAAACTCACCCAGCTACTCATCACAGACTTTCCCAGATTTCCTGGCTCCTAAGTCCTGTACCTTTTTGAGCAAATTTATCTTTTATCCTGACTGAATTTAATTAGTGACCTACAAATATTTTCCATATACACATTCCACTAGGATTCACAGCTATAATATGTTTGCATTACACACATTAAACCTCAGTCTACATGCTTATAGCCCCGTTAGCATTCCTTGTCTGTAAGCCAGGCACATACTCAAAGCAGAACTCAGTGATTATTATAATTCAATTTAAACAATCCGTAATGCCTCCCTTCCCTCTGAAGTGAGCTTTGCCATGATAAAATTTTCCAGTGCAAAGGAAGCAAAGGCCATGAATCTGAACCATATTTTTCCTCTCTCCTACCTGAGAGCAAAGGGTGGCCATGGCTTACACCCTTTGATTGGAAAGCCAGACTTTTATGAGCGTGGTCACTGTAATCCATCTACATTATGCTTCACATCAACGTCTATCCTCTGAGTCAAAGAAAAACAATAACATTTTGCTTCAAATTAAGTGGATTTATGGTGTGCCTGCACTAAACCAATTATGGAAATTCTGAGTAGATATTTGAGATTATTTATCATTCCCATGGTCCAGGCCTTCTGAAACAGCAAGGCAACGTGCCCCTCAACATGATTTATTATTAGGTAACTGAATAGGTATCATCTACCTGTCAAAAAAAAAGATTACATTGTATTGCCATTAGTAACCTAGTTTAAAAGTGAAACTGGTAGGGGAAAATCTTGACCACTAATAATGAATGGGGTGTGCAGAGTGGCAAATCTCAGTAGCCTCCACCCGGAGGTCTGAATGACAGGGTGGCATTCTTCAGGAGGTGTTTTGGATGACTGCTTCAGGCAGGTGACAAGGTAGCTCTTTGATCAGATTGTAACCTTTCATTTTCCAAGGCTAAGTGAGGTTCAGTGGAATGAAACGGACCACAGAGAAAATCCCATCACTCCTCCCTGGGATGCAGAGAGGCACCTGAGTCCACTCTGACAGAAGCAGCATCTGCTGCAGGGCCATCGACATGACATTCACTCACCCTGAAATCTGGATCCCCATTTCAGAAACCATTTGGTTAGGAAACTTCCATGCTTATTGTGCAGTTCGTTAAAAAAAATTAAAAAGACTTCATCCCCGACACCACAAAACCCTGACCCAGGCTGGGCTCTCAGCCAATGTGACCACTTCAAAGGATAAATAGTTCAATAACAGACGCAGAATGCCCAGATCATAAATTCCAGGAGGAAAAGCTATGACTCAGAGACTGGCACTGACAGCCGGCTGAGCATTATAAGAACAATAGCTCTGGCATCAGAACCCTGCCACCATCAGCTTTTAGGACCGCAAGACCACAGCATCATAAAGAGCTGGAAAGGGCTCTCAGTAGAGAACTAGTCCCCACTCCGACCAGATCAGAACATGGAGACAAAGGGGCAGCCCAGAGGGCCTGAGCAGCTTGCACACAGTCATGAGGGCAGTAAAGTGTAGTAGAGGCCATGTGTAAAGTCAAATTCTCTGATTCCAAGCCCAGGGCTCTTTCTACCGTACCTCAATGCTCTCTGTGGGAATGAAAAGGAAGGAGGCCTCCCTGGCTTTGGGCAGCCACCACTGAGAGACAAACCAGCTGTGGTTTCACAGTGATTAATGGCTATGAAAAGAATCCCTCCAACATCCCTTCCCCCCCCAAAAAATGGAATAGTGAAGATAGGGAATTTGTTGTTGCTCAGTTATGTTCGACTCTAAGTGACCCCACTTTGGGTAAAGATACTAGACTGGTTTGCCATTTCCTTCTCTAGCTTGTTTTACGGATGAGAAAATTGAGGCAAACAAGGTTAAGTGGCTCAGTCAAGGTCATACACCTAAAAAGTGTCTGATGGGTCTTCCTGACTCCAGGCCTGGAGTTTCTCTATCCACTGCACTACCTGGGGCCCTCGAGGAAAGGGGTAGTGGGCTCCAATCTCTACCTCAGCTCATAATAAAGTGTGTCATAGCAGATAATACACTGGGCATGAAAGTCAGGAAGACCTTGGTTTGAATCTTGTTTCGCATACTAGCTGTGTTAGCCTGGAACCCTTCAACTTTGAGATTAATTTCCTAGGAATCCCAAATTTAAAAAAAATTCTCAATTTTGAGTCTTATATTCAGACCTGGGCAGGTAGGTGGTATGGTGGATAGAGCACCAGGCCTGGAGTCAGGAAGACTCTTCTCTATGAGTTCAAATCCAGCCTCATACACCAGCTATGTGATCCTGGGCAAGTCACTCAACCCTGTTTGCCTCAGTTTCCTCATCTATAAAAAGAGCTAGAGAAGGAAATGGCAAACTCCTTCAATACCTTTGCTGAGAAAATCCCAAATGAGGTCATGAAGAGTCAGACGCAACTGAACAACAATTTCTTGACTCCAGTTCAATTCTCTATCCACTGAGCCATCTAGCTAGCTTGTTCATTCCACACCCCAACCCTCACCACAGTAGAAGCAGTCTATACCACAGGGTGGCACTGTATGTCTTAGAGAGACCAGCGAGGACCCTGCTGGGAAAAGACTCCCTAGAAGGTTCAAAAATTGCCTAGCCTCAAATTCATTACCTTCCACAAAGAGCTGTCAGGATATTTGAGTTCTGTGCATATATTTTGTAGATCTCCCTGGGTTTCTATGAATACTTTGCATTTTCTGTGGAATGTAATAAAAGCTCTAAGACTCAGGGAGGGAGCCCTCTTACCCATATTTGGGGAAAACCTAAATGTAAATTATACCCTTTAAAATATATTGGACTGCCTTCTTTGGAGCAATATCAGGTGTGGCCAGCAAGCCAGTGAGAGATAGCTCTTTTGAGATGACTCAGGATTGGCCCAAGTCTACTGGAGTCCAGAGTCTTCTAGAGCCCTGGGCCATGAGTTACACATGCTTGAACACAATAGAGCAGTGAAATCACTCCAGTTGGCCAAGACAATTGGATTGTTGCAGTTTAGGCCCATGGATGCTACTTAGGAGAAAAGTCAGATCTTTACCTCACAAGAGTTATACAAACAATACCTTTCCATTCATTTATATGGGAGTGGGGCGGGAGGGGGGTGTGGCCCGAGGGGGAGGAACTCAGCAAGATGGTTACCTTGCAGGACATTAATTAGTAATGAAGCAACCAGATTCTTTAAAAAAATCAAACACCACTCCTCCACAAGCCCACCGCCTTTCCCCTAGATCCAGGATAAGAACTTTGACTATGACTTCAAAGAAGAAAAAACAAAGGATATGACAGGTGAGATCAAGAGAAGAGAACCTTTATTTAGGATTTTACGACTCTCAACTAGCTTCTTTGCTGGGAACAAAGAAAAGATACAGGAGTCTTAGGAGGTGATGAAGTGGTGATTACTACTCACCCCCAGCCAGCAAGGCCCTAGGTGGTATAACTGACGATGGAGAATTAGGTTAAGGTCCCTGCCCTATAGTTTCCCTGCAGGGATGGCTGGCTACCAGGTCAGAAACATCAAGAGAAATTTGTGAGGGAGTCCCGCTGATAATTCTTTTCTCAGTCTGCATTGCAATTAGTTCCCGGTTTCAGTTTTCTCCAGTTTCACAGTGTTCCACTCTAGCAGGGGAGACATGAAAACACAAGCACCCCACCCCTCAGCTCAAAGGGGAGGAGACTAGAGTAAATTGTGAAGGCAGAGCAGACCCCCTGGCAAGATGAGAAGCCCAGGAAAATTTACTCTCTGATGATCAAGACAAGCAAAGGGTCTATTGTGATCCAGTGTCTTTGGACATGCCATGACATCTTTCTCCCCCTGGGAATGCTTTCACAGCCCAGGAGCTCCAGCCGAAACTGGAAAGTAAGCATTTGGGCTTTGGTCTAAGAAGTGGGTGTGACTGACTGAGGGACCCTCCCTGTTCACAGAAGTTTAGCCAGAAAACCAGAAGATGGAAGCCCCTAACAGTGGAGAGGTTACAATGCCCATAAGGGATGCTGTTTCCAAACCTTATGACCAACAGGATATAGAGAATTTCCATGCTCCCAATGAAAGAGATGGAAAAGGTGAAGCTGGCAAAGGGACTGGAAGCCCATGGCTCTGGCTTGCCAGGCTTAGTAAACAGAATTATTCCACAGGTATCTTAGCTGCATGGAAAGGATACAGAGAAAATATCAAAGAGTAAAAACTGTCTCCTGTAATACCCATGCTCATGCTTAAGATTATTTTATTGAGGGAGAAAAAGCAGGGAAGAGGGAAAGGGGAGGAAGAGATGTCTTTAATACCAGCTCCTCATCTTGAGCTGTCTGCTAACAACAGCACAGTAGGTGCACCATCTTATTAATTCAGAACATTTTTATTATTCTTAGTATATTCCTTGTTGGAAGGATCTGCCTTTTTTGGTATCATCTTAGGGCTGAGGCACTGAGAAGATGTGTGACCGGATCAAAAAATGCAAGGGAAATGCTACCCCACTTAACAGATAGGAAAACTGAATGTATTTAAAAGACTTACCTAAGAGGAGCCATTAACAACATTGAAAATCATAACTGGGCTATTGGATTATCTTGTCTTTGTCTAGTGTTTTTGGAAAATGGTAATTGTATCTATTTCTATCTATCCACACATGTATGTATACACACACATATATATATATATATACATTTATATATTTATATCTTTGCCAAAAACAGCACCAAAATAGAATAAAAAAGTCGGACATGACAACACAACTGAACAACAGAAATATAATACTGCTTTATACAATGGGGCAACAAATGGATAGAGGACCCAGCCTGGAGTCAGGATGACATGAGTTCAAATTCAGCCTCAGGCACATACTAGCAGTGTGACCCTGGGCAAGTCACTTAGCCCTATTTGCTTCAGTTTCATCTGTGAAATGATTTGGAAAAGGAAATGGCAAAATTGCTAAGTAGACCCTAAAAGGGGTCATGAAGAGCTGGACATGACTGAAATGACCAAACAGCAACATATAATGCCAACTGCCCTATATTAGTTTTCAATGTGAAAAAGGATAAAAACATCCCAGGCTCACTCTTCCCTCTTTTCTCCCTGCCCCTACCCGTGGTTAACATAACAAATTGTAATAAAATAATAATTCAACTTTTGATAGCATTTTAGTGTTTATTGGGCTTTTTTCTTGTGAGAATCCTGTGAGGTAGGTAGTGTGAATGTTACCGTGCCCATTTTACAGCTGGGAAAACAAAGCTCAGAAAGCCTAGTGTTGGATGAACCTGGAACTCTGACTTCCAACTATTTGATTTAAATGAGAGAACATACATGGCTCTACTATGTTATCTATATTGTATCTATATTGTCAGGACTTCCATTTCACAAAAAGATAGGCTCTACAGCAGAAAGTAACATGTTGCTTTATTGTTTTTCAGTCATTTCTGACTCATCATGACCTCTTCTGAGATTTTCTTAGCAAAGATGCTAGAATGGCTTGCCATCTCCTTTTCCACCTCATTTTACAGAAGAGGAAATCGAGGCAAAGAGGGCTAAGTGACTTGCCTAGGGTCACATAGTTAATAATTGTCTGAAGCTGAATTTGAATTCGGTCTTTCTGACTTCAGGACAGGCTATCTCATGTGCCACCTAGCTACCCACCTTAATGACCATTTAATTTAACTCTTTCTCTTCATAACTGAAGAAATTGAAGTCTGGTAAAGGAAAATGAATTGCCAAGGGCCACAAAGGTATTTATTAGCAAAGTCAGTTTTCAAAACCAGTTTCACTGACTCCAAAGTTGAGAGGAGTTTTAAATTCTTGCTCTTTAGGGTGTCCAGGACATAAGGGAAATGCAGAGGAACTTCTCCAGACAATTGGATTCAATTAAATTGAATTCCACATTTATTGAACATCTACTCTTGCTAGGCATTATATATAACAATGTTTACCAGGCAGAACAGTGAGGAGTGACAGAGCAAAGAGAATCCTGGTATAGTGAATTTCAGGACACATAGGGGTTAGTAGAAAAATCTTAGGAGCTTCCTAAGGGACAGGGAGGTTAAGTAATTTACCCAGGGTCTCACATCTAATAAGGTTGACTGAGACTGGAACTCTATCCTCTAGGTTAGACATCTTACTATGAGTCTTACCCACAACAGATTCTTTCCATAAGATCAGGAGCTGATTTGTTGTTTTACTTTGTTGCCTCCCTCAATCTGGTGGCAGCTGGGTAGTGGCTAATAAGAGTGCTGGGCCTAGAATCAGGGAGACCTGAGTTCAAATCTAGCCTCAGACGCTTACTAGCTGTGGGACCCTTAGCAAGTCATTCAAACCTGTTTGCCTTAGTTTCCTCATCAGCAAAATGAGCTGGAGAAGGAAATGTCAAAACATGCCAACGTCTTTGCCAAGAAAACCCCAAATGGGGTCACAAAGAGTCAGGTACGAGTGAAGCAACGAAGAGTCAGATATGAGCGAAACAACTGAATAACACCTCCCTTAATCAGAGAGTGAGCTTCTGGAACACAAGGACTATTTTGGTTTCCTTATTTATATGTCAGTCCTTGGTACGTAGTAAGCACTTAAATGTTTTTTCCATTCATTTGCTCCTTCATAGTAACCCTTTACTGTCTAGTTCCAACCAACTTATCTAAGCCTATGTAGATATTAAATTATTATTCACCAATGGTTTGGGCCAGACAAAGTGACCTTCTTGCTCTTGCATCACAAGATATCTTGTATTTTTTAACAGACCATGCCCCTATGCATGGAATGCACTTTTTCCTTACTTCTACCTCTTAAAATCCCTGGTCATCTTCAAAAATTCAGCATACGTACAACCTCCTACTGAGACTTTTCCTGATCCAACGGCTAGATTCTCTCGACAGAATAACTGGTCTGAATGTAAGCTTTTTGCAGGCAGCCTCTGTTTTCCTTTATGTATCTCCAGCAGCTGGAACAGAATTGATTCATCGAATGGTAGAGTGAAAATATAAATGAAAGTTTTCAATTCATATGCCAAAAATTTAATGAACATTCGGTTAACAGAGAGAGAAAAATAATTACAGGGACACAAAAACAGGTCCTAATCTCAAAGCGTTTATAATCTAATGGGGAAGGGGAGGACATACATAGATAACAATCAACCAAACCAGTTCAGCCAATCAAAAAGCATATGTTAAGCATATTTTATATACAGGACACTGCACTAAGTCCAGGGGATACAAAGAAATGCAACAAACCAAAACGAATCAGGACCCAATCTTCAAGGAATTTCCATAGTAATGAGGAAAAATAATACCTCACATTTATATAGCAGCTGGGTGGTTCCGTGGATAGAGTGCTTGGCCTGGAGTTAAGAAGTCTTGAGTTCAAATCCAACCTGAGATAGTTACTAACTGAGCAAGAACAAGGCAAAACCGTTTGTCTCAGTTTCCTCACCTGTAAAATGGGGACAAAAATGGCACCTACTTTCCAGGATTGTTGGGAGGATCAACTGAGATAATAAGCTCTATATAAATTATTATTATATACTGCTTTATATATATTATATATATTGTCTCATTTGATACTCATCATGATTCTACGACTAGGTTCTATTATCATCCCTGCTTTACAGATAAGGGACTGAGACCGACGAAGGTAAAGTGGTTTGCCCATTATCATGTAGCTAGCAACGCTCTGGGTTAGGATTTGAACTTAGGTCTTTCTGCATCTAAATATGGCTCTCTCTAAATGGTACCAACTCTAACTCTGCTCTATGGAGGGGAGAGATCAGGGTAAAAGAAAATCCAGTCAGTGTTATGCTTCCCCAAACAGGAAACATCTCCCGGTAATGAAGGACACAAGAACCAGTTGCCCAGAACACATAGGCTGAAGGAAGAATGAGACAAACCTGGCACGTCCTAAGTCAGGCATTTTTCTCACTATACCCAGCTGCTTTCTTGAGCACACCAATCACCTTCTTCCTGTATATGGGCATTTCTGGGAAGACTGAAGCTGTCAGGTGATTCAGGATCATAGTCCTCTGATGAATTAGAAGAAAAGGCTCATAAGGAGCCCATATAATCATATTTATTTGATTGCATCTAATTTGATTCCATCCATTTTTTATTTCATTTACTTCTCTCCTGTAAGGTCACTTAACCCCAATTGCCTCATCCTGGGTCATCTCCAGTCACCCTGATGAATGTCTGGTCACTGGATTCAGATGGCTCTGGAGAAGTGAGGCTGGTGACCTGCACAGCCCTCTCATGCTCAAAACAAAGTCAAGTACAAGTCACGTCATTATTTCTCTGATGGCATGATCTTCTTCGGCAACGAAGGACGCACACACATACACACACACACACAAAGGATTGTGGAATACTCCTGGATGTGACATGGATAGAAAAAAGTATTGTCTTGAATTGGCCTATAGTCCCCTCTTTTTTCAGCTCCTCAACTCTGAGGTAAATCTTCATAAGCCGTTCTGTTCCATTGCAGGGCTCTGGGGGAACCCAAGTTCCGTCTCACTGATGACTTTCACAGATATGCTGGAAGTAATATCTGACTTTGTCTTGTGCTGCTCCTCATCATAAGATGCTCTAGCCAAGCTGAATTGATTTATTAATTTATTGTGTATTAATGTATTCAAATAAGTCACTAAAGATTAATTTATTAAAATAAATTAAAGCAATAAGTTTGTTAAATAAATTTATTGGAATAAAATAATAAATAATGATTTATTTAAATGATAAAGATGTTTATTTAAATAATAAATTAATAAAAACAAAACTAAAACAATCTGCTAAAATAATGACTAGGATGAAATAATGAAATAAATCAATTTAATTGAATAACTTGTCAAAAATATCTCACGACTTCCTACTTTGGCATTTTTGCTCACACTAGTCCCAAATCCTGGCAAGTTCCTGGAATGTTGTCCTCCTTCTGTAGGTAACAGGTTCATGAGTAGCCCACCTGACAAAATCAAATGTCTTTTCAGTGTGAAGACTTCTTTCTTCTCCCCAAACCAAAGTGATTTCTTTCTTAAATCTGTTGCATGACGTTTTAGTCTCCTTTTGTGAATTTATCATATTCTGATTTCTCATTGTGACTAGGTGGTGCAGTGGATAGAATGTCAGACTTGGATTCAGGAAGATCTGAATTCAAATTTGGATTTAGACACTTCCAGCCGTATAACCTCTGTTTGCCTCAGCTTTCTTAATTGTACAATGGAGATGATAATAACACCTACCTCCCAGGGTTGGGGGAATACATGATGAGATAACCCTTGTAAAGCACTTAGCACAGTGCCTGGCACATAGTAGTCACCATAAATTCTATCTGTTGTTTATTATCATTGTTGTTGCTGTGGTGGTGGTA
The DNA here is from genome assembly GCA_023548195.1 of Bettongia penicillata ogilbyi. Classification (NCBI taxonomy): domain Eukaryota; kingdom Metazoa; phylum Chordata; class Mammalia; order Diprotodontia; family Potoroidae; genus Bettongia; species Bettongia penicillata. Next base: position 2,548,345 of record JAJHZJ010000328.1, read on the forward strand.
GAGACAATATGGTATAATGGATAGAGCTGGCCTAGAAGCCAGAAAGAACTAAGTTTTTTCTCTAACACACTCTAACAGACTGTGTGACTCTGCACAAGTCCCTTAACTTCTCAGTGCCCCAGTCAACTTCCCTAAAATTAAATTATAAAGAATGTCCTGACCTCTGGTGGTAAAGAGAATCCTATATGAACAAAATAAATCTAGTCCCTAGCCTGATTTTTTAAGGCTTCATAGCGTGCCCATCTTATCTCTGCTAATGGGTTGGAAGCAACTTAGGACAGTAGAAAAGGCACTGGCTCTGTAATTAGAGATTTCTGTTGATCAGTCATTTTCAGTCATGTCCAACTCTTCATGAGCTCATTTGGAATTTTCTTGGCAGATGCTAGAGTAGTTTGCCATTTCTTCTCCAGCTCATTTTATAGAGGAAGAATGGAGGCAAACCAGATTAAGTGACTTGTCAGAGTCACACAGCTAGCAAGTGTCTGAGTCTGGATTTGAACTCATGAAGATGAGTCTTCCTGACTTCAGGCCCAGCATTCTATCCACCTGGCTGCCCCCTAAATTCAGAGAATCTGGGGTCAAATACTATTTCTGGTATTTACTGTGTGACCTAGGACAAGTCACTTGACTGCTTTCTAGGTCAGTAAATCAATAAAAATAGATCTCTGAGGGCTACATATTGATTTTAAAACACACACACACACACATACAAATTTACACTAGATATGTTGTAATGCATTTTTATTTATTTTAAAAAATATTTTTCCAATTATATTTGGTTCTGGCTCTTGCCTTGAGCTATAAGTTTGTCACTTCTGCTCTAGGCAACTCTCTAAGATTATGTTTCAGAGAAGACTGCATTGGTAGAGGGATTCTCTTCACTGGGGAGATCTGGATATCAATGAAAGGTAGGCTCTTTTTGTGTGAGGGTTTGACAATGATTCTCTAACTTAAGGCTGCTGAGCAGATTTGCCCCTGTAATGTCCCAGTGTCATAGACAGATATTTAGAACCTACAGTTTATTTGCTTATGAGCTCTTACTTTCTACCCACCCCCATTCTTTTTCTCATGCTCACCCACAGTTACTCAAATGTCACCAAAGTCTTAAAAAAGGACTATATCTATATTGCCATCTATGTCTGTCTATCAATCTATCTATCTATCATCTGTATCATCCTCCCCACCCTACAATCCCCTCAAGCCAGCAGGAGCAAGAAAGAATCTACTCAATTCAGAATTACAGGTCAGCATCAGTGCTAGTCTCTAGTTGAGGTGATTCCTGTTTCAACTCCTAAGGTTTCATCCCATAAACCCTCAGCTGAGGAGGTTGCTGGCATCTCTTCAAACAGCTGTTGGGGGTGCAATATCTAGCAAATATTCATCTTCTTCTCGATTGCCATAATATTCATTCCCTTACATCATGGCCCATTCTTCAGTTCATCTCTTAATAAAAGCTACAATGATTTCTTCCTAGCTTTTCTATCTCTTTATCCATTCATTTCTGGGTTGTTTAGTACTCCTCCAAAGACTCTCATCTCAGAGACATTTCTACATACTTTGTGCTTACTGCCCACTGAGACAAAGAACAGAACAAGTCATCCAGAAAGGTCTTCTATACATTTTAGGGGGAAGAAAAGGCATAAAAACCTACAAGGGATTCTGGGAATCAGGTTGAGAAGTAAAAAAAAGACACACGTTTAATTTCCCATCTCATTGTTGTATAAATTGAAAAAAATTACTCAAATACTTCAAAAGAGGAAGGAGAGAAATGAAAAAGGGTAGGGGGGAGATCAACTAAAGGAACTTGAAAAGAGAATAATCTCAGAAAAAAATAAAAGCAAAGGCCAAGTAAGATAGTCTCTAAAACAATGAAAACATAAGGATTGAAATATCTTGAATGTAAGTAACCAAATGGGAAAAAAATAACAAAGTAATATCAATAATAATAACAAAAATAACATGAATAATAATGAAAATACCATCAATAAATTGGATCAATAAAAAGACATACCAAATTAAATAATAATCACTTTAAGGGCACTTAGGAAGACCTGAGTATTTACCTTTTCTTCATCTCAGTTTCTTCATCTTTAAAATAAGGATAATAATAGCACTTATCTCACAGAGATGTTATAATGATCAAATGACATAATGCGTGTAAAATATTACCTCATGGTGGGAAAAAAAGAGCATCTAGATGAAGAACTCTTCACTCTTTTTTGTATCATGGATCCCTTCTCAGAATAATGTTTTAAAATACATAAAATATAACATATAGGATTCCAAAGGAAACAATTATTTTGAAATAGTTATTTTAAAAAGTCTAAGTTCAAGAGCCTTGTGTTAAGAATATCACTCTAGAATGGGAGGTTTAGCATCAGTAAAGACAAAACAAGGGAAATTGACAAAAAAAAGGGAAAAAATACTAAGAAGATAATGGAAAGTTGGATAAAGGCATGGAAATCAATATTAAATAAAATTCTTAGATTGTAAGGCCAATCGACCGAAGTAGCAGAATATGCAGCAAAAAAAAATGTTTAAAGATAACAACTGGAAATAAGGCTTGAAAGCCTTTATAAGCAAAGATGTCAAAACTAAAAAGCAGAGCCTGCGGAAGAATTTGAGTCATCAGATTACCAGAACGTTACCACAATGTTTTCAGGAAAATGATCAAGAAATTCCCCAGCAGTACTAAGATCAAGGGACTGAATACAGTTCAATGGAACTCACCAGGTGCCATCAGGGAGAAATATCTGATTTGACTCACCAGAGTTTTATCAACAAAGAGAACATTTTACAAATTGCAAAAAGACCATCAATGGTAAAGGAATATGAGTTTGAACTACACAGTTTTCATCCATTAAACAAAGGTATAAGAAGAAAGAAAAGAAAACAGAAAAAGATAAAATATGATTTTTAAAATTAACAAATATATTTTCTCTCCCTTTTACTCTCATTCTGTTGAAAAACAAAAATGAAATCTGTGTGACAAATATGCATAGTTAGAGAAAACAAACTAACCAAAAATATGTCTCAGTTTACTCCTGACCCCGTCACCTCTATCAAGAAGTAGATAGCATGCTTCTCACTCTTCCTCTGGAAACACGGCTAGTCATTGCATTGGTGGTGGTGGTGATGGTGGTGATGATGATGATGATGAAGATGGCTAACATCTGTATTGTACTTACTATGTCCTGAGTACTGTGCTAAGGATTATCTCATAATATCCTCACAACAACCCTGAGAGGTAGCTATTATTTTCCCCACTTTATGAATAAGGAATCTGAGACAAAGTAATGTAAGTTAAGTGATTTACCCAAGGTCACACAGCTAGAAACAATCTGTGGCTAGATTTGAACTCAGGTCTTCCTAACTGAAGCCCAGTGCTCTATCCCTACCCATTTAGCTTTCTCTAATCTGAGTTCGTAGAGCTTTCAAAGTGTGTTTATTGCATTGTTGTTTCTGTATAAGCTCATTTTGCTCATCAGTTCATACAAATCTTTCCATATCTCTTTGACATCATCTTTTCCCTCATTTCTTACACCACAATCGCCTTCTATTACATTCTTATTTGTTTCATCCTTAGTTTACACTGGACTAGAAATCAAGGTATTTCTACCCCTGTCTTCTAGAATGGATCCAGGCAGCCTGGATGGTGAGTCTAGGCTAGTTTCTGCTTTCAGATCGTCTCAAGGGTTCCTAAAGGATTTGAGGATTTAGAACTGGAAGGATTTTTTTTCCAGATGATCTAGTCCATGCCCTTCATTTTACAGATGAGGAAACTGAGGTCCAATATGGTGAAGTAACTTTACCAAAGTTCCCACAACTAGAAAATATCAGAGTCTGGAATCAAACCCAGGTCCTCCAGAAGTGTTCCTTTTTTAAAAAAAAAATTATGGAATGAAACAAGAATTTCTATAATATAGTACAATAAGAAGATGATTGCATGTAAAATTGTAAATCTGCTCTATATAATTTGCTATTTCTTTCACATATACAACAAAATTATCATGTAACTTTTTTCTTCTTTTCTTCCCTTCCCCTAGTGATAACTACCATTAAATACAAATAGGTAGACAGATACACACACACACACACACACACACACACACACACACACACATATATATATATATATATATATATATATATATATATACACCTATATACATATAATGCACGCATACGTAAAATTATTCTATAAATGTTTTTATTTATCAGTTCTTTCCCTGGATGCAGATAGCATCTTTCTTCATAAGTCCTTCATAGTTAGTTTGAGTATTTATAATAGTCAGAATCTCTTACTCAAAGTAGTTCTTAAACAATATTGTTGTTACTATATACAATGTTCTCCTGGTTCTGCTCATTTCGCTCTTCATTATTTCACACAAATCTTTCCATGTTTTTCTAAAACCATTGAGCTCATCATTTCTTATAGCACACTAGTATTCTATCATAATCATATACCACAACTTGTTCAGCCATTCCCTAGTTGATGGGCAACCCTGAAATTTCCAGTTCTTTGCCACCACAAAGAAAGCTGCTATAAACATTTTATTGGTTCTTTCTGTCTATTCCAAACCAGAAATTGGGCCCCCTTGGAGTCTTGTAGAAGGATTCTTGGCTTTCTGAACTTTTCCACAATAGGAAAGGATTTGGAGGGCAGCTTAAGGACAGGAGTAATTCCTTAGACTCAGTGAGTCCTTCCAGAGTGGCCTCTGGATATGAAGTCCCCTCTAAGTTCATAATGTTAGTCACTAGGAAGGAATTTCTCAAGCCTTGGAGAACAGCAGGGAGCCGGGTCCCCTGCTGGTGTTTAAGAGCCACCCTTCAATCAACCTGCAATGTTGATACTCCCTGGAGCCTATTTTCAGAGCAAGAGAGGGCAGAGAGGGCTTTCACAGTTTAAGGAGCTCTGTGCTCCTGACTTCCCATTATCCTTTCACACCCCTGCCAAATGCAAATCACTTCATTTAATCTCCGGGGTCCAATAGGAAAGTGTTCCTTTCTGAGGCTAGGGTTTTTCAGAACCAGGAGCTGTATAGATGGGCTTTGCTACATGGCAGTCTAATTGCCTACCTTCCTTCAAGCAACAGAATAAGCCCCATCTTTGTAGGCTGACCTGCCTGGGAAGAGAAATAAAGGGAGAGGCCTGTCCCTGATGCTTGTGGTGTGCTTTTGAAACTTCAAAATTACTTGTAGTTTTATAGTGGGAAAAGTCCTTGAAGCCTTTTGGCAAAGTCATGAATCTTAAGGGTTGAATGAATAAAATTCCAGCTCTTCATTGTGTAAAGATCTTCTGTTTCCCATTCTAAAGCTCTGAGAATTAAATGCCCGATGCTTAATGCAAGTAACACCTGGAAAAGCATGAACATGTTTACCACTGACAAATACTGTCTATTCTTGGGCTATGTTAATGGCATCAGAATAACAACTGTTCTAAATTGATGGATAATTCAATACCAACCAGGAAAAATGAAAATCACAAAGTTAAAGATGCCTCCTTTTTTGGGAGTGGGAAAGTGCTAAGAATATCAATTAGCCTTCAATTCTCCCCTACTAGCATGAATCAGCTCTAGTCCCCAGGTCCAAATTCCCTTCCCCAAATACTTGGTTATGCCAGATTCAAATAAAAACCATATAAAAATCCACCAGACTTTATTGGTCACAGAGAATAATCCATTCCCTTTGAGGACCCTGTGGGGTACCTATCTCCATCCAAGAACCCATCACATTGGCCTGTGTTCATACTCCTTAACCATTTCTTCATTCTGTGAGTGCCTCCCCTCAATAAAGTTGACTTCCTTTACTGTCTTGTTATGAATTCCATGTTTCCTTTCATTGGCTTTTTGGCACCCTGAGCCTTCCTAAATCTGCATTTAGATAGTATCCCTGATGCTTAGCACATAGTAATAAGCACTTAACAAATGTATATGTTGAATTTAATAATGAGATCTCAATCTGGTTTAATACAGACATAGTGTCCATAACAAACAAGGTCATAGTCCTCTTACACTTTGCCCTGGTGGGCAATATCTGGCATATTTCATTGGGTTCCAAGTGCCACATTTTGACAAGGACACTGACTAGCCAAAAAGGCATCCAGAGGAAGGCAGCTAGGGTGATAGAAGTTTCTAGATCAAACATCAGTTGTTGGAACTGGAGCTATTTAGACTAAAGAAAAGAAGACTGAGAGGAGACCTGTTAGCTACATTCTAGCATTTGAACACTTGTCCTTTCTTTGTATCCCTTAGGTTTAGCACAATGTCTAACATAGAGTAAGCATTTAATGAGCACTTGCTGAATTCCATATAACTGACTGTCTTATGCAAGAGGGATTAGACTTAATTTGTGTGTCTTGGGGAGCTTGAGAGAGGCAGTATTAAGAACTTCGGTTTGGAAGGCAAAGAGGAGCAGATTTAGGATTGAAATAAAGGAAAACTTACAATAATTATAGGTATCCTGAACTGGAAAGGAATGCCTTAGGAAGCAGTGACTTCTCCTCTTACAAGAGGTCTTCAAACGAAGACCAACTATGTGTTGGGTGTGTTGTACTGAGGATTCTTGTACAGTTGTTCATTGGATTAGAGGTTCTCTGAGGCACTTTCATATTCTGAGGTTCTGCGATATAGCTCAAACCTACCTGACAAAGAATGTCCAAGTATCAACTGGTGTTTATGTTGCACTTTACATCCCTTATCTCTCTAGGATCTCTTCTGGATTTTGTATTATAGTTATTTGTCTACCTGTCTTATCTCCCCTACTGGACTGTTACACTCATTGAAAGGAGGGATTATATCTTTAAAGATTTTTGGAGCTCCCTACACTGACCTGCAGCACTTAGAACTTAGTCAAAGGAATTGAATTATAGCTCAGAAATCCTAGTTGATTAGTTCAAACAATCACTAATATATCATTAATCAAAATTAATACAACTAATAATATCATGTTAAATATTAAAAATTGATATATAATTAGTAGTACGTGGTATGCATTATAGTATAATGTGCTATGCATGATATGTATAATTAATAACTCATAAAAATGATTAATGACATTAAGCCTTATTAATTAGTATAAAGAAGTGACTGAGAGGCAGTCTTCCATAGTTGATATTAGAGAACTGGTCTAACAGTCAAAAAAAGACATGGAGTTGCATTGACTGTGTGATCCTTGACAAATCACTTAAATTCTAAATTCTAAGTTGCTCTTTAAAAGTATAAGTTTCTAAGAAGATTTCTGCTCATATTGGATGAGGGAGCCCCTATACCAACAGGCATTCTCTATACCAACAACATTACAAGTCCAGTCTCTTTGCCTAAATAAATGTTTAAATTGGACCTAAATAAATGTTTAAATTGGAGCTGGAGGATGACAACCTCCATTCAGCAAAAGGGGCTGGATACTCATTCATTCCTACATAAGTGAGATGCTGTGAAGGATTTTACTGAATTCTGGATGTTGTAGCAATTAAGATTACATATTTAGAAGGGATGTAAATGGTCATGTAGTCCAACTCCTAATTTTACAGATGAGAAAACTGAGTCCCAGAAAGTTATACCATCAATAACAATGAACCAAAATCCATGATCAAAATGGTCATCCATGCAGAACCAGAATTTGAGTCTGCGTCCTCTGATTCTGACTCTAGGACTCACCACAGTGTGGACTGTTTCCCATTTATTAGGATGTTTTCACATTTCTTTCCAAAACAAAAATAGGCCTTCTTTATTTTTGAACCTATAAATGGTGGCACAAGAGAAAGTCAGAAAGGGGCTCACTACTACTCTGCTATTTCTGCAGGGAATAAGTCTCAGGACTGGTGGCCTCTCTTCTCCCCTGGCCTGTCTACTCAGGAATGATGGAAGACCAACATTCAGGGGCAGATTTTTAGCCTCCAGTCTTGCCAGAAGCAATAGTGTTTTGTCAGCAGCTGTTCTGAATAAATATTTTAGGAAGTATTCAGGCTAAGGCAGGCCCATGGGGAAAGAGTACTGGGCCAATTATGTATTTTCAAAATTTTCCTCTAGACTTGAACCAATGAGGTATGCAGGGCAGAGGTCAGTCATATCACTGTCATTCCCATAAGGCAGTTTGTCACCTGAATGAAAAATTCAAGCTACAAACCACTCATTTAATCACTACTCGATTTTCAAGTTCAGCAAAACCTCTTACTCCTTCCTTTGACTTCCATAGTTGCTTTTATTTTCTCCATCACCAAATACTATAGGAAAAAGTGCTTTAAAATCTTTGAAGTTTCTTAATAGCCAAAGGTCTTCTTATAAGCCCACACCTACTTATAAGCACGAACAGAAGAACGGAGAAGGTAAAAATGTCTATGCAGAGTACAAGGAAAAGACCTTCTTGTCGTCTGCATCTCTCCCAAGAAATAACATAGGACATCACATACAACAGGGGCATATTACATGTTTTTGGAATGAATAAATAAATCGATAGATATGAAGGTATCTAAACTCAATGATTTAGGGTAGCTGTTTTTATCTGTGGTACCACCAATATCCCAAGGCTGAAATCTTGACAGTGCATTTGACTCTCTCCTCTTCTTTACCTCTTGTATGCCATCATAGGGTCATTGATTTAAATCTGGAAAAGACCTTTGAGGACATTTTAATATAACCTCCCTCCCCCTCATTTTACAACCTGGGAAATTTAGGAAGGGAACTGAATCCCCCAGGTAATATGTCAGGGAGGATTTGAACCTAGAACTTCTGATTCTAGAACTGGTGTTTCCTTCCTTCTCTAACATATCAGCTGCCAAGTCTTGACAATTCTGTCTTCACAACCACTGTTACATCTGGTGCCTTCTCTCAGGGCCACCAGCCTCATATGAGATCTCCTCACCACACAACTGGTGTTCTTGCTGTTGTTAATTCATTTTTCAATCGTCTTGACTCTTCATGGCCCCATTTAGGGTTTTCTTGGCAGAGACACTGGAGTGGTCTTCTATTTCCTTCTCCAGTTCATTTTATAGATGAGGAAACTGAGGCAAATGATTTGCCCAGGGTCACACAACTAGTAAGTGTCTAAGGCTAGATTTGAACTCATAAAAATGAGCTTCTGGACTCTAGGTCCTACACTCTATCCACTACGCTACCATTTATACATAATGTATAAACTCTTCTTTCTTGTTAATTATCTATTGGTTATCTCCTTTACCCATTATTCAAGACTTCCCAGATTTGCCTTTAACATGTCTTTTCTATCTTATCATATACCCTATATTCCAATTAAATTTTCTCTCCCAAAGACATTTTAAGACTTTTTTTACTTCTGTGTCTTGGCTTATGTGACTTTCCTTGCTCACAAAGTTCTTCTTCCCCCTCTTTGCCTACTAAATATTTTATTTACATTTTAAAATCTAACTCAGTCATCTCCTTCATGGAAACTTCTCTAATGTCCCATATGGATAATGACTTTTTCCCTTGGACCTCACAAAACATGTGCTTTATACTTCTTTAATGTGCATGTGTATGTGCATGTTTATATGTAGAGAGTATGCATATAATGTACATATTATATAATATAATTTTAATAATAAATACATATGTATATAGCACATATATATGTAATGTTTATAATATATGTATAGTATATGTATAACATACACACATTATTGAATATTATAGTTATTTGTGACTATACTGTCTTATAGTAAATAGACTATTATATGCATGAGGGCAGAGATTACATTTGACTCAAACTTTATATATTCTCCCAACACTTATCATAGGGTTCTCAATATGATAGATACTTCATGAATATTTCCTGAATTGATAATTAAATCTAAATGTCAAAAGGCAGTTCTAACTCTTCCCTGTGTAGCAACGGAGCAGGATTTCTAATGTGATTTTCAAAAACGAAGAAGAAACGGGGGAAAGAGCACACCTCCACACCAGAAATATGGTTGTCAAAATTTCTCTTTGCATCTACCACTCTTTTAGGTCTTCATCACCCTGGAGAGATGCTAAATTCATGGAGGGAATGAATATTTCCCAAAAAAAAAACCTTACTTGGGGATTAACTGCTTTATCAAGAAAAGTCCTACTTTTTAAAATAAATTTTTATTGATGACTTTTGTTTTTATATCATTGACATTTCCCACTACATCCCTGCACCCATTTCCTCTCAGAGAACCATCCCTTTATAATAATTATTTTTTAAAAAAAGAGAAGAAAAAGTCTAGCATTATGTGCATTGTCCCAAATCCATCATCTCTCAGCTCTGCAAAGACATACAGGGAAGTTTTTGAGCCCAAGGCTTATTGTTATAATTGCATAATATTCAGTTTCAATTGCTTTGTTGTTTATGTTCATTGATTCATCTTTTTTTGTAATCATTACATAAATTGTTTTCCTGGCTTTGCTTGCTTCACTTTGCATCAGTTCAGGTAGGTTTTTCATGCTTCTCAGTATTCATTGCATTTGTCTTTTCTTCCAGTACTTCAATAGTCCATTACATTCATGTACCTCAATTTGCTTAGCCATCCTCAATCAATCGGCATCTACTTTGTTTCCAATTCTTTGCTCCCACAAAGAGGGTTGCTATAAATATTTTGGTGTATATGCATTCTTTCATTTTGTCATTGATATCCTTGGGATATGTCCCTAGAAGTGGAGTCTTTGAGTTAAAGAGTGCATATATTTTAGGCTCCTTCTTTACATAAATACAAATTGGTTTTCAGAATAGTTAAGCCAAGTCACAGTTTCATCAACAATACAATTTTGTTGTATTTCTTTAATGTTTCAATTGATACCAAAATAGGCCACAATTTCCCTAAATGTGATTTTTTTAAAATAAATTTTATTGATATCCTTTATGTTTAATACAACTTAGACAATCAGCATTATTTTTCAACATGCATCCACATTTTTCCTCCATTTAAAAAAAAGCTCACTTTAGGGTTATGGCCTAGATGACCACAAAAGCTTGACAGCTAATTCTTTCATAATTTATAAGATGTTGGTAAGCCCTGCCCATAAGATTAAAGGAACATAAAATAGCATCTCAAACACATTTATGAGAAATATATCAGGAAGAAGCTTATTGTGTTTAAATATTCATCCCAAACCCCAAGGCCAAGATGCAACCCAACCCACTTTAAAGAGGAAATTTCATTATCCATTTTGGCTGCCATTAAATAGCATAGACAAAGCAAGCTCTCTTCTTCACATTGCTACCAGGACAGAACCTACCTAGATGTTCTACATAGACAGCTGCTGAGTACTAAATGCCAGAAAATTATTCCCAGATCCTTCAGTCTTTGTCTCATGGACAACCTAGCCATATTGAGCAGAATTCTGCTGGGAAAATATTCCAATGTTTCATGAAAAGGAAAGCATTGTTTATAGCACAACTAGAAAAGTTCATCTGCCACCTAACACATAAGGTGTCTTACAGAGGACCTTAGGAACTCCAACAGAAACAATCACTTTACAAGAAAGGAAATCCAGACTAGCAAAGAAAGGTGGAACAAGAAGGAAAACAAGAAGACTATGGTAAGTGATGGAAATCCCTGTGAAAATACAGGAATATAGACCAAAAGCAGGCCAATGTAATAGCAGCCTAAAATATTACAAAAGGCTTCAGTGTGGTTGCTAGTCCAATAACTCGCTAATTTTTCTTTCAGTAGCTTATGTCTACATAACAAAAGCCCTTTTGGGATAAACTTTGCTTTCTAGTTTTAGATAAAATGACTAATCTGTCAACACCCTGAGCATGGTCATAATTAATCTTTCTCCCCTTAAAGCTTGCCTTTTGATTTTGGAATCTTGTGCCCATTTTTTGCTAAGAAGCCATCTTTATGGTTTAAAGATCCAAAACTTAAATCAATTCATGAATGTGAAGTCAATGGCTTTGTGCTGCCCTGAGGTCTCCAGTTTGCCCAATTTAGGATTGAGTCTGTATTTTACAGGTGTGCTCATGAAAGCAACAATTTAACTCATAAAATTCTATTATGCTCAGCATTTACAAGGTAGCCAGGTACCATAATAAAAGGAATTTGCTTAACAATAATAATAAGGCAGTTCTTACAATGGCTCTTTAAAGGAGGCGTAGGACTATGAGAAACTCAAAAACAGGAAGATGAAGTGACTTGCCCCAAGTCATTTGGTCTATGTTAGAGTGACTAAATCGTACACCAAGTGACAATTAGGTAGAACATGAATACACCCTTTGACTCAAACTAAGAAAGGCCAAGTAATTATTGCAGCATCTTTAAAGGTACAAATTCAGTCTATCTATTCAGTCACACTGGACGTGGCCAAAATACTTGGCTATTGTAATATATAAATTGTTGTGATATATAGATCTGTGATCCTTATATCTGTAGATAATTGTGGTATATAGATCCTCTTTCCCAAACTCTCCCCCTTTCCCAGCTTCTCTACTACTATAGTTTTTTCTCCCAAATTCTCTCTTCTTCCTAACTTCCATAATATTATCTAGGACAACACCATGCTCTCAGTCACCCAGGTTTGCAATCTGGTTGGCCTTCTTGCCTTCAGTTTCTTCTGCAGTCAGCCATCAAATTGATCTTCCTAAAGTGCAGGTCTGAACCTTATTCAATAAATGGCCACTTCAGTGGCTCCCCATTACCACCAGGATCAAACATAAAATTTTTTGTTTAGTTTTCAAAGCCCTTCATAACCTGACCCTTTCCTACCTCTCCAGTCTTCTTACCTATCATATCTCTGCACATATTCTGCACTCTACTCAGTGACAATGGCCTCCCTACCATATGCGCATGCGCACACACACACACACACACACACACACACACACACACACACATACACACACACAATCTCCAGATTCTAGGTATTTTCATTAGCTATCTCCCCTGCCTGAACTCATCTTTCTCTTCTCTGCCTCTTGGCTTCCCTCAAGTCTCAGTTAAAGTCCCTCCTGCAAGAAGCTTTTCCCAGTTCTCCTTAATTTTTATTCCTTTCTTCTGAGACTACCCCAAATGTATCCTATATATATATATATATCTTATTTGTACATAGTTGTTTACATGCTGTCTTCCCCCTTTAGATGGTAAGTGCCTTGAGGTCAGGCACTGTGTTTTGCCCTTCCCTGTATCCTCAGCACGTAGCAGAGTGCCTGGTACATAGTAGGTGCTTGATAAATGCTTGTTAACTTGACTCTTATCCACAAGGCCCTGCCAGGGTCGCATTGTGGGTTTTAACTGTATCTCTCAGAAACATTATTTACGTAAGCATGTTTAAAAGTGTTAAGGAAACCACAGCATCTCCTTTCTTTAGATAGCAAGCTTGTAGTCTGTAGTAATTCATTGACTATGACTGTATGTACAAAATGGAGTCAAAAATTGGTGCACATATTTGGATTATACAGATTAGTGACATCAAACTCAAATGGAAACAGGAACCTGACAGGGCCCCAGCTGGCATGTTAAATGATGTTGGCCAGAATGAGACTAGGAGAGGTTTTTGTCCTTAAAGATATGGAAGACATTGTCACCTTCAACAGAAGCTAAAGGAGAGGAAAGACCCTGAATCCTCATGAGAGAAAGAATGGAGAATCATTGTTTTATAGACCTAGTAAGAGATTATCTTGGACTCCTGAAAGACTTTAATGAGAATGGATTTGAGAAGTAATGTCGTAGATATGGCCAGGCATTGATACATACAAGCACACACACACACAGGCATACACAAACACACATGCATACATGCACAGACATATACATACATATATATGAGATGCTGAGGGACTGAGTCACAGACATAGACTAGACACATACACACACACATAGTATGTGTTGTCTATGTGTATGTTAATATTATTGTGATATATTATACCAGGGACTATTAGTATATATTTTAACCTATCCTTTTATATGTGTGGTCATATTATATGAAATACACCCTAATCTTCTTTTACATATGGTATCCTGTCCTCTGCATTCAAGAACTTTGCTTTGGGGAGAGAAGAGAATTGATGAAGACACCTGTGATGAATTGAGTACATCTTCACCCCTAGAATAGTTGATAAAATTACAGAATAAGCATGTAATTGAAACAATGAGGTGTTAATATGTTAAATGAATACATGTGAAAAAAGTTGTTGCTGAGAGAATTGAAACATAAATTGCCATTGGATAGCTGAAATTTGACTGCTGGTAGACTTTAAAAAATTGATTTGACCGGTCTAGGGAGAGAAGGGACTGAAGAACTCTGCAGAGTGGGATTCCTTCCTGGCAGTCAAAAGAAGAGTCAACTAGAGAGGAAGGATCCAGTTTTTGAGTGGGAGGAGAGGTGATTTCTATCTCCTACACACACACACACACACACACACACACACACACACACACACACACACTTTGTCTGTGGGACCTTGAAATAAAGCTAATTTTCCAAGAGGGAGTTGGTCAAAATGGAGGTAGTCAATGAAGGCAACTTCTCTGACAGTAAAGAAGAGAAATAGCCATGTATTTAAGAGGGAATTATCCCTGGCAGTAGGGAGTCAAGCTACAAAGAAGAACAGGCTATGGAAGCCCAGGTGAGTGACTTAAGATCCTGTACATAGAACGAGCAGCATGAGATCACAAGAAGAGGAAGGGCATTGGAAATCTATAGCCCTGGAAGTGTAAGTGGCTTCGGCCTTATGTGTTCCAGAAATGTATGGTTCATTTTCAATGTGTTCTATGTATATGCCTAGTCTTCTCATCAATGCTGTATATATTTGTAGGGAAATGCGCCACAGGTTTAGGGGCAGGGTGGGAGATCTCAAGAAATGTCTTTGTTTTGAGCTAATGGTGTCGTCTAACATATATATATATATATATATATATATATATATATATATATATATATATATATATATATATATAATTTTATTTTATTTTATTTTATTTTATTTTATTTATAATTATAATTTATAATTTATAATTTATTTTATTTTATATTATAATTTATTTTATTTTATATTATATATAATTTTATTTTATTTTTTTTATTTTATTTATAATTATAATTTATAATTTATAATTTATAAAAATTTATAATTTTATTTTATTTTTATTTTATTTTTTTATTTTATTTTTTCCCAATTACATGTAAAAACTATTTACAACATTCATCTTTTTTTTTTAATTTTGAGTTCCAAATTCTCTTCCTCTGCCTTCCCTGAGAGGACAAGCAAGCAATTTGATATAGGTTATGCACGTACAATCACAAAATTTCCATATAGGTCATGTTGTAAGAGAAAACACAATCTGCCTACCTGCCAAAAAACAAGGAAAAAAGTTTCTTTAAAAGTATGTTTGACCTACATTCAGATTCCATCAGTTCTTTATCTGGAGGTGGATAGCATTTTTCATCAGAAATCCTTTGGAATTATCTTAGGACATCGTGGTACTGAGAATAGCTAAGTCATTCATAGTTAATCATCATACTGTATTGCTGTTACTATATACAGTATTTTTCTGATTCTGCTTATTTCACTTTGTATCAGTTTAATTAAGTCTTTCCAGGTTTTCTACAACTGTCCTGCTATTCATTTCTTATAGCACAACACTATTCCATCACAATCACATACCACATTTTGTTCAGCCATTCCTCAGTTGATGGATATCTCCCCAGTGTCCAATTCCTTGCCAATACTAAAGGAGCTGCTATAAATATTTTTGTAATTGGGTCCTTTGCCTTCTTGTGTTTTATTCCTTTGGGCTACAGGACTAGTAGTGGCATTGTTGGGTCAAAGGGTATGATTATTTTATATCCCTTAGGGCATAGTTCCAAATGACTCTCCAGAATAGTTGCATCAATTCACAACTCCACCAACAATTCATTAGTACTTCAATTTTCTCACATCCCATTCAATATTTGTCATTTTTTTTCTGTCACTTAAGCCAATCTGATAGGTGTGCAGTGGTTCCTCAAAATTCTTTTAATTTGCACTTCTCTAATCAATAGTGTTTTAAACATTTTTGTATGACTAGATAGCTTTGATTACTTTGTCTGAAAACTGCCTGTTCATATGCTTTGACCGTTAGCAACCTGTGAATGGCTTTTTTCTTATAAATTTGGATCAGTTCTCTACAAATTTGAGAAATGAGGTCTTTGTTAGAGAAACTCACTAAATGTGTACGTATACATACATATGTATGTAAAATGATTTTATACATACTTCTATCAGTTCGTTCTCTGGATGAAGATAGTATTTTTCTTCATATGTCCTTTGCAGTTAATTTGAGTATTTATAATAGTCAAAACAACTTATTCCCTCAAAGTCATTCTTTAAACAATATTGTTCTTACTATAGACAGTGTTCTCTTGCTTCTGCTCATTTTGCTCCTTATTATTTCATGCAAGTCTTTCCATGATTTTTTCCTAAAATCATTGAGTTCATCATTTCTTGTAACATAGTAGTATTCCATCACAACCATATGCCACAACTTCTGTAGCCATTCCCCAGTTGATGGACATGTTCTTTGCCACTACAACAAAACCTGCTATAAACATTCTAGAACATGTAGGTTCTTTTCCTTTTCCCTTAATCATCTTTGGAGACAGACCAAGCAGTAGTATTGCTGGGTTAAAGAGTACTGGTAATTTAATAACCCTGTTCATAATTCCAGATTGCTCTCCAAAATGTTTAAAGCAGTCGCAATTCTACCAACAATGAATTAGCATATCAGTTTTTCCATATCCTCTCCAAAATTTTTCACTTTCCCCTTCTATCATTTTAGCCAATCTGGTAGGTGTAAAATGATATCTCAAGGTTGTTTTAATCTACATTTCTCTAGCCAATGATTCAGAGAATTTTTATATGGCTATAGATTGCTTATTTTTATATGACTATAAATTGATTTGATTTCTTCATTCAAAAACTGTCTGTTCATATTCTTTGACCATTTATCAATTGAGGAATGACTCATAATCTTAGATATTTGATTATTATACATATGTATATATATTTCATTGTCTATGGTATCTTTTTTATCAAAATATAGTTACCGTGTTTATCTCTTAATTATATCTATTTTAGTCATAAGTTTGTTTGAGATCATAATTGCTACCCCTGCTTTTTTGTGTCAGCTGAAATATAATTAATTCTACTCCAAAACTTCCATTTTAACTCTTTGTTTATCTCTCATTTTTAAATATGTTTCTTATAAACAACATATTGTTGGATTCTGATTTTTAATCCATTCTGCTGTTTCTGTTATATAGGTGAGTTCATCCCATTCACATTTAAAGTTATAATTGTTATTTATGAATTTCCCTCCATCTTATTTTTGCTCATTATTTTCCTTCTCAGTTTCTCTTTTCACCCTATCCTATCACCTTAGCTTCTCCCCTTACTCTCCTTTTCCTTATTTATCCTCCCCTCTGAAAGTTCCTCCCTTATCTATTTACCTCACCCTCATAATCTTCATCAATACACTCTTCTAAAAGGCCCTCCCTGTCAAGACACAGTAGGCAAGGAAAATAGCAATCTCCTGTTTGATAAACCCAAGGACTCTAGCTTCTGGGATAAGAACTCACTGTTCAACAAAAATTGTTGGGAAAACTGGATAACAGTGTGGCAAAAACTAGGCACAGACCCATGCCTGACACCATACACAAGAATAAAGTCCAAATGGGTACACGATCTAAGTATAAAGATTGATACCATGGACAAACTGGAGGAGCAAGGAATAGTATATTTAACAGATTTATGGGGAAGGGAAGAATTTTTTACTAAAGAAGAGATAGAAACCATTATGAAATGCAAGATGGATAATTTTGATTACATTAAACTGAAAAATTTTTGCACAACCAAACCCAATGCAACTGAAATTCAGAGGGATGTAGTAAATTGGGAAAGAATTTTTATGGCTAAGCTCAGGGATAAAGGCCTCATTTCTAGAATATATAGAGAACTGACTCAAATGTATAACTATACAAATCATTCCCCAATTAATAAATGGTCAAAGGATATGAACAGGCAATTTTTGGAGGAAGAAATTAAAGATATCTATAATCATATGAAAAAATACTCTAAATCACTTTTGATTAGAGAGATGCAAATCAAAACAACTCTGAGGTACCATATCATACCTAGAAGATTGGCAAGCGTGACAGAACAAGAAAATGATAAATGTTGGAGAGGATGTGGGAGAGTTGGAACACTAATTCATTGTTGGTGGTGTTGTAAGCTCATCCAACCATTCTGGAGAGCAATTTGGAACTATGCCCAAAGGGCTACAAAAATGTGCATACCCTCTGACCCAGCAGTATCACTTCTAGGACTGTATCCCCAAGAGATCATAAAAATGGGAAAGGGTCCCACATGTACAAAAATATTTATAGCAACACTCTTTGTGGTTGCCAAAAACTGCAAGTCAAGGGGATGCCCATCACTTGGGGAATGGCTGAATAAGTTGTGGTATGTGAATGTAATAGAATGCTATTGCGCCATAAGAGATGATGAACAAGAAAACTTCAGGTAGGCCTGGAATGATTTATATGATCTGATGCTGAGCGAAAGGAGCAGAACCAGGAGAACTTTGTGCTGGTAGACTTGGAAATTTGCAATAACACAAGAACTTAAAAAAAATAATAATAATCCCAATGGTTTTCTAAGGCAAAATGCCTTCCACGCTCAGAGAGAGAACTATGGAATTCATTCACAGAATGTAGCAGATCATGTTTGTGTGTGTGTGTGTGTTTGCGTATTACGTTTTGATTTGTTATATGATTTCTTCCATTTATTTTAGTTCCTCTACATAACCTGACTATAGTGAAAATGTATTCAATAGGAAAGTATATGTAGACCCTATATAGAATTGTATGCTGTCTTGGGGAGGGAGGGGGATAGTTGGGGGTAGGTGTGCAGGGGTTAAAATCTAAATTTTATAGTAGTGATTGTAGAACATTAAAAAAATAAATAAAATAAAATTTAAAAAAATAAAAAAGACCCTCCCTACCCTATCCCCCAGTTTTCTCACCTCTCTAGAAGTTCAGAAGACTTCTAAACTTATTCAAATATATACCTTGTTTCCTCTTCAACCCAGAAGAGAGTAAGATTCTAATATTATAAGCCCTCTACCCCCACCAACTTCCTCTGTATTAGTTCTTCCTTTCGTGCCCTATTTTTATGGAATAATTTCTCCTTCTAACCTTTTCCTACCCAATTTTGTTTTTTAGAATTATCTCATCTTACACAACACAGCCTCAACATTTCTTTCAAACTACCTTAGCAATAATAACAATTTAAAAAATACTCTTACTACTAATAATTACTAATATTAATAACATTTTCATATATCATAAGTAAACAGTTTGACCTTAATCAATGTCTTATAATTAGTCTTTAATGATTTCCTTACATTTCTTCTGGATTTTTTATGTCAAATTTTCCATTGAGTTCTAATCTTTTTGTTACAAATACCTGAGAGTCTTTCAGTTCATCAATTGTCCTGTTTTTTTCATTCAGGATTATACTCAACTTTGCTAGATAAGTTATTCTTGAATTCAACCCCTTTGCTCTTCGAAATATAATGTTCCAAGGTCTATGGTTTTTAGCATAGAAGCTGCTAAGTCTTGTGAAATCCTGATTGTTTCTCTGCAGTATTTAAATTAGTTTTTTTCCTTGTTGCTTGCAGTATTTTCTCTTTAACCTGGAATTTGAAAACTTGGCTATGACATTCCTAGTCATAGTTTTCTTCCTAGGATCTCTTTCAGGTGGTGATTGATAGATTCTTTCTTGTTCTACTTTACCATCTTTTTCTGGAGCTTCAGGGCAATTTTCCTTAATAATTTCTTGTAATATTGTACCCGGGTTCTTTTTTGGATCATAACTTTCAGGTAGTCCTACAATTCTGATATTGTCTTTCCTCAGTATGTTCTCCTGGGTCAGGTGTTTTTATAATGAGATGTTTCAGATTCACTTCTATTTTTTTCTAGTTTTATTATATCTTGATGTCTTATCTCATCATTCTATTCTATTTGCCCAATTCTAGTCAAGGAGTAATTTCATTCCTTAATACTTTGCTTCCCTTTTTTTAATTTGGTAACACTCTTTTCATAATTTTCTTGGATTGCTCTCATTTTTTTTCTAGTTTTTCCTCATTTTTTTCTTATCTGATTTTTAAATTCCTTTTTAATGTCTTCTAAAATTTTGGGGGAAGCTTGTGACATTACTCATTAGTGTAGCAATGGCTTTTTTTGCCTTGCTATCTTTCTCTGAATATCTTTTTTATCCATATCTTCTTTTATATCAAAGTAGTTATCAACTACTTTGGGTTGGGTTATTTATCCTTTGCTTACTCATTTTAGTTTTAATTTGTCTCATTTTATTTTGAGCAGCTTAATAATATTATTATCAAGTTTTAATCCCAACTTGTGAGTAATATTACCCTGGGCATCAAGTCCTTCTTAGTGTTATTTTCTAAATTCTGTCCAGGCACTCAGCTTCAAGGACTCTTCCCTTCCTCCTCTAAGCCCTGACCAAGTTGTCCTGAAAATGTTCTTGCTCCCTGAAGTAGTACTGAATTCATCTGGCTTATGCTCACTCCTCTTGGCCCATAACCACAACTAGGTATCACATCTGGTCAGCACCACTAGACTTGACTTCGGGAAAATGTACAGGGTCCTTCAATCTTTCCCCACTCAGATGAGGTAAAAGTTCCTGAGGTGAAATTTCTTGAGGCCTGGTCTGCTTTCTTCATGGTCCACTGTTTGCTGATTCAGTGGAACTGACCTGGAGGTGTCTACACTTCACTCAGATCAAACCTCAGCCACCAGAGTCTTCTCTGAGGTCCTCTTCAAGATATCTTAGGAGGACAACTGCTTTACCCCTTTATTTTTTCTCATTTATGTTTATTTTGTGGTGATTTTCTGTCTGTTTGTGGAGGAAATCTGGAGAATCTAGAAATGTCTGGCTTAATCTGCCATCTTCTCAGAATACATCTGATAGTTTCTTGAAAGATGATGTTTAGACTCTTTTTTTTTTTATCACGGCTTTCAAGTAGTTTCATAATTCTTAAATTATCTCTCCTCAACCTATTTTCCAGGTCAGTTGTTTTTCCTATGAGATATTTCACATTTTCTTTTATTTTTTTCATTCTTTTGGTTTTGTTTGATTATTTCTTGATGCCTTGTAGAGTCATTAGCTTCCAGTTGTCCAATTTTAAGGAATTATTTTCTTCAGTGAGTTTTTGTATCTTGTTTTTCTATTTGGCCAATTCTTGTTTTTAAGGTGTTATTTTTTTCAGTGTTTTTGTGCCTTCTTTACCAAGCTATTGACTTATTTTTTCGTTTTCTGCATCACTCCCATTTCTTTTCCTCTCTCTCTTTTATTTGACTTTAAAAACGCTTTTGAAGCTCTTCCAGAAATTCTTTTGGGTTTTGAGACCAATTCACATTTTTTGAGGTTTTGGATAAAGTAGTTTTCACTTTGCTGTCCTCTTCTGAGTTTGTGTTTTGATCTTCCCCATCACCATAGCAACTTTCCAGTTAGATTTTGTTGTTGCTGCTGCTGTTTGTTTCTTCATTTTCCCAGCCTATTTCTTGAGTTTTAGCATTATGCTAAATTTGGGCTGTGCTCCTAGGGAATGAGGGTCTTAAGTTTTCAGTTCTTTCAAGGCAATATGATCTAAGGAGAGGTGTGTTTGCTACTCTCCTGCCCTGTGCTGTGGTCTGTGAGAGAATATAAGCACTCTTTTCCACCCTGGAACTGTGACCAGGGTCCCTACTCCCCTGTAGCCACAAGCTCTAGTGAGCTAGTACTTCTCCTGGCCCTAAGACTGAGACCCAGATCTACAAACAGGCAATGAAACATAGTCATGCACCCAATGCCAGCAAAGGGACCTCTGCAATCTCCTTGAGAGCATGAGAAACCACTGCTGCTGATTTAGTTACCCCCACATCCTGCTGTTGTCTTGCAGGGGCATTCCCTGAACTAGACTGAGCTCCCCTCTTACCTCTCCATGAGAGATTCTTTCCTGCTGACTTTCTAGAACATCTTGGATTGGGAAATTGTTTCATCCTGTCCTTTTGTGGGCTTTGCTGCTCCAGGATTCATTTTTGAGGCATTATTTTAAAATTGTTTGGAGGGGAATTTGGGAGAAATCAGACAAGTCTCTTCCTTTTCTCTGCCATCTTGGCTCTACCTCTGGATAACCATGTACTAAGTTTACTGGCCAGTAAAAATGGCAGAGTAATAGCACAAACGTTCTAGAGTTCTCCCGCCAAGCCCAGCCAAATACCTGTAAAAAAATGGCTCTACACAAATTATGGAGCTGCAGAACCCATAGAATGAAGGAGTGAAGCAAATCTCCACCCCAAGACAGCCTGGAAGTTCTTGGGAAGTGTATATCATGCCATGCTAGGAGCAGAGTGCAGTCCAGTATGGGCTGTGAGTGCACAGAGGGGACCTGAGAAGGCCTTCAGGGGACTGCATCTCTCACATCTGTGGTGATTTCCAGACTTCATGACCCCAAAACACTTAAGATAAATTGGACATATGGTGGAAAAAGCCTGCAGGACAAGTGCAGGAGAGTGGAGTGGTCCAACTCCAGCCTCAGGGCAGCATAGTTGAGAGAGGGCAGAGGAACCGGTGGCAGCTACAGCAGCAGCAGGGGCAGTCACTGTTTTTGGAGTTCTAGGCCTACAATTGTGGGGGGATCAAGCATCTGACAGTACACGCCCCACTGACTGGAAGCAGAGAACTACCTTGACAAAGAGTTCAAAAGTCAAGTAAATGGCTGGGGAGGTGAATAAAAACCAGAAAAAGAATGAGACTATAGAACCTTACTTTGGCAACAAAGAATACCAAAGCATGCAAACAGAAAAAAACAAAGTTAACACTCCTCAGTCAAAAGCCTCTAAGAAAAATATGAGTTGGTCTCATGGCCTGAAGGCCATGGAAAAGCTCAAAAAGGATTTTGAAAATCAAGTAAAAGAAGTAGAGTAAAAATTGGGAAGAAAAATGAGAGTCATGCAAGAAAATTATGAAAAATGAGTCAACTGCTTGCAAAAGGAGACCCAAAAAAATACTGAAGAAAATAACACTTTAAAAAATAGACTAACCCAAATGGCAAAAGAGATCCAAAAAGGTAATGGGGAGAAGAATGCTCTAAAATGGAGAATTAGCCAGATGGAAAAGGAGATCCAAAAACTCGCTGAAGAAAATAATTCCTTAAAGATTAAAATGGAGCAGATGGAATCTAATGACATTATGAAAAATCAAGAAATTATAAAACAAAATCAAAGGAATGAAAAGGTAGCAGACAATCTGAAATATCTCATTGGAAAAACAACTGACTTGGAAAATAGATCCAGGAGAGACAATAAAAAATTATGGGACTACCTGAAAGTCATGATCAAAAAAAGAGCCCAGACATCATCTTTCATGAAATTATCAAGGAAAGGGGGAGGAGCCAAGATGGCAGAGTAGAAAGACTCAGGTATGCTAGCTCCGAACCCACAGCCCATATACTTTCTGTAAAAAGAACTTCCCACAAATTCTGAATCAGCACAAGCCAAAACGGAGAAACACAGTGGAAGAGATTTCTGTTCCAGAGAGCCCTGGAACGCCATCCCCAGGGGTCCGTCATGCTCCGGACAGTGGAGCCCACCCCTGTGCTGCCCTGGTCATGCAGTCCCAGATGATCAGATCCGAGCAGGCTTCAGGGAACCTCCAGAGGCCGAGTAGGTCCCTCCGCCCACAGGCGCTACGAGCAGGGTGTCTCTGTGACTTGGGCCCCCTTGGGAGGCACTGGCAGAGGCAGCAGCAGAGGCAGTGGCACAGGCAGTGGCAGAGGTGGCCCAGGACTCGTGGAGAAGGCAGGAGCTCAGGGCCATTACTGAAGATCTCTGCATAAACCCCGTGAGGGAACTGAGCCTGGGAGGCAGCCCTGCCCCCACCTGAGCACCAGAACTTAAACTCACATTGAATAGCAGCTGTGCCCACCACAGAAAGCCCTGAGGCTGGGGAGCAGCATTTGAATCTCAGACCCCAAGCACTAGCTGGGTGGATCTAGGCAGGGATGGACAGGAATCTCAGAAGTCAAGTAACTGGCTGGGAAAATGCCCAGAAAAGGGAAGAAAAATAAGACCATAGAGAGCTACTTTCTTTGGGACCAGATGTTTCTTCCTCCTTTCATTTCTGATGAGGAAGTACAATGCTTGCTATGAGGGAAAGACATGGAGGTCAGGACCTCTGTATCCCAGACATCTGAGGTGGATGTCCACTGGGCTCAGGCCATGGAAGAGCTCAAAAAGGATTTTGAAAATCAAGTTAGACAGGTGGAGGAAAAACTGGGAAGAGAAATGAGAGAGATGCAAGAAAAGCATGAAAAATGGGTCAATACCTTGCTAAAGGAGACCCAAAAAAATGCTGAAGAAAATAACACCTTGAAAAATAGGCTCACTCAATTGGCAAAAGAGGTTCAAAAAGCCAATGACGAGAAGAATGCTTTCAAAAGCAGAATTAGCCAAATGGAAAAAGAGGTTCAAAAGCTCACTGAAGAGAATAGTTCTCTCAAAATTAGAATGGAACAGATGGAGGTTAATGACTTTCTGAGAAACCAAGAAATCACAAAACAAAACCAAAAGAATGAAAAAATGGAAGAGAATGTGAAATATCTCATTGGAAAAACAACTGACCTGGAAAATAGATCCAGGAGAGACAATTTAAAAATTATGGGACTACCTGAAAGCCATGATCAAAAAAAGAGGCTAGATATCATCTTTCATGAAATTATCAAGGAAAACTGCCCTGAGATTCTACAACCAGAGGGCAAAATAAGTATTGAAGGAATCCATCAATCACCACCTGAAAGAGATCCAAAAAGAGAAACTTCTAGGAACATTGTGGACAAATTCCAGAATTCCCAGGTCAAGGAGAAAATATTGCAAGCAACCAAAAAGAAACAATTCCAGTATTGTGGAAATGCAATCAGGATAACACAAGATCTAGCAGCTTCTACATAAAGGGATCGAAGGGCATGGAATAGGATATTCCAGAAGTCAAAGGAACTAGGACTAAAACCAAGAATCACCTACCCAGCAAAACTGAGTATAATACTTCAGAGGAAAAAATGGTCTTTCAGTGAAATAGAGGACTTTCAAGCATTCTTTTTTTTTTTTAAATTTATTTATTTATTTAATTTTTTTACATTCATTTTCACAAATTTTTGGGTTCCAAATTTTCTCCCCTTTTCTCCCCTCCCCCCACCCCAATACCCCAAGCAATCTAATTTTCCCTATCTCCAATCTGCCCTCTCTTCTGTCATCTCACCCTTCTCTTGTCTCCATCTTCTCTTTTCTCCTGTAGGGCCAGATGACTTTCTATTCCTCCTTAACTGTATGTCTTCTTTCCTAGTTGCAACAACAATACTAAACAGTTGTTCCTAAAACTTTGAGTTCCAAATTCTCCCCATCCCTCCCTCCCCACCCATTCCCTTTGGGATGGCAGGCAATTCAATATAGGCCATATCTGTGTAGTTTTGCCAATGACCTCCCTGATAGTCATGTTGTGTAAGACTAACTGGATTACCATCCCTCCTAACCTGCCCCTCCTTGTTTCTCTTCTGTCTTTTGATCCTGTCCCTCCCCAAGTGTTGACTTCAAATTGCTCCCTCCTCCCTTTGCCCTCCCTTCCATCATCCCCCCCCCTTGCAATATCTCTTTCTCCCCCCACTTTCTTATACTGTAAGATAGGTTTTCATACCAAAATGAGTGTGCATTTCACTCCATCGTTTAGTCAAATGTGATGAGGGTAAACTTCTTGTTTTTTTTTTCTCTGCTCTCCTCTTTTTCCCTCCACTAAGAAAAACTCCTACCTGCCTCTTAAATGACATATAGTTACCCCCTTCCCTTTCCCTCTCTTTCCTCCCCCAACATTTCTCTCTCACCATTTACCCTAGTTTCTTTTAAGGTATGGTCCCATCCTATTCAGTTCAATCTGTGCTCTCTATCTCTGTATGTGTGTGCATGTGTGTATGTGTGTGCATGTGTGTACATGTGTGTGTGTGTGGTCCCACCAACTACCCAGATACTGAAAAGTTTTAAGAGTTAGAAATATTGTCTTTCCCTGTATGAATGTAAACAGTTCACTTCTGGTAAGTCCCTTAAGACTTCTCTTTGCTGTTTACTTTTTCATGCTTCTTCTCATTCTTGTGTTTGAAAGTCAAATTTTCTTTTCAGCTCTGGTTTTTTCATCAAGAATGCTTGAAAGTCCTCTGTTTCATTGAAAGACCATATTTTCCCTTGAAGTATTATACTCAGTTTAGCTGGGTAGGTGATTCTTGGTTTGAGTCCTAGTTCCTTTGCCTTCTGGAATATCCTATTCCACGCCCTTCAATCCCTTAATGTAGAAGCTGCTAGATCTTGGGTTATCCTGATTGTATTTCCACAGTACTGGAATTGTTTCTTTCTAGCTGCTTGCAAGATTTTTTCCTTGAGCTGGGAGTTCTGGAATTTGGCCACAATGTTCCTAGGAGTTTCTCTTTTTGGATCTCTTTCAGGTGGTGATCGATGGATTCTTTCAATACTTATTTTGCCCTCTGGTCCTAGAATGTCAGGGCAGTTTTCCTGTTTTTCATACTTTTGTTGCATCTCTGACATTTCTCTTCCCAGTTTTTCCTCCACCTGTCTAACTTGCTTTTTAAAATCCTTTTTGAGCTCTTCCAGGGCCTGAGCCCACCCACCACCCGCCTGGGGTGTCTGGGGTACTGAGGCCCCGCCCTCCATGTCTTTCCCTGATGGCAAGGATACGTCCTCATCATCAGATCTGAAGGTCAGGATCATTTGCATTTGTTGGAAAAAAACTCTCTAAAGTCTTATTTTTCTTCCCTTTTCTAGACATTTTCCCAGCCAGTTACTTGACTTCTGAGATTCCTTTCCACCCCCCGCCTGGATCCGCCCAACTAGTGCTTGGCCTCTGAGATTTAAATGGGCTTTCCTCCTGCCGGCTGTCAATCAGTGAGCTTTAGTTCAGGTGCTGGGGTGGGGCCAGGGCCGCCCCCGAGACTCTGATCCCTCAGGGGCTTTATGCAGAGACTTTCAGGAATGGAACGGGTGGGGGCGGGGTAGGGGGCCCGCCTCCCAAACCCCGCTCCCTTGGGGGCTTTAAGCAGAAGCCTTCAGTAACAGAGCAGGGTGGGGATAGGGTCGTCTCCCAGGCTCAGCTCCATCAGGTTTTATGTGGGAATCTTCCATAATGAAGATCCTGCCTGCTGTTGGGGGATTCCGGAGTCTTGGGCCACTGCCACCTCAGCCGCAACCCACACCTCTGCCTCTGCCGCTTCCTGCCCCCGTCCCTGCCGCCGCCACTTCCTCCCAAGGGGGCCTGAGTCACGGAGATACCCCGCTTCCCCTCTCCTCCAGCCCGGCCTTCTTTCTCACTGACCTGTAGCTTCTGTGGGCGGAGGGACTTTCCCGGCTGCCAGAGCTTCCGTCTCTGAAGCCTGCTGGGATCAGCTTCTCTGGGGCCTCGGCCAGGGCAGCGCTGGGGGTGGGGTCCACTTTCCGGGGCACGCGGGACTCTGGGGATGGGTCTCCAGGGCTCCCTGGAACGGAAATCTCTTCCACTCTGCTTCTGCACACCTTGTATTGACCCAGAAGTTAGGGGGGACTCTTTTTACATTAATTCTATGGGCTTTTGGTTTCGGAGCTCATAAACGTGCGTCCTTCCACTCCGCCATCTTGGCTCCGCCTGACTTTCAAGCATTCTTGATGAAAAGACCAGAGCTGAAAAGAAAATTTGATTTTCAAACACAAGAATGAGAAGAAGCATGAAAAAGTAAACAGCAAAGAGAAGTCGTAAGGGACTTACCAAAGGTGAACTGTTTACATTCCTACATGGAAAGACAATATTTGTAACTTTTAAACTTTTCAGTATCTAGGTAGTTGGTGGGACTACACACACACACACACACGTACATGCGTGCATGCACACGCATACAGAGAGAGAGAGCACAGAGTGAATTGAATAGGAAGGGACCATAAAGAAATTAAGGTAAACGGTGAGAGAGAAATGTAGTGGGAGGAGAGAAGGTGAAATGGAATGGGGTAAATTATCTCTCATTCAGGAGGCAAGCAGGACACTTTTTAGTGGAGGGAAAAAGAGGAGAGCTGAGAAAAAAGACATGAAGTTTACCCTCATCACATTCGACTAAAGGAAGGACTATAATGCACACTCATTTTGGTATGAAAACCTATCTTAAAATACAGGAAAGTG
Source organism: Bettongia penicillata ogilbyi (assembly GCA_023548195.1). NCBI lineage: Eukaryota > Metazoa > Chordata > Mammalia > Diprotodontia > Potoroidae > Bettongia > Bettongia penicillata. Next base: position 2,576,560 of record JAJHZJ010000328.1, read on the forward strand.
GGGGGAGAACGAGATAAGCAAGGGGGGGGGGATGATGGAAGGGAGGACAATGGGAGGAGGGAGCAATTTGAAGTCAACACTCTTGGGGAGGGACAGGATCAAAAGACAGAATAGAAAAAATGGGGGGTAGGATAGGATGGAGGGAAATAGAATTAGTCTTACACAACATGACTATTATTGAAGTCATTTGCAAAACTACACAGATATGGCCTATATTGAATTGCCTGCCTTCCCAAAGTGAATGGGTGGGGAGGGAGGGATGGGGAGAATTTGGAACTTAAAGTTTTAGGAGCATCTGTTTAGTATTGTTCTTGCTACTGGGAAATAAGAAATACAGTTAATAGGGAATAGAAAGTCATCTGGCCCTACAGGACAAAAGAGAAGATGGGGATAAGAGAAGGGAGGGAGAAGAGAAGGGAGGGATGATAGAAGAGAGGGCAGATTGGTGATAGGGAAAATTAGAATGCTCGGTGTATTGGGGTGGGGGGAGGAGATAAATGGGGAGAAAATTTGAAACCCAAAATTTTGTGAAAATGAATGTAAAAAGTTAAATAAATAAATTTTAATCATAATAAAAAATAAAAAAAATTTAAAAAAGAAATTATCAAGGAAAACTGCCCTGATATTCTAGAACCAGAGGTTAAAATATATATGGAAAGAATCCACTCATCACCTCCTGAAAGAGATTCTAAAAGGAAAACTCCTAGATGTATTGTAGTCAAATTCTAGAGCTCCCAGGTCAAGGAGAAAATATTGCAAGCAGTCAGAAAGAAACAATTCAAGTATTGTGGAAATACAATCAGGATAACACAAGATCTAGCTTCTATGTTAAAGAATCAAAGGGCTTGAAATATGATTTTCCAGAAGTCAAAGGAGCTAGAGTATAATACTTCAGTGGGAAAATGGTCATTCAATGAAACAGAGGACTTACAAGCATTCTTGATGAAAAGACCAGAGCTGAGTAGGAAATTTGACTTTCAAACACAAGAATCAAGAGAAGCATGAAAAGATAAACAGGAAAGAGAAATCATAAGGGACTTACTAAAGTTGAACTATTTACATTCCTACATGGAAAGATAGTATTTGTGACTCTTGAGACTTTTCTCAGTATTTGGGTAGTTGGAAGGGTTATATACATATAGACACAGGGCTCAGGGTGAGTTGAATAGGAAGAGATGATAACTAAAAAACAAAATTAAGGGGTGAAAGGGGAATATATTGGGAGGAGAAAGGGAGAAATGGAATGGGGCAAATGATCTCTCAGAAAAGAGGCAAGAAAAAGCTTTTTCAATGGAGGAGAAAGGGGGGGAGGTGAGAGGGAAAAAGTGAATCTTACTCTCATCACATTTGGCTTATGAAGGGAATAACATACACACTCAATTTGGTATGAAAATCTATCTTACACTACAGGAAAGTAGAGGAGAAGGGGATAAGTGGAGTTTGGTGCAATTATAGAAGGGAGAGCAAATGGGACAAGGGGGTAATTAGAAGTAAACACTTTTGGGGAGGGACAAGATCAAAAGAGAGAATAGAAAAATGGGGGGCAGGATAAGATGGAGGGAAATATAGTTAGTCTTTTACAACATGACTTTTGTGGAAGTCATTTGCATAACTACACCTTTATAACCTATATTGAATTGCTTGCCTTCTCATTGGGGATAGGTAGGGAGGGAGGAAGGGAGAGAAGTTGGAACTCAAAGTTTTAAAAACAAATGTTAATTGTTTTTACATGCAACTAACTGGGAAATAAGAAATATAGGTAATAGAGTATGGAAATCTATCTTGCCCTACAAGGAAATTGAAGAGATGGGGATAAGGGAATGGAGGGGTATGATAGAAGTGAGAACAGATTGAGGGAAAGGGTAATCAGAATGCATGGTGTCTTAGGATGGGGGATGGGGAAAGATGGGGAGAAAATTTGGAACTTAAAATATTGTGGAAATGAATGTTGAAAACTAAAAATAAATTAATTTTTTTAAAAAAAGTATACTGGCCAGGCCTCATGTGCTAGGATTTTAGAAGTGTGGACACCCAGAATATTATCAATCCAAGTAGTCACTCTCACTGTAGGACCGAACCTGCCAGAGCAAATGTGAGGGTGGTTGTCTTATCTCAGAATAAGTGGTCCATTTACAAGTAGAAACTTCTGCTTCTACATATGGAAATCCACATAAATATGTAGAAAGCTATGTACATACATATGTGTATTTAAAAATATATATTACACATAAAAGTTTATGTCTATATTCTTTTTATGAGCTAAAGTTCAATCTCTAGTTTACATATATATTACCTCCTTTGTTTCTCATTGCAACCTTCTAAATTATTTGTGTAGTACGACTTTCCTCACTTTGTAGATGAGAAAACTGAGAGTCATAAAGACAGAATGATTTGCCCAAGCTCTCACAGTTAAAATGGAACAGATCCAAGACTTGAAAGCCAGACTCCTAAGAAAAATAAAACCACATGTTATAGAGGTAAGGAATGTTTTTGGTTTTATCTTTTTATCTACAACATGTAGCTAAATATCTGGTTCTCAAAAGGTGTTTAATAAACCTTTATTGAATTAAATATAATGTTCAGATGAAGGAAAAATCACATCCTCTTAGTTAAGCAGTAGATTGTGTGCTTTATGGTAGAGATGCCATTTGAACTGAACTTGGAAAGATGAATAGGATTTTAGCAGGCAAAAATGACAGGGGAGGACAGGGAGAAGGAGGCATTGAAGGCCTATGCAACAGAATAAGTGAATCTAAAGAAGCAGAAAAAAGATGAGGCTAACTTTAATGACAATTAAAACCAAAGCAAATATTCACATGAAGGTGCAAAAATGTCTTCAATTTCATAATATATTTAAATAAACTAAACTGAATACTCTTCAATGTCTTGAGTTTTTCTGTATAGCAAATATTGAAATAGCCTCAGACAACCATAAGAAATCTACTGATTAGGTATAAATCAGTTGTTGAATATTATTCAGTGTTTGTATATGTATTTATCTCTATATCAGATTCCCACCATGTTAAGAATATCCTTCCTAAACATGGAGGAGGTAGGAGCACCACATATGTAAAAGCAAAGAAAGAACAGTTTTAACATTGCCAAAAGACTTCTCCAGACTATCAGACCCTGTTCCACCATTCTATCACCCCAGTTGGACTTCACTTTGACTTCTCTGAGCAAAGCTTTTTGTTTGGTCCTCAGTCACTTTCACTTGGCTCCTTCTCCCCATTCTAGTCTTCCCACTATTTTTGGAAAGTTTGGTTCACCTTCAGTTTTTCTCAGCTCACTCTCAAGTATCCTCCTAAGCTCCCTCTCCTCATGCCAGTCTCTTGGGCATTTCTGGATACCCAGTTATCTCCTAACCCCCATCCTGAGGAAACTCAAAGCAATTGTCAACATGCTTCAGAACTCACCTGGTCTCTACCTTCAACAGTGCCTTTCACTGCAGATCTCCCCCAACAAGTTGCAAGGACTTTGATTCTACCAGAAACAACCTCAGTGTATTAATAATCAATAAACATCATTAAGTACTTGCTATCAATTACGAACTACAAGTATTCACCATGTAAAGAACAGGAAAAAATGGTCCCTGCCCTCAAAGAGTTCATACACTAAAGGAGAAGACAATAAATAAGTCACTATGTATATTCAAGATATGCCTTATAATGAAGGCTAACCCAATGTGTGTTTCAGCTAGTTTCAGTTAAGTCACCTAGACTTAGTGGATAGAGTCCTAGGCCTGGTGTCAAGACCTAAGTTCAGATTTAGCCTCAGTCACTCACTAGCTGTATGACACTGAGCAAGTCCCTTAACCTGTTTGCCTCAGTTTCCTCATCTATTAAATGAGTTGGAGAAGGAAATGGCAAACCACTTCAGTATCTTTGCCAAGCAAACCTCAAATGGGGTCATAAAGAATCAGACACAACTGAACAATAACAAACCTAATGTGTGAAATAAGTCAAATCAAGTCAACAAAAATGTATTAAGCCCTATGTGCCAGGTGCCATGCTAAGCACTAAGAATACAAAATGAAGCAAAAAGGAATACTAGCCCTTGTTGTTGGGGAACTTACATTTGGGTAAGATGGCACATAAAAGAAGCTAAAAATCTGGTTTGCAGGAGAGAAAGGCAAATGTACTGTTTGAGAGAGCATGGCAGAAAAAGTCCAGAGAGTCAGGAATACATCCTGGAGAGGAATAAAGATATGGTGTCCTCCTTAAAATGAAGGTTCTGGGAGGAACCAGCTAATCAGAAGGAGGGTATTTCCACTGAGTGAAGTCCAGGGGTGAAGTGAGCTTTCAGAGAAAGAGGTTTCTATGATGTCAGAAAGGTTAGTCAAGAATACTGGAGAGGCCCCAATTATGTCATTTGTTTGAGCACAAATCAATTCTACTGTGCCCCCAGAAATGTTTTTGTCTTGATATATTTGGCACTAGAATGAATGAATGAGAAAACATTTGTTAAGCAATTACTGTGTGCAAAGTACTGTGTTAAAAGCTGGGAATACAAACAGAAAAGCAAGACATCCCTGCTGTCAAATAGCTCACGTTGTGATGGGAAAGACAATGTACTTAGAAAGTTTCAGCTGAAAGTCAGATGGAAATGACCAATGGTCTTTAGTGCAGAGCACTGAACAGGGACATGTGTCCTATTCAATGCCATTTCCATTTATAAAACCATATCCATTTCTGATGCTGAGTCAATTAACAGTGGCAAGAACTTTGGTGGTGAGAACTTTCTTCCCTTTGGTTTTCCATTGAATCAGAATTGTGTTCTTTGTTTCTTCTTGATATCCAAAGTTCCCTCTTCTCCTCCTGGTAGAAGAGGCAGAGGCCTTGTTGCCACCTCTTGCTACTTGACTATTAATTGTTTGAATGCATCTTTATTTACCCTCATCACTATCTTGCTGACTTTTTTGGTACTTCCAAAGGAATTACATTATTACACTAATAACTGTCTCCTTAATTAATGAGACTTAAAAGGTCATTTATCATTAAAAATCACATCTAGAATAACCGAAGCACTAAATAGACCCTTTTGATGCTGGTGATTTGAATCCTGTATTGATAATTCTACCTTTCTTAATTAAGTTCTTATTAACATATACATTATTAATTAGACCATTAATGCAGGTGTCACTTTGAGTCACAACAGGATTACACTGTAACTCATGTGGTTATTAAAGCTTGATAATTTCCGCAATGAATTAGTATTACATTAACTGGGATCTCCAGTGTGAATTCCAAATTAAATGCTTAGTTTAGGCAACACTTCTGCCACTTTCAAGAGTAAATACTTAGCACAGGATTTAGAGTCTTACTTGTGTGTGTGTGTGTGTGTATGTGTGTGTGTCCAATGCCTGTAAATTATTTTGCTCAGCAGATAGATCTTTTAAGCAATGAAATTTAACTCTTCATACAGTTAAAATACTTCAGGACTTCAGGAGCCTGGATTTCATCATTGTGGGTAATTCTGCCCCTTATATAAGACCCAACTTTTGCAGTTTACTAGATGATATTTATAAATTGCAAAAATTGAAAAAACAAGTATTACCTAATGGCAACTAGTTTCTTCAAAATTAACTAGACTGGTCATTGGGCAACAGACACATGATTCATAGCCAGAGATACATTCCAGTTTTGGTTGGACAAATCATAGCATGTGTTCCAGTGACCCAGCCTTTGAGAACTCAATGCACCTCCATGACATGAAGAAATATCTGAGTAGAAGCTCAATAGAGGGCAGTTCAAATGGGCTTTGAATTACAAAAACTTACGTCTGTCTGTTTCAGTCATGTATGATAAGCCTGAGGACATTATATATCTGCCATTACTAGAACATACTAAACTTTTCCCCACCTCCGTGCCTTTGCTCACATTGTTTCCACTGCCTAAACCTTCTTCTCTCTCATACCTTACCAAATCCAACCTGTGATTCAAGGTCAATCTCGAATGCTACCTCTCCTAAGAAGTCTTGCCCAATCACCCCTGCAAAAAGTGATATATGTTGTCCCTGTGCTCTGAAAACGCTTTGTTCTGTTCATTCCTCTCATGGCAATGAGAGGTTTGATTACAATTATTTGTTTATATTTTTCCCCTAATACACTGTAAATACTTTATGGACAAAGATCATACTTTATATCTTTGTGTTATGCCTAGGACAGAAAAAGCTTCAACGGATCTGTGATCTCTCTAATGTCCCACCAGTGGGACAGATCATGACCCTTAAATGGCTTTCTACCAGAAGTCACCCATGCCCATATCCTTTCTTAAATCCTCTGCACTTAAGTTGAGGAGGCCTTTCTCTACATGTATTAACATCACATGGATACCAGGACAGCATATGATCTATTTGTTTTCGATTTAGATACATGACCACACTCAACATTTTCTTCTAAACAAATTTTTTTGATGGCATCTTTCAAAACACTTTTTTGTACAAGATTTGTAAGATATATATATATATATATATATATATATATATATATATATATATGTGCGTGTGTGTGTATGAACACATGCTATATGATATAGATAATATCTCTTATGTATGTTCACCATGACTAAAGAAGATATAAATAAGTCCTTAGTAGAAATTCAATAAAGTGTTCATTGAGTTAATTAGTGAACACAAAAATAACATTGAGAATTTAGATGTTGGAGAAATAGTGGTACTCCCAAAGTACTGAGAACTTAGTACTAGGGAAGAATTGAAGAAGGAACATGGGATACTGTACATAACATGAGATGATAATTAATTGGGAAAAAACTGTCTTTGGATCTGTTTAGTATCTCTGGTAAAAGTTTCATTTTCAAAATAAATAAGGAACAAATTGAAATGTATATGTAAAGAGTCATTTTCTATTTGATAAGTAAATCTACAAATATAAAGTTTTCAAAGAATTAAAACCTACAAATTACCATATGAAATCATCATCAAAAGACTAAGAGAAACATAAAATAATTCTAAAGTTTCTCTTTATGCATGAAATGATAGAGATGACAACAAAAAATGAAAGCAGTCAATATTTGGGGGGGCCAAGATAGATAGATAGATACATATGGGAGTTGGGTCATGGCCCAAACATTCTGGATATCAATTTAGAACTATTCAAATTTAAGGTGAGTAAATGATTCAGATCCTTTAACTTGGTGACCCCAATATTTTACACACACACCAAGAAAATCAAGGACAGAAACAGTTCAAATATCATCAAATATCCTTAGCAGCATTCTTTGATTGGGTGACCACTGAAAACACTGTGGTATTAGCATTCATGTAATAAATGAATGTAATGGAATACAATGAAGTAGTAAGAAATGATGAATATGAAGAATTCAGAGAAACATGAGATTTGTATGAATTAATGGAATCAATAATCAACCAAGCAACATTCATTAAGCACCTGCCATTTTCCAGGTATTGTGTGAGGCTCTGGGGAGGCAAAGGCAAAAGAGGAACAGTCTCTGTCTTTGAGGAACTTAGGATCTAATGGGCAAGACTATGTGTGTTAGGAGTATACATGGATATATACATATATATATATGTATGTGTGTGTATGTACAAAACAAATTCAAGTCAACCTTGCACTGGCAGCTGGGGAGAACCTGGAAAGACTTCATGCAGAAGGTGATACTTGAGCTCTTCTTGAAGGAAACCAGAAGCTCCCAGGGATAAAAGTAAAAATCAAGTACATTCCAGGCATGGAAGACAGCCAATACAAAGCCACAGAGATAGGTGATTGAGTGTCACATGTAAGGGTTGGTAAGCCCAAAAATGATATGTACAATGTAAATATGCAATGAAAATGTAATGAGGTAAATGAGGAGGGAGAGATGGCAGCAAACCTGTGTAGTGCTAAAGCTGCGCTCAGTTCACTTCCGGGTAGGTGTTCAGCTGTGAAGGACTCAGTGCTTTGAAATGATACAATAAATTGTAGGGGGAAAGGGTCTCTTGGTCTTTGGATCTCCATTCTTCCCCCTTCCTACTGTGACAAGATTGGGGCATTGCACCAATTTAAAAGAAAAGGTCTATTCCCCCTTATCTTTCTCTTTCTCTTCTCTGTCTCTGTCTCTCTGTCTCTCTGTCTCTCTCCTCGTACTCTTTCTCTTTCTATCTCTCTCCTCCCTGCTTCCTTTCCCTCTCCCTTACTTTCTCTGGAATGTGTGACAAGTAATTCTTTCCATCTCTCTGGGGTTCCCCATGGGAATGTATAAGCACCCTCCCCTATTTCTACAGAAATGGCTACTGCTCACACCTGACAGCTAGCTCAGGGACTCTGCTAGGTAGGCTCTATCTACCTCTTCTGTTTTGTTTCTTTTCCTGAGGATAGGTAACAACATCAGTCCTGAGATGGATATTACCAGACCTGGAGTCAACCTTGTGAGTTTGAAAGTTTGTGTTCTCTGAATCTACCACAACATTTCTTGAGAAGATGCTCATGGACAGGAAGAAGCCTGACTTATCAGAAGACATAGATAAGAAAATGAATGTGAAGATGAAATGTCAAGTCTCATAAAATGCTACATGTTACAATGTTTCAAATATCAGTTTCCTAGGACAGCATAATGAAAGTTGCAAGTTACTACTTCTCAATGTAAGTCTTTGGGGTCAAGCATTTCATGTGTGGAGGAAATAAATAGCTGTCCTATACCTGCTTTATGTTGTATATAGCTTTCTTTTAATTTTTTTTTTTTGGAGAATTCCAAGATAGAACTTAAAACTTTGACTTACATTCCCCAGAGCTTTAGGATGAGGATGTAAGAGACAGAGAATGTGAGAAAATAAAAGCTTACTCTTTGAAGAGCAGGCTTCTCTAGAATGAAACCTGGTCTACATATATGATGGTGTCCAGAGCTAAAGATCCCTTAGTGGGAAGGGACAAAGGCAAATGCTTCCACTTCCCTGGGCCCAGCACCAATTATCTGTGTTGTCATTATTATGGTTGTTACAAAAAAGGACCACTAAAAGCAAGTCCAACTCTGAATAACTGAAAAACCAATGAAGATCAAAGAGAACAAATAAACATACTTCTCCCACAAAACATGTACCCTTTCCACCCAGAGAAGAGGGGGACTTCTGGATAGAACATTGTATACATGGACAGATGTCAGTCACCATATCCAGTACATTTGTTTAATTATTTTTCTTTGTCACAATGGAGAATTCAAAGAGGGGTAGGGAAAATGAAATGACTGTGATGTGAATCTAAAAGATTATCAACAAGTTTTTTTTCATGTATTTGATTTATCCACAGGAAGAGCTAGTATTTCCTGATGTCCTGTTGAACAATGAGAGGGAGAAAATATGACTGGAGGAGAGACTCTTAATTAATCTAGGGCAGACTCATTAAAGAAAACACTTTAGGAGTGACTAGTTTCTACAACTTTACTAAAAGGCTTTCCATATTCCCATTTATTAACTAAAGCTACCATGAAATCATGTCCAAGTGTGTCTTAAGTGTATTTTCAGCACTACCTAAGAGAAACATTCAAACATTGTGAAATGTGATGCCTTCCCACTGAAAAATGTGGAGTTGTGTTCCTGCCTAGCAGATGTGTTACCCTGTGCATGTATCTGGAGAGTGATGTCTTCATGTGTCAGCAGATAATCTCCTTGCTGACCTGTTATTAGATTCCCTTGGGTTCATCTTGTCACTTCCATGTGAGGAGTTCTCCCCTAGAACTCCCTGAGGACATTTGAGCTGAAAAACAAAGGTAGGTGGAAAAGGAAAACTATGTAGTAATTGGAATGATTTGTTCTTGGGTTAATTATCTCCTCCTCCATTCTCCCCACATTCCCAAAGGGGCAAGGGCCCATTATGTGCAATGCTAATAGCCTATAAAATTTGCATCAAGTGAACATAAAACTGTGTTTGAATTATTCACACAAATTAAAGAATGTGGGGCTAGTAAACAATTTTACTCTTATTTAAAAGCAACTTGCTGCTTGAAAACAGGGTGTTAAGTCTCTTTCACACACAGCCTCACACAATTCCTTCTAGCTGCTCAGAAATATCAAATCCTGTTTGTCATGGAATGATAGACTTTAGGGTATAGAAAAATTAGAATGGAAAGATGACCATAGATGACTGCAGAAGATAGAACATAGAGACCACAAATGGGGAAATTTGTTCTATTTAACCATTAGAAAGAGTCCTGGACTTCTACTGAAAGACTTAGCAGCCCAAACTAGGACACTGTCCCTTGAAACTAGATGTATCAGAAGAAATAATCAGTAAGGTAGGGCCAAAAGGAGGAGAAAGAATTAATAGAATTTCTATAGACAAAAGGTAGAAACAAGTGGTGGGGAGGGTGAGAAGAACTGAGGTATAGGGGGAGTTCAATTATCTCTCATCCAATATGATTTAATGAATTCTATCTCTTGCCATTCTCATAATAGTAGTTTGGCCTCAAGGTCATTTAACCCTGTCTGCCTCAGCTTCCTCATCATGAAATGAGTTAAAGACAGAAATGGTAAACCACTCTAGTGTCTGTGACAAAAAAAAACCCAAATAGTCACAAAGATTTGAACTGAAATGACTGAACAGCAGTGTCAAAGCTAGTTAAATCCATTGGGGACTTTTAGTCAGCATCACAACTTTTGCATTTTCTTCATGTAACTGAGCTCAATGGTGGTCATCCCTATTTAATAAGCAATATTTTCATTAACTGTTACTCTTGATTATTTCTCAGTTATCCTATATGTGGTTTGTTTATATATAGTTATTTGCATTTTTCCTGTCCCATTAGGTTTGAAGCTCCTGGAAGGCAGGAACTCTTATTTTTCTTTGTGTCCCTGGAACTGAGCACAGTGCCAGGCACATAGTAGGCACTTAATAAACGCTCATTAACTGACAGAAAATAAATCAAATGTTATTTGACCAGAGCAAAATACATCAAATCTTCCTTTGTTTTAGACACAGTTTCTTTGACTGCTATGAAATGTTGTTGATTCCCATTGCCACAGCTCTACCATCTTGAACTTGTGAAGCTCACTTTCTTAAACTATTGAAACATTTTGGACTTTTGAAACCACACTTAAGACTTTACAGGTATATTAATTAAATCTCATATTACTAAGTTCAGCATGGAAATTTTGCCCTATTCTATGCCCAACCTGGGTTGGCTTGTTCTTTTTTAGGCAATCTGATCCCCCCTCCACTCTTGGATTTCATTATATTAGTGCCTGGCTTAGCATTGACACCCAATTGACATTAGCCTTACTGATACTAGAAACTCCCAAGCTCAAGTGCACCACCAGCCTCAGCTACCCCTTTAGCAAGAATTACTGGTATGTGCCATTACACCCAGCTCCAATCAGTCCTTTTATGAAGAATATACTTTACAAGCCCTAAACTTTAATGTGATCATTAAAATTAGTTTACCAGCAATGGGTGAAGGAACTTATATTTTAAACTTGTCCTCTAAGAGTAAGTGAAATCTGTCCTTCTCTCTCTCTCTCCTCCCTCTCCCTGTTTCCCTCCTTTCTGTCTCTCTGTCTTTATCTCTATTCATCTCTCTCTCTCTCTTTTTCTGTACACCCCCACCCCACTTCCTAGGTTTTAATAAATATCAACATCACTGCCTATGCAATTTATTAAGTGTAACCAAAAATATAAAGGCATACTTAAATATTTCAACAGCATATCCCAATGAGAAGGATGACAGACACCTTTAATCATCAATTGCCATTACTAATTTCTCAACTTTGGAGACACAGTTCTACCATTCAAATTTCACAAGATGACCCTCAAAGTCTCTCAATTCTCTTTAGATATCTCCTGCACAGCATATCTTCTCCATAGGTAAAAATTAAACTTAGTTCTCTCAGGATGTATTTCTTTGCATTCTTTTTCTTTGACAGGCAATAATCTTTAAAGAAAGATCTCTTAGGCATTCATCTCTGTTCTTAGCATCTTTCCAGTTAACAGTTACCAGATTCCAGAATGACGTTTAAACTATCTTCCAATATTCTATTTTCTCTTGAAGCCGTAGTAATACTATGCATTATCTTGGTGGAATTGGTGTTACACTAGATTTCATCATTTCACATCTCTTCCAAAATCTGGTATTCATTGAAATCTAGCTTTCTCCAAAGTCACCGTATCTTGTGTCACTCTTTCCAAGACTGACTTTACCTTCTCTCACAACTCCAGACAAATGAGGAGAGAAGGAATTACCATTCTCCTTTCTTCTAAACACTGACACTCTCAGACTCATCCCTTGACACCAACACCCCAGCAGCTATCTCTTCTCCTCAAAAGCTCACACTATTCCATCTGGAACACTGTTATCATTTACAGATTCCCAGATCACTTCCCTTCCTCCTCAATAAATTTAATGCTATCCCGTGTTCTCTCCATCCTGTGTTCTCTTTCCAACATTCTCTCCTCTCAGATCCTTATCGTCCCTAGTTCCCAAGATGTCTGTCTCTAGGTTACTTTAACCACAACCATACATAAAAGGACATCTAAGAGAGGGTATGCACACACACACACACACACACACACACACACACACACACGCGCGCGCGCGCGCGCACGCACACGCACACCCTGATGAATTTGCCTAAATTCCTGAATCAAGTTCTGTCCATTTGTGAATTAGCCCTCTGCCATAGTGAGTGTGTGTGAAGGTGGTAGAAAAAGCCTGTAGTTCTGAGATCCACTGTACACAATGCTGCTGCTGCTACAAACACTAATCTAATACCCTGCTGCGAGTGCTTTGAATATCTCTCCTGCTGAGATGTGGAGGTGACAAATGAGACCAGAGATCCACCTCCTCCCCAGACATGTGTGGGGGATGGGTGCTAGGAATCTTTTCACTTGTTTTAACCCTTTGTTGTCTGCCTTGACTTTTGTTTCAAGCTTTGCCTAAATGCCTCAGGTTAATCTAGTCCCCTTTTGTTCTTTATTAGACCAGTTCAAGAGCAGTGGTTCAAACAAGCTAAATATTTCAAATCACTTTCTTCTTTTTGGCCCCACACCACCTGGTCATGTATGCTTTAACCACCTGCCTTTGCCGTTTGAATAAGAGTCTGCTTTACATCTGCTGCACATGTCCTTAATGACAAGGGAAATACAGAGCTCTTTGACACAGCATTAAAGGATAGGAGACAGTGGGCATCCTTCATCTTGGCTATCATGTCTTCTCCTTTCTCCCTTAACCACCATGTTTTTTACTCCAAGCTGAGGGACTGGGCATTTCCATACTGTAGAAGTACCAAACAGGAATATAATCTCCTCGGATAATATGCCCATCCCCCTTTTATTTTAACACAACCATCCTAGTTAATGGAAATTACAAGAAAGAAAATTTCAGATCAATGTAATAGCAATAACTAAGCTTTATATTTTGCCTACTATGTGCCAGGCACTGGGCCAAAGTGCTTTATAAATATTATCTCATTTGTTCCTCACAACAACCGCAGGAGAGATGTGATTACATCCCCATTTTATAGTGGAGGAAACTCAGCAACACTTGGAGAGAACTGAGGCAGAGATTAAATGATTTATTCAGGGAAACACAGCTAGTAAGTGTCTGAGGCTAGATCTGGACTCAGATCTCCCTGACTCCAGGACCAGAGCTCTCTCCAGTGCATTATTTAGGTACTCATGCAGGAAACAACTTCTGAATAAGTAGGGCTGCCAGAAGGTAAAGAGAGCCCCATCATTGGAAATGTCCAGTTTACTAGGAATTACACGTTAGTAGAAGGTTGACGTAGTCTCCTTATGTGAAGGTGGATTAATAGTTAATTAATAATCAATAATACTTTGGCTAATCCTTTTCCTGCCTCAACTTTCTCATCTGTAAAATGGGCATGATAATGACACCTTCTCCACAGAGTTGTGGTGAGGGTCACATGAGATAACATATTAAAGTGCTTTGTAAACCTTACAAAGAATACATATGTATGTATGTGTATGTATATATGTGTTATATATATGCATGTGTATGCATTCATGCATGTGCATATCATGCTAATGATAATGATGACATTTTTGCTACTGTCATCAGTGTCCACAAATCCCTGGAAACTTTAGCACAATATAATATGCCTTTTGAATCCCTCTTGCTCCTCACAGATGTACAGAAACAAGCAACAGTCCACAAGTGAGTTCCTTTGTGTTCTCCCAGGAATACAGAAAACAATGTCATTTACTCTGGACCAGTGCCCAGGATATTGGCCCAAAAAAGAAACCACACTTACACCACAAGAGAAGTAAAAGAGACAATCTGGCTACCAGATGCTCCAGGGGAAATGATCCTCAGAAGAATAAATCTAAACATTAGGTCCTACCCTTATCTCCATGGCACAGCTCAGCAAGTAACTCCCCAGAATAGCTCCAGGGCAGCCTAATTCAATAACCATCAGAGAACATGTTTTTATTTATATATTTGGCTGGGTTTTATAGCTGTAGTTGTGGTCAGTAATCCCCCAAATCCACAATTGCTTTGGAGCAGGTGAGCACCCCCCGTAGTTATACAGACATAATGAGGGCTAGTAATTGAATAAAAGGTCTCTGTCAATGTCTCCCTATGTTAGAGAGACTGGGGAGCCTGATTCCAGGAAAGTTGCAATATTGAGTAATGGAAGTACATTGGAGAAACGTTGAAAGACAGGTAGACATTCCATAACCGGTTCCAGTTTGTTAACAGCATGATGGATAAAACTGAGTGTACCTTCAAAAAGGACTTATTTCGCCCCAGACACATTTTCTTAGCTGCTCTGCTTTGCTTTTGACTTCTTCACAGATGGTGTCCAATGAAAGATAATGCTAGAAGGGGAGAGGCTTTAGGCATTCCCCAGGAAACAGTACTCTGTCCTTGGTCTCTGCTTTTTTTTTTTTCCATTTAGGTGAAGGAATTGTAGACTTTGACACTCCTTGTGAGTTCTGAAAAGCCAGGAAGTCAAGCTAACCAAGTCCAAGAGTCAGAGTCCATGTTAAGTTCTAGAGCCAGCCCCACTCTGAAACCGTGAGGAGCAAGGAATGGCCTTCAGAGCCCAGCTGAGATGAGAACTCATCCAGCTGCAATGCTGCGTCTGAATGTGAACTTGGTGGGGCCAATGTTAAGTAGACACTGTGCTAAGAAAAAGTCCACTGTTTTCCAGATTGACACAGTACAGGGAAGAGTGTGCCCCTGGTGTGTTAGGCATTCCTTTGCGGTTTTGTTATTACTCCTTAAAGTAAATATCCATTTGTAACAGCTAGTCTATGTTAAGTGGTTAAAAGGAACTGGAATGCTATTCACTGGCAACAAACTGAGGGTGGGGGGGGTGGGTTTACATAACCAGGAGGTGCTTTAGCTGATAGCAATAGAGAAGTTCTCTAAACACCTCAGGGGACCTGAATGGGAGTTGTAGCCAGCCTGGCTCTGGGAGAATGAGTCCAGAGTCAACTTACTCCATAGAGAATGACATCACATGAGGCAAGATTTTTATCTTAGGCCAAGAGTAACATTAGCACACAAAAGTTTGGCTGGGTAACACTTCCTTGGCATAGGGATAGGATAGGCAGCATTTTGACTAGTTTTGAAAATAGTTAACTCTTCTTTGGAAAAGTAATTCCATTTCTAGAATACGTGACAAGTCTCCTAAAATGGTAGTCATTGACATTTAAAATCAGTCCCAGTGACCAAATGGAACTGAATTTAAAGAGTGAGGAGACTATAGGAATTCAACAAAGCCATTTTTAAAAACGAGAACCAAGAAAGCCACACCAAAATTCATCTCTCTAGAGAAAAACCTAGTCTCACCTCCTGAATCGTTGCCTAAGAAACACAATAAAGCTCTGGCATCCCAAGGGATGATGAAAAGGGAGACACTGGTAACATGAAATAGCCTCTCATGACAGCATATCAAAAACAACTATTTCAGTCAGTAAGCCAACAAGCAGTTATTCAATATTCACTATGGGCCAGGCAATGTTCCAAATGCTAAGCAAATGAAGAATGGTTAAAAAATCGACCCTGCTCTCAAGGATCTTACAGTCGAAGGAGGTAGATTTCTACACCAAAACTGATTTAAAGGAAAAGTGATATGAAGGATGAGTGATGTAAACATGGGTAATTTGTTTTTCCAGTCAAGGGATAAACAAATAGACAGCCTGTGATTTTGTATAATGTATGATGCACAAAATATTAAAAGATATGAAAGTCCTCCAGTTTTGTTGGGTAGATCCTCTATTAAGGATTTATGAAAGGCCATGGGGGAAAGTTATACAGAATGAGAAGCCGTGGACAATGTTATAAATAGTAATGATACATTTGGGTCAGAGTCAGTTGAGGGTAGTAAGGAGTCAAAGGCACAAGTGACAATCCAAGTGAGTGAGAGAGGGGTAGAGGAAAGGAATGGCAAATTAGAGGACAAGTCCACCACAAGGCAAGGCAATGGCAATTGCTGAAAGGAAAAAAAAAGTAAGGATTGATCTCTTCCCCTCTCCAGCAAGGAAACCCAGAGAACCTTCCTCCATGCTAGAACCTTGGGACAAAGCCCCATTTTCACCATTCTGGCTACTCTTCTGAGTATGGACAGGCTGTAATCTACCCAGATAAAGATCATGGAGCCATCAAAGTCAAATCCACTTGTCATCAACAAGCATTTATTAAGTGACTACTGTGTATCCTGTGCTGAGGAAGGTGGTAAGCACATGCCATCTACATTTTCACCTAAGTCAAAAATAAAAATTTTGAATGGAGTTATGCTCTCCAGCATACTATTGGAAATCTCTCTCCAGGTTGATATCTGCACTTTCTGTTTCCAGATTTTCAACTAATATCTCTTGCTAAAGGTACCTGAGGTGGCGGAGTGGATAGAGTGCCAGATCTGGAGTTAGGAAGGCTCATTTTCATGAGTTCAAATCCGGTCTCAGACACTAACTAGATACATGACCCTGGGCAAGTCAGTTAAACCTGTTTGCCTCAGACTGAAAAACTCCTGAACAACAACTAGCATACTGCCCCATGGATAGAGCACTGGACCTGAGTCAGGAAGACCTCAGTTCAAATTCTTCCCTTGATATTTAGTATTAGTTCCAAATCACCTAACTTCTGACTGCTTCAATTTCCTTGTCTGTATAAACCTTTGTAATAATACCATCTACCTCTCAGGACTGCTGTGAGGATAGATGGGGTTATATTTGTAAAGTGGTTTGCAAACCATAAGGCAAATGCTTGCTGTTGCTATTCCTCTCATTGGATCTGCATTTGTCTATGTTGTTCACAAAGATATGCTAATGTGTTATTTCAAATGTTCTGCTGAAATTCCTATACACCATGTTCTTATCATTCCGTTCATCTACTATTGTAGTTGATGCTTTTTTAAAAAAAATCTCATCTCCAGAGAGGTTAAACAGCTCATACAAGTGTCACACAGCTCCACTTCCAATTTCGTGTTCTTTTTACAGTACAGTCAGCATAGTCTTCCTGCTTCTTCACTGCCTTCCTCATAACTGAGTGGAGATATAGTATAGAGGCAAGTATCCTCAGGATAGCCTTAGGTTTGAGTTCCACCCCAACACTGGATGTGGTTTGGGTGACTGTGGACATCACTCAGCCTCTTTGGGACTATAGATTTAGAGCTACAAGGCACCTTAGAGGTCATCTTCTCCAATATACTCATGTTCTCATTTTACAGATTTGGTAACTGAGGCCCAGAGTTTACATGGCTTTTCAAATGTCATATTGATACTAAGAGTTAGAATGAGGATGTGAGAACAGGTTCTCTGACTCCAAATCCAGAATTCTTTCTACTCTACTGTTCTGCCTCTGTGAGTCTCAGTTTCCCCACACATAAAATGAGTATAACACTATTTCACAGAGTTGGTAGGATCAAATGAGATGATGCAGTAAAATTCTTGGCAAACCAGAAAGAGCTTTATAAATATCAGCTAATATGATAAATAAATAATTTTTTTGTTGCTGTCATATGACAAAACCAAGAGGACTCCAACTCATTAATTTTAGGTAGAAGGGCTGAAAACTTACTCTGTCATTTAGGTGAAAACACTTGACTTGTGGGAAGGAAAATTTATTCTTTTGCTTAATCATCTGTTAATGGGCAACTAGGTGGCACAATCACTAGAGTACTGGCTCTGGAGTCAGGAGAACCTGACTTCAAATCTCACTTCAGATAAGTACTAGCTATGTGACCCTGGGCAAGTCACTTTAACCCTCTTTGTCTCAGTTTTCTCATCTGTAAAATGTGCTAGAGAAAGGAATGGCAAATTGCTCCAGTCTCTTTGCCAAGAAAATCCCCAAATGAGATAACAAAGAATCACACATGACTAAACAACAACTGTTTTGCATTTAAGGATAGAGATCAGACTTGTGAATTCATTGATTTTGGGGAACCAGGTAAGGAAATTCTCTCTACTAAGGCGACTCATAGTCTCAGAAAGCTATCTAGAGCACTGAGAGATTAGAGAATTTTTCCAGGATCATATAGCCCATATGTGTAAGAGATGGAATTCAAACCCAGGTCTTCCTGACTCTGTGCTCAGTCCTATATCCACTATGCCACAAACATGTTAGACACAAGTATATCCCTATCTATATGCAAGGCATCAAAGAATTGGGAATTTTATATAAAAAGGGAACCAAAATATTGCTTGAGGAGTATTTTAGTGGGATTGTTTTCCTTTTCTGTTGTGTAAATGCCATGGTTCCCAACCTCCTGCAAACAGGAATGTAACCCAAAACCACTGACTCAAGGATTAAATCAGATTATATTTGAATTCATAATGCAACTTTCATCAGTGTAAAATATTAACTGCACATTAAATGAATCTTCCAAGAATTCTAGCAGCCAGAAGTGTTACTGAAGGCATATTACATTGTCACGTGCCCAGCACAATTTACTGAGCTATATATTTCCAAACAAATGAAAGAAAAAAACAGCAAATGTAAGCAATTGCTTCATTTCAACTAAGATATGTAAGACTTTTCAATTAGACTTGAGGAACTGGGGAGGGGGATGGAAGAGCTGTGGATAATTTGTATTATGGAGAGAAGAAGAGGTAGGGAAAGAAAATGAAATAGGTGGACAATGAATAGAAAAACTACCAAGAAAGAGGTGGGGAACTGTGGAAGAAGAAAAAGACCAGGAGATAAATAAGTTGTAAGATAATGGAAAAAGGTAAAGGAAGAGAAGAGATGAGAAAGATGGGGAGGAGAAGAGAGAAGAAAGGTAGGTGGGTAATGGAGAAAGGTGAAGGGAGAGGTAAAAAAGGTGAGGTAGGAGGAAGAAGGAGAAAGGGAAGGGAAAAATGACAGAGAGAGAGAAAGAGAAAGAGAGAGAGAGAGAGAGAGAGAGAGAGAGAGAGAGAGAGAGAGAGAGAGAGAGAGAGAGAGAGAGAGAGAGAGAGAGAGAGAGAGAGAGAGAGAGAGAGAGAGAGAGAGAGAGATCAGGCGTTTATTATGTTTCCATTTTGGTTATTATTCTGCCAATGGAACTCTGGACTGTTGCTCTTCACCTCTGATATATGATCTTTCACCTTATTTTACCCCAAACTAGGCATCTACCTTACATTCTGGCCACCAGCTTCAAATTATGGTATTTGACTGATAGCTAGATACTCCTTCCCACCTCCCTATACTTTTGAATTCCCTTTATACGTTGTCTTCCCCGATTAGAATATAAGCTCCTTGAAGGTAGGAACTGTTGCTTGCATTTGTATCTCCTTCACTAACCACAGTAACATAAAGAACCTATAATGGTCTCTCTCTTTTTTTAATCTTAGCTCTGAGCCCCCAGCCAGAGACAACACTTGGCAAAACACTCAGTATTAAAACACTCTTTTTCTCACTTCTCCAGGATGCAACCCTCTCAATTTCTTTCTCTGAACCACATTCCCCCAAAATGCACCCAGACCATCAAGTGTCTGTGGTTTGCCCTGCTTATAAAGCTTAAACAAACATTTAAAGAAATAATAAATTTATAACAATAAAGATATAATTTAACAAATGACCTCTGGCTGTGATTGTCTCTGCTGGCACTTCCACACAAAGCATCCCTTTCTCTACCTCTATAGTCAGGTTTAATTCTTAGCTGTGGCATGGTTGTACTCTTTCAGAAAGACAAAGGACCCTGAGACTGACGATTGCTCCAGTTCTGTTCCCCTGAGATTGTGATCCTAAGGTTTATTCTCTTCCATTCAAGAGGTGGGAAAGAATGATCATCCTGGTAAATCTCTCTTTGATTCTTAGCCTTTTCTTTCAATGACTCTTACATGTAAACAGCTGGTTCCTCTCAGTTAAAGACCATACCTTAACTTATGATGACTATCCAGTATGTTTCCAAAATCTTTTCTCTTAGACTAAGCCATAAGCACACAATGGTCATTTGTCCAATTATCATCAACAAACTCTGAGTTTAAAGATTCCTCAATTTTTTTAAAAGGATGATTCCCTCATTAGTTTATGCAAATGAGTAACTAGCAGATTGAGAAGCAATCTATACTTTGGGGCAAGTTCATTTGATTCTACTCAGTTTAGTCACTTCTCTGCCCTTTTCAGATGTAGCAAGGCTGTCTCAGTTTGGCTGGAAGGAAGATAAAAATGAATCTCTGCCACGTCTTCTCCAAGGAAGATTTTAATGGAGGAGAAGCAGAAGTTGGGGGCCAGAGGGCTCTGCTCTGCTCTCCCCGCAGATGGGGGCACCAGGCTAGAAGCATCTTAACTGCTCTTTTAATTATTGCTAGTCTAGCAGGCCATATGTGACTCTCTAGGTCCTCAAGTGCAGCCCTTTGACTGAATCCAAACTTCACAGAATAAATCCCCTTAATAAGACTTGCTCTGTAAAACAAAGGCCACATGCAAGGACCTAAAGGGCCACATGTGGCCTTGAGACTGCGGGTTCCCTAACCCTGGTCTACGGTACGTAATTTTCAGGTTCAAGCTAAACTTCTGGATGATATATCTTAATGGAGAAAGGGGAAACGCAAGATTTATATCCAAGAATTTTACCTCTACCCCTTTTTCTGTCAAATGCTAATTCCAAAATGAACACACATAGCAAATAGGAAAGAAAAGGAAATATTTATCCAAACTGATAGCAAAACAGAAATCAGAGAACATGCGCATAGAAGAATATAAACCAGACAATGCAGATTGAAGGCACTCTCCAATTTGTCATTGAGATCGGAGAGAGAGAGACAGAGAGAGAGAGACAGAGAGAGAGAGAGAGAGAGAGAGAGAGAGAGAGAGAAAGAGAAACTGGTCTCACCCAAAGGGAAATTCCCAGAAGTGTAGTGAAACAAACTGAGAATAAAATAATGGTCACAAAACATTCCAACTTCTTTCCAGAATGTTTATCTTCATTCAGTAACTGGAAGAGAGATTGGCATCTACCATCCTCTCTCTGGAAATATAAAAGTCAGAAGATTCCAAAGAGCCCAATGAGATTCTCTCCTCTCTCCACTCTCTACTCTCCTCTACTCCACCTCTCTCCTCATGTAAGCAGAGGAAATTGATCTCTACCAATAAGGAGATAGTTCCTTACCAATTGGCTTTGGAACTCAGGTTACCCATAAACAAATGGTCTACTATTTTTACAAGGTAAAATTGAGTCTACTCAAAGTTTTGCATTCTTTAAAAGGTAGCAAATGATTCACTCAAATATGAAAGTGGCTTATCCTTATACAACATACAAGTATAGTCTGAATGGGACCTGCTCTTTCATTCATTGTTCTGCCTCCCTTGCGTGTCTTACTGTATTGTCTAAATTGCTTCATTTTGCCTTTCCTCCATCTTTGGGTCTCCCATACATCCTTTGAGGATATTCACTCTCCCTGGGAGTCAGCTTTTAGCATTGTGACTTCCAAAAGCAACTATAAGAGGGGCCAGAAATCCATTAAAATGGCCACCCTGACAGTAGAGTTGGCATCGCCATTATCAACAGGTGCAAGATTAAAACACGGGGAAAATTGATGGTTTTCATCGTCCTTTTCCTGAGAAGAAAAATACCAATTAAATAATTCAAGGCAGTTATGTATGCATCTTCAAAGCTACTTTGCTAGGAAAAGAGCTTTTCATGCTAGATGCCAGCCTATTCCTGATTAAGGAGACTACTATCAAAGGGTGAATATGTCCTCATTTTCTCAGATTTAAGTATGAGAAGAAGGAAGGAATTTATGTCATTCAAGCAGCAAGAAAGCCATACCATGTGAGCTATTTATCTTCATAAACGGATCACACAGCATGAAGAGTCACATGGTAGCTTTAAATTGCCTCATTTGTCTTTTAATTAATAAAACATTCATTATATCAGTAATAAACTCTGCATGGTCAAATGAGCCAGAGCTGTTCTACACTTAGAGATTCAGAATAACAATGTCCAGTTCTCATGCCACAGAAGAATTAGGTTTATTTTCTAATGCCTCATTTATCTATTATTATATTAAATGTATATTTAATTGTAGTAGCTCAGGTTTACATGGAGCTTTAAGGCTTAGAAAGCTCTTCTTTCTTTAGAACAACCCCATGATCCAAGGAAAACACGTATCCTTTTCTGTATTTAAAGATGAGGAAAATGATGCTCAGAACGATTGTGTTATGTTGTTTTGTCCTTTTTGTTCAGAGGACCAATGACGTCCTGGGTAGTTTCTTGACTTGCTCAAGAATTGGATTTAAGTGAGGTAGAATTGTACAAAGTTATCCGCCTCACTCTCTGTTCCTGAATCATCAAAGTCTAGTGGCAGGACAAAAGTCAGGATAACTGGTGATAGCTTCAGATGCAGTGGATGACCTTGGCATCTTCAATGTCTGACCAAGCTCTAAGACCTCCACAGCACCTGCTTTAGCTGCTTTCATGGCCATTGGAACAAACTGTTCTCATCCACCCATTTGGCCAGGAGATGTCTTCATGTTCTTGGGATAGATATCCCACTAACTCACTGACAGGTTGGTTGCCTTATGGTTGCATCAAGAGGCAAAGTCGAGTAGGATGAAAAAGTTTCACTGAACAACTGTGATCAGAACTGAGCCTTGAAGGAATTCTTGAAGGTGAAGATGAAACAGGCCTTCCCTCCAAGGATCATGGATGACTTGAGGGGATGCAAAGTGGTGGCAGATAGTATTTTGAGTTTGGACAATTGCTAATAGTCTAGTTTCACTGGAATGCAGAATTGGTGAAGGGTAGTTTTATAAAATAAGGTTCAGAATCAAATTTGTATAGTCAAACAAGTGATACATTCTCTTGCACTTAAGAGATTCAGAATAGAAACAAACATCCAGTTCTCAAAGGTGGTGAAAAATTTCCTAATGAAAAGCATTGGCTGTAAAATAAATGCCCCTGTGAATGCAAGACATATTTGCTTAATGTCTTCTCTCTAGGGCTCCTTTGACTTTCATTTTATAGAAGGAAGTTTGATAATACATTTCACATCGAAATACATATATCTATGGGAAATCTGGATGAAAAAATGGAGGTATCAATCACTCATTTGGATCTTTCAGCTTCATAAATTCTAACCATATTTAATGTGTTATTGGTCAGAAGTTAAGTGTGTCAAACATTGAATTTCTTATGAATATTTATTAACAAACATTTAGGGTGGGAGATTATAGTCCTAGATTTTAAGCTTCTTGAAAGCAAGGACTATGTCTTGTATTTGCTTTTTCCATAATAGCTAGAAAAAAAGAGTCTTGTTTGTAGTAATGAATACAATCCTTAGTGAATACGTGTCTACTGATTACACATATGAGTTCAGCACAATAATAGTCCCTCACATTTATATACCATAAATTGTTCATCCATTCTCCAATTTATGGGTACTCTTTTAGATTCTCACTCTATGTCACTTCAAAAAGAGCCATAAATATTTTTAGTTGATTTTGCTTAGCACCAATCTCTTAATCTATCCTCCCTGTAATGCCTTCTCCTCTTTCCCTTTCCCTCCTGTTTCCCTTTTAAGTGAAATGTATTTCTGTATCTACCTCTGTGTGTGTGTTCTTCCTTCTTTTGACCATTCAGATGAGAGTGAGATTCAAGCATCAATCATCTCTCCCCTAATTCCTTCCTTGTTTGTATAGATGACTCCTTGTACATCTTGATTATTTGAGATAATGTCCCCTAACTTTCCTTTCCCTATATCTTCCCCACACCACAGTGTATTCCTCTTTTCCGTTCACATTTTTCTCTTAAGATCAAGACATAACAGAATGAATCCCAGTCCTTATCTAATTAGACTCTCTCTGTGAACCCTGAAAATGAAAGGGATCAGAGAAAACAAACATATTGTCTCCCTATATTTAAAAGTAAGCAGTTTATCTTTGTTTACTCTTTTATTATTATTCATTCATGTTTCCCACTTTATGTTTAGCTTCACTCTTGTATTTGTACTTCAAAGTTTTTTCTGCAACTCTGGTCTTTTCATCAGAAATTCTTAGAAGTCCTCTATTTTATTAAAGAGCCATGTTTTTCCCTGAAGCATTATACTTAGTTTTGCTGGGTAAATTATTCTTGGCTGTAAGACCACATTCTTTGCCTCCTGGTGTATCACATTCCAAGTCCTCTGTTGCTTTTTAGTGGGGGCTGATAAATCACATGCTCTTCTGACTATGGTTCCTTGCTATTTGAATGCTTTCTTTCTGGCTGCTTATAGTAATTTTTCTTTGACCTCAAAGTCCTGAATTTTGGTTTTGATGTTCCTGGAAAATTTCATTGTAAGTTTCCTTCAGGATTTCAATGGATTTTTTCTATTAGTACTTTGTCCTCTAGATCTAAAAGAACTAGGCAATTTTTTTATAAAAGGGTTCTTGAAATATGATATCTAACTTCTCCTCCTCCTCCTTCTTCTTCCTCTTCTTCTTCATCATGGCATTCATATTTGTCCAATGTCCAGTTTTAAATTTTTTCCTCCTCATCCTGCATTCTAGGTCAGTTGTTTTTTGCTATAAGATACCTTATGTTTCCTCCTATTTTTCAGTCTTCTATTTTAATATTTCTTTTTATCTCTTGGAGTCACTGGCTTTTATTTGGTCTATGTAAATTTTCAAGAAGCTTGTTGTTTAAGCAAGGTTTTCAATCTCTTGTGTCACGGTGCTGATTCCCTTTCCAGTTCGCTCTCTATAGTTCTCATTTTTTCCTCAAGAGATCTTATTCCAGTCATAAAAACATTTTAAAATTCTTTTATCTTAACTCTTGTTTCATCTCCTCCAGGAATTCTAGTTGATTTTGTGCACAAACTCTTCTTCTCTGAGGAATTGCTTGTGGATGTTTTGGAGTCATTCTCTTGAGCATTTATATCTTGAGTGTCCCTTCTACCATAATAGCTCATTATGACTAAGCTCTTTCCTTGTTTGCCTTGTCTTTCAGAGTACTCCTTAGCTTTGAACTTGATGTTAGGACTGAGCCCTATGGCACTTCTGGAGGGAAGGTTTGGGTTGGTCCTGTCCATTCTTTCTTGAGGCATTGAAGTTTGTGTTATTTCAGGATCTCAGGGACAGGCTGGGGCTACAAGTTTTTAA
This sequence comes from Bettongia penicillata ogilbyi, assembly GCA_023548195.1. Classification (NCBI taxonomy): domain Eukaryota; kingdom Metazoa; phylum Chordata; class Mammalia; order Diprotodontia; family Potoroidae; genus Bettongia; species Bettongia penicillata. The sequence goes on from JAJHZJ010000328.1 coordinate 2,602,032, forward strand.
TAGTCCCAAAGTGGTCTGAGCAAGAACAAAGTCTGATTGCTGCCACCCTAGTCTGAGTTCCCAACCTAGGTTTGGGTCTGAGCAATAGTAGATTGCTGCTGGACTGTGCCCTCTAAGCCAACTGAAAAGCTGAATTGTAGATTCCCCTTTGGTCCATCACACCCACCTTGGTTATTCCTTTGCAGGATGGGCTAGATGCTAGATTAGTCATGGCATGCCCTCATCAGAGAAGGTGCTGTGCTTGATGAACAAAGCAGAATTAAAGTACCTCAAAAGAAACATGAGATGCACAGATTTAGAGAATTTACCCCAAATGTTTACATGGACTATTCGTGCTCTGCCTGTGGTAGAGCATTCCTAGCTTGTATTAGTCTGATCGGTGACAGTTGGACACATGAAACTTGACTTTAACATAGCGATGTCATTTTGGTCCTCTCTGAGAATGAAATACAAACACCAACCAGAGGCTGGAAGTGAGACTTTACTTGTACCTGAGATTTGAGCCACACTACTGCTGCTTCTGGTGGGCTGGCTTTTGAACTTCCTCCTTTTTCATATAACACCCAGGGCCTTTTCTACCCACAAAGCCACGTCTGTGGGTACGTCCAGTTTCCACTTCAGTCTGGATCTATGATCCAGGACTGAGTCGAAGGCAGTAATGCTGCTGCCATGGTGTCGGTCTAGGGATATCCCACATGGATCTGAGACCTCTTTCTCTAATGCACAGCCTCTCCCTTGGCTCTGGAGTGCTCCACAAAGAGCATTTTTTCATCATGTCCAACTCTTTGTGATCCCATTTGGGATTTTCTTGGAAAAGATATTAGAATAATTTGTCATTTCCTTCTCCAGTTCGTTTTACAGATGAGGAAACCAGGGCAAACAGGGCAAATAACTTGCCCAGTTATCAGATAGCTAGTAAGTGTCTGAGGCTGGATTTGAACTCAAGAGGATTCTATCCTCTATGTCACCTAACTGGCACCCATAAACAAGATGTTCCTGACCTGGTGCTCTTTTCTGTTGTTAGCAAACTACCCTGTTAGTCTCCCTTTGGCTCACTGACTTTTTCTGGATTTCCCCATCAGAATTCTCTCTGGTGTATCTTTTAGGAGGAATTTGTGGAGAGGTGCTTACAGCTTTGTTTCCTATCACTCCACCATCTTGGCTCTGACTCTGGGAGTTTATTCAAGAATAAAATTATGAAGACCTAAATGGAAACAATTCCACTGGGGAAGAAAATTTGGATTTGTCTAAAGAAACCAATGTGAATACCTGTGGAACTAACGAAACAAGTTAGATTTTTAAAATAAATGTAGAGGAGATGAAATCAAAATCTATTAACAGAGAACTAGTAAAAGAATAGTATAGTCCTACTATATAGTATAGTATCAGGAATGCTAAAGCTCAGAATGGGCCAACCCTGGCAAGGAAAGCTAATAACAGCAAAATAGATTTTTGTCTGTTTGACTGATTTTGTTTTGTTTTATTATTTTGAGATAAAAGAAAGGGGGAGAGAATGAATGGGATCTTTGCTTGGGGTAGATGTGAGAGAAGGTAGACCTCTTCAATAGTTCCCTTGCTTTTTTTTTCTCTGCTAAGGAGAATGACTTTTTCATTGGAGATGACTGAACAAAATGTTTAACAGAGAGTTGATAGCCAAGTTCAGTGAGAGGGCACCTTGATGAATTCACATCACTTAGCCCAGATGTGCTACATTCTTGAGTACTGAAAGAACTGGCAGATGTGACTGCTAATGTCAATGATACTTGAAAAAATTATTTTAAAAAATTGGAGAGGTCTCACAAGATTGGAGAAAGAGAAATGTCTTGATTTTCAAAAAAAAAAAATGAAGAAAAGAAAGTCTGCAAACCATATGCCCATGAGTTTGATTTTAATTTTTAGAAAATTCTGAAATGTATCATTTGAAAAATGACTGGTAGACATTTAATTTAAAAAGTCAACATGAATTTATCAAGACTAGATTATTCCGAACTAACTTTATTTCCTTGTTTGGTATGGTTACTAAATTTAGATAAAAGGGAATATGATAGATATAAGTAATCTAGATTTTTAGTAAAGCTTGAATATATGATACATACACACATATAACTTTTTTATTATTAATTTAAACATGAACTTCTATTATGTATAGTTAGTTATATATGTATGTGTACATATATAACATGACAATAACAAAATTGTCTTACTTGGCTGTGTCTCTTGTACTTCCTTCTAGCAAAGATTTCTGCACTGCCATTGTACCTTCAGAGTCCTGGCCATTGCTATCTACCCTGCTGATGTACTCTAAGGACTCCTAGACTTTGTCCTCCAGCCTGCAATTATACCCTGAAGACACCTGATTTTTCCATTTTTCCTGAAGCTGAATCCCCCTATATGTATGGTCTCTCGCATTTAGAATATGATTTCCTTTTGAGGGAAGGGAAAGGTATAAGTATTTATTAAGTGCCCACAATGTGCTAGCAACTATGCTGTAGTGCTTTAGAAATATTATTTCATCTGAGTAGGAACTTTACTTACTTTTTCTATGTATCCCTAGTTCTTAGTACAATCCTTGGCAAATAGTAACTGCTTAATAAAATATCTTTTTTTATTCATTCATTTATTCATTTGAAGTATCTTCTATACTTCTAAACAGATAGATAGATACTTCTACATTATACTTATGATAGAGTGATAATGGGATAAATTAAAAATGGGTTGGTTGGGCAGATCAAAGAATAATTGTGAATAGTTCAATGTCAACATGGCTGGAGGTTCCAACTGAAGTAACCAAGAGATGTGTGCTTGGTTTCCCAATGCTATTTAACATTTTTATCAATGACTTTGATAAAGATGTAGTAGGCATATCAAATTTCTATATGACGCAAAGCTGGGAGAGATAAGTAACACAATGGATGACAGTGCTAGCATCTTAATGGACTAGAGCAGGGGTGGGGAACCTGCAGTCTCAAGACTACACATAACACTCTAGGTCTTCAAGGAAGACCTTTTGACTGTATCCAAACTTCATGAAACAAATCTCTTTAATAAAAGGATTTGTTCTATAAAACTTGAACTCAGTAAAAAAGGCTGCACCCAAGGACCTAGAAGGCCACATGTGGCCGCAAGGCCACAGGTTCCCCACCTCTGGACTAGAATATTGGACTGAATATAATAAGTTGAAATATTAGGAGGTTAATACTCTCCACTCAGATCAAACTCAAAAAAAAATTTAAATACACAGCATTTTCAGCAATACTAAAGAAATAGCACTGTGTCAAGCAAATAGTGGCTGTCATGATAAAATAAAAGAAAGCTCTATCTCTCAGACATTTGACAGTAGACTATCCACTTTTTCAATGGTTGGTATATAGTTACTCCAGGGATGATCCCTTTTAATAAAAATTAAAAAAAACTGGGAAGGGAAGACCCCCCCCCAGGGTTCCTGGGTAAAAGAGTATGTTTCTCTTTTACCCAGGAACCCTGCAGGTCTTCCCCTCCCAGTTTTTTTATTTTTATTAAAAGGGGTCATTCCTTGAGTACCTACTTAAAGAATCCTATTCATTGAATGGGTGTATCTCCCTCAAAGTGAGAATATAATAAGACCTTAGCCTAAAATGGCCAGGGTCTTACATGGCATCCTGGGCCATCTCCAGTTGGCTGATGAATAAAAGGGTACTGGACCCAGATGTCTCCAGAGGGGAAAGTGAGGCTAGTGACTTTGCACAGCCCTCCCTCCCTCTCTCAAATCAAAGTTAACTGCAAGTTATGTCATCATCTTGATGTCACAGCTCTCTTTGAGAAGGAAGGACAAACACAATCTGGTTGGTATGCATAAATTTCCAAGGTAAGGACAGTCAATGTTGCATATAAATAGGCTGAAAATCTAGTCTGTGGGTTTCAGCTACAAAAATATTTGGAAGTTGGAGTCCATGACCAAGATGCATTAGAGCAAAGAATACTTCAACAGGTAGATAAGGCAATTAATGAAGCTAACCAGGCACCTCAGCTTGCTGATACAGAAAATGAACACTCTTCAATTTCGAATGATCTCAGGTCACGTAAAACATCACCAAAGCAGATCAATACAGTTATTGAGCAACTTAGTCCTCAAGCTATCAACCAAAAAGACAGCAGGAAACTGAATTCTCAAAAGCTTGAGGGAAAAAAAGGCAATGGAAGAAAAGTACTGAATATTTTCTATTAGAAAAAAAGATATCATATAGAGTGATCTGCTTATTTCTATAAAATTGTACAAAGCATTCACACAGGATGTTGCAAAAAAAGTATCAGTGAAGTTTTAAGCTCTTAAAATTTAAAATTGCACCAAGATTTTTAGGATACCCTCTATACATAGGTTAGAAAAAAGAAATTTACAGTTAACTGTAGAGTTTTTCTAGTTTCTTTGATATGTTTAATCTTTTGGTCATCTCAGATATAACATTGTATTAAGATACACTGACACAGAAAAATTTCTTCAATTTTTTTGTTTTTGCTGGCTTGGGATTTACATGGAGCTATTTACTGAATTCCTAAACATCTGAATTTATCAACCCACTTTCCTCTCTGTCTCTCCCTTTCTACACACACACACACAAACACACCAATGTATGCATATACACACACACACAGAACCAATCCAAATTAACTTCTCTATCTTTCTCCAGAATCCTCTGTATCTTTGTGTTCTTGATCCAAGGCCTTCACCTAATAGTTGCCAGGATAAACTAGAAACAAAAAGTTCAGGTATTCATCAAGGTCCTGGATCACAGATCCAAGAAGTCTGATTTGATTTAGGTCTTGTCAAGAACTAAGATTTGATGTGCAGACTGGGTCTCTCTTTGTTCCCTAAAGGGAAAGAGATTTGCATTTCTGACACTAAGAGACTTCCAGGAAGAGGCTGTGCTTGGGTCAGCACCTGACATGTTAATTTTGGAAATGATGAGTAAGAACATTGCAGGAGATATCAGAAATCTATAAACTACCTAGTGATAATGGTCATCTTTGAAGCAACCAGGTATACAACAAAAGAATTAAATTAATACTAAAAGTACTTCTAAATTATTAAACAGACCATTCTACCATAATTTTCATTTCCCAAACCTTAAAAAGTACAATGTCATCCTTTCTAAAAAAAGAAAGCTCCAGAGTTACCTTTTTGAATAACAAACTTCTAAGCATCAAGATTCCATGAGAGGATGGGAAAGGACTTGGATGGTGATGTCAAGGATATAACAACAATCCTTGTTGACCTTGTGACAGAGCCATCACAACCCAGGCCTTTGGAATTTAAACATAATCATCGATCAGTTAGGGATGAGCACTCAGGAAACCTGTACTTCTCCCAAGTGGAAGAGTGATGCCTCACCTGGCTCTTTTGCTCAGGCTCTTTACATTATTAACTCTATAACTAAGATGAGGAGGAGGAGGAGGAAAAGGAGAAAAGAGGTAGAAGAAAAGAAGGAAGAAGAGGATAAGGAGAAAAGGGAGGAGAAGAGAGAAGGGGAGGAGAGTCAATTTAGGAATATCAAACTGCAAGCTTGAGTTCATTCTCCTTAAAGCCAGTCTCAGAGGGAGAGAGGGCTGATATCTTCCTTAAGGCTATTAGAAACCTCTGCTGCTTTCTTGCTTCCACAACTAGCTGTCTTACCTCCTTGGCTACAGTAACCCTGCTAATATTCTTCTTTACATCTTTATTTGACTAAACTTTACATTATTAAAATAAAAATCATTCAGCTCTGTATTGATCTCAGTTTGGTGATTTAAAAATGAATCTTTCAGCAGTACACATACGTAAAATTGCTGAAATCGCTCTATTATAAATTCCACACTCATCTGTTTTTCCTAGAAATAGGTCCCCATCCCCCATAACCCTCCCTCCCCATGGCCTTGCAAGTAGACATATAAACACACAATGGCAATACTATTACCAATAGTGGTTCTTCCTCAGGAAACAGAAGAAGTAGGAGTAATGGATGAAAGTTAAAAAGGGACAAAATTAGACCGAATATAAGAAACAACTTTACAGTAGTTAGAGCCACACCAAAGTGGAATGGACTGCCTTTGGAGGAAGTATATCTTCCCACTCACCAGTATTATTCAGTCAGTGGCTGGATGTCCACTTGGTTGTACAGGGGAGTCTTACTCAGCAACAGAATTAGATTCTGAGGTCATGTCCAACTCTGATAATTGTCTTATTTAAGTTAAAAGTCCTATTCTTTGGGGAAATAAAAATGGGAGCTGAAGAAGTATCCTACAGGCTAAAATTCAGCCCTTCATCTGAACTTGCTCAATGTTCCTAATGAGGTTCTACAGATGTTATTTCAAGCAAGCACAAACCTTTATACTCTTGATGTAACCTTTTCTCTAGCACTTACTATCATTCCCAAGTGGTTCTAGACCTTGTGTACACTGAAGGACATCACAAAAATCTTTACAATAACAAAGAATCACTTATTACTAAGGTAGAAGTTATTTCCAAACCAACAGTAAAGACAGTCAGACTAGATCAGGGGCCAACAAAATACAACACGTAGCCAAAGCTGGCTCACTGATTATTTTGGAATGGTCGAAAAGCTGAAAATAGATTTTACATTTTAAATCTTACAGTGCTACATTTCAAAATCTGTATTTTAAAATTTAAAACTTTTAAAAATCATTTTTACTTTGTGGACTTTACAAAAATAGGCAGCAGGCTGGATTTGACCCTGGGCTGCAGGTTGCTGACCCCTAATGGAGATCACCAACTTGGATAGAGCTAATAGCAAAATCAATATCATATTAGAAGAAATAATAAAATAATGGGATATGGTATGCAATTAAAACAAATCTGACTTGGCAAGCTATTGGTGCCAGACAATAAGACATGGATAAAGGAACAGACATCCAAGTGGACGATCACTGTTTCATAAGGAAGTTTTATCAATGTAAATAAATAGCTGCAATTGATCAAGAGTCTAATGAGAGACTCAAGTGAGTCAGATCATACCAATAAAATTAAAGTTAAAATTAGGACAACAAACAGATGGAAATAAGGGGAAAAATCTATCAGTCTCAAGATAACTATAACAAACCATTCTTTTTATCAACAGTGGAGCTCCATCTTCTTGTTCCTGACTAGGAGAGTTGTTGAGTAATTTAAGGACCAGAATAAGCTGTTGTATATAATTGTGATGAAATGTTATTGTGTTATAAGAAATGACAAGCAAGATGATTTCAGAAAAATCTGGAAAAACTTACATGAACTGATTCAAAGTAAAGTGAACATAATAAGAACATTGAACATGGTTGTGTTCAACTGTGTGATGATCAGCTATGAATGACTTAGATATTCTCAGCCTTACAATGATCCAGTTATTAATGGACTAATGAAGAAGCAAATTATCTGCCTCCAGAAAAAAAAAAACTGATATTGTCTGAATATAGACTGAAGTATGCTATTTTTGACTTTCATTCTTTTTTTTATTCAAGTCCTCTTGTGCAAAATGACTAACATGGAAATGTTTTACATAACTGGACATGTATAACCTATATGTAATTGTTTACCATATCAGGGAGGGGACAGGAGAGTGATGAATAGAATGTGAAACTCAAAACTAAAAGAAAGTTTTAAAAACTTTTTAACTTTGAATTAGGAAAAATGAATATTATGTGCTTAAAGAAGAAAAAGAGAAATTTGGAGATCAGAAAAAATTTCTGTGAAGAATTTTTTTTCATCCAAGAAATCAAAAAATGTTAGAAATCATCATACCATCTAAACTTTTTTTCAATAAGTAGTATTTATTTATATTTCTTTAATAGCATAATTTTATTTTTTGCAAATTACAGTGAGAGGGATTGTGACCAAGTAGGTTAGCTGTGTTGTAAGTAGAGTACAGGAAGGTAGATATATATATATATATATATGTATATACACACACACATATATATGTATGTGTATATAGATATATATATGTACAGATATATACATATATATATACATATAAGCTTGGAAACTATATTGTAAAGGTGTTTAAATGCAAACTAGGGAGGTAGTAGTGGAGGGTCCCTTTTACTCAATTTTCTCCTTTCAGAAATAGCTAGTGATGCAATGAATAGAGTGCCAGGTTTCAAATCAGAAAGTCCTGAATTCAAATACAGCCCAACTATGGGTAAATCACTTAACCCCAGTTTCCTGAACTGTAGCGTGGGATGATAATAGCACTTACCTCCCAAAACTGTTGGAAGGAGTAAATGAGATTATGTTTGTAAAGTATTTAGTACAGTACCTGGCACATAGTAGGCGATACATAAAGGATAGGTATGATAATTATTAACACTACTTAGACGATCCTGGGCAAGTCATTTGAGCTCTCTTTGTCTCAGTCCCCTCAACTATAAAATGGTAATCATAATAGCATCTACCTCTTAAAGTTGTTCTGCTGTGACCGATACAGGGTAGGATCTATACAGATGCTTATCCCACTCTCCTTCCCTTCTTCCTTCTGATATGAGATCTGGGCAAGTCATTTAATTTCTCCAGTGCCCCAGTTAACTCTCTAGGCCTTTAAAGTACAAAGCAGTTACCTATCTTCACTGGGAGAGGCTGCTTCCTAAGCACCATTTTCACATAACAGTGAAATCATAAGTCTCATCAAAAGAAAAATGACATTTAATAATGTGGAGATTAAATTAGGTCATTAAAGGCATATTGATGGAGCACAAGAGTCCCATCTGTGTAATGGTAGATACGTAGTAGACAATGAATTTGATATTCTATGAAGTGTACTTCTGCTTGTGTCTACCATGGAATACTAAATTCAGGAATGTAGGAATTTTTTTACAATTGTTTGGATTGTCGCATCCAGACTGAAGTTGAAATTTAGAAAAAAAATCATCGGAAAAGCTTCATCTGTTTTTAGAGAAAAAGAAAAAATTTATCCAATCCAATAGACATTCATTAAGCACCTACTAAGTGCAAAGCACATGCTAAGGATAGATATGAAATAAAAAACCACTCCCATTCCTAAAAAATTTACATTCTGGCGGAGAAGGGAATACAATGGATAAGACTTATAATTTGAGGGAAACAAAGGTTCCCATAGGAAGTATCACATGACCTGAGCTTTGAAAGAATTGGAGGATCCAAGAGACAGTGAAGAGAAGGGAGTCATAACAGGCATGGGGGACAAGGGCACAGAGATGAAAGGTGGAATACCAAGTTCAGGGAATAGCCAATAAGTCACCATGGGCTTTTCAACACCAAGCCAAAGAGTTTTTTGTTTTGTCTTTTTCCTAGATGTATTAGGAAGTGATGTAGTCAAACTTTCTCTTTAGGGAGACTTTACTTGGATAAACTGAAAGAATATAATGTATGCTGAGGGGTGGAAGGATACTAACCCTAACCCTAACCCTTAGAGGATGAAGCAACAAAGGGAATGAAATAAGCATATACACCAACAACTCAGTCTTCTGAATTTGCCAACCTACCATACACTAGGTATCTTTGCTGGGGTTAACTAAGACAAAGGATGAACTTTGACTAATCAGTCCCATTTACCAAGTGCTTACTATATGCCAGGTGGAACAGCATGGTGGCAAAGGAGTTAGATTACCAGGCCTGAAGTAAGGAAGACTCATCCTTCTGAATTCAAATCTGTCCTCAGACACTTATTAGCTATATAACCCTAGGCAAGTCACTTCACCCTGTTTGCCTCAGTTTCCTCATCTGTGAAATGAACTGGAGAAGAAAATGGCAAACCACTCTAGTATCTTTGCCAAGAAAATCCCAAATGGGGTCACAAAGAGTCAAACAGGGCTGAAATAACACAAATATGACAGGCACTGTGCTATGTGCTGGGGACACAAAGAAAGAGAAAACAGAATCTGTGTCCAAGGAACTCACATTCTAAGACTAGAATGTTAACTAGGCACATATTAAATATACAAAATAAAAATGGAAGGTAGCCACAGAGGGAAAGTGAATTTGATTTATAACTCCATCCCCACACACTCCAGACTGATTTGCTAATATTTTATCTATTAGCGATTTTTTTCTCACCAGTTATTGTTAATTAAACCCTTCCTAGGGTCATTTTCATTTGAAAAGTCTTATTGATATGGTAAATGAAGCAGCAACCACCTCCTCCAGAGAGAGAGTATTTAGGGAATTTCCTGAAGTAATTGGAAAGTAAATTTGAATTGTAATTGCAATTAAAAGTTTCCAAACTGGCTTACCGTCTAAAGATATTATACTTTGTTAGAAAAACTGAGTAGAAGCTCTTGGGTACAATGGATAGTTTGCTGAGTTTAAAATCTGGAAGACTTCTCCAAACTTACCACTTACATTTAATGATTTTATTATAATTAACTTCTATTGACCTGGCACCTTAGATTCTTTATCATTGTTGTTAATACAAGCTAGCATTTATATAGCCACTTCTTTCATTCATTGCAGGGCTGCGCATTCTTGGAATCTTGTCCATTCCCAGATCCCTCCCTCATCTGGAGGCCCACAGCAGCTTGTCAAGGAAAGGAAAGATGCCGATTGCTTTGTAAAAATGCCCAGGACCATCCTGAAAGCTAACCAAAAGCCACATAATAAACTGACCAGAAATATGGCCCTCCAGAACACATGCCCAGAAGTTAACTAAGCTAATTACACAGAAGGAATTCCATCAGAGAACTAGGTGGCTCAGTGGGTAGAGTTCTGGACCTGAAGTCAGAAAGATTCATCTTCCTGAGTTCAAATTCAGTCTCAGACACTGACTAGTTGTGTGACCCTGGACAAGTCACTGAACCCTCCTTGCCTCAGTTTCCTCATCTGTAAAATAAGCTGGAGAAGGAAATGGCAAACCATTCTAGCATCTGTGCCAAGAATGGGGCCATGAGGAGTCAGATGCGCTGAACAAGAAGGACTGGGTCCTCATTGGCCAGTCCCCTATTACATAAATAAATAAGACATGTAATACAAAGTGACATAAAGTAATTTCCATAGGGAATGGGTATGAACAACTGGAAGGAGAGATCAGGAAAGGCCTCTCTGCATTTTCATATGAACTATGCTTTCAGCAAATCTTCAACTTTTTCCATTTGCAACCCCTTCAGGGTTTCTTAAACTGTGTATTGTGACCCTCTATGGCAGAACCCACAGTTTCAAACAAGCTGAAAGCCAGGCCCTCATCACTGAACACCTGAATTATCATAAGAGCTTCCTATTTGTTATTCCATCTTCAAACTTTCCACCACTCCAGTCTGTCTTGCACATAAATAGGAAAGTAATTTGTCTAGTTCACAGGTCAGATACACACATGCACACGCACACACACAAACACACACACACACACTCACTCTATAAACTACAGTGGCTCACTACTACTTCTAGTATCAAACAAAAACTCCCATTAGACATTTCACAACCTGACCCCTTCTTAGTATAATAGGTTACTGCTGTTCTCAGATTTGTCCTTGTACAGAGCATGCACACCTAGTCTCTGTCTGCTCTCTGCCCACATGTAAGTTTGTGGGGCACTTCCAACCACGATAAGGGGGCTTTCATTGTGTGATGGCAAATAGCCCATACTGATTGCTGAGCAAGAAGAACTGATGACTCAGGATTAATACAAAAGCAAGCTTCAGGCCTTTTGGAACCCTTACACTCTTTGTTTTCAACTGTGAAACATGTTGTGATAGGTCAGGCTCTCTTCACCATCCCCCATCACCCTTACCCTACATTTAGGCATAAAAGATCCCACCACTGAGGAGTAGGAGGCCCTCTGATTTGGTGGGTTTCTGAAGACCATAAGAGTCACCATATCTCACTCAGTTGACCAGATACATTTTCATAGAAGCTAAGTGCCACCCCTGTATCCCTGTTGAGTTAGAGCAAAATAAATTGCCTTTTACTGTGCAATTGCTTATGAATGCCTCATTTCATCTTCAATTTGTTGTCACTCAGTCTTTTCAGCCATGTCCAACTTTTCATGACCCCATTTGGGAATTTCTTGGCAAAGATACTGGAATGACTTGCCATTTCCTTCTCCATTTCATCCCCAAATTGAATATGAATTAACAGGGTACTAGCATTAGACCTGCCTTGAGTTGTTTCTAAGAACTGAATAGAGGATGGGAAGTCTAGCTCGTCTTTCCACCAGCCTTTATGCAGTTCATGAGCACATAACCATCTCAGTATGCTTATTTTCTCCTGACTTTATGTGAACAAATATCCCACAGAGAATTTGTCCAGAACTCCTTGTGACCTTGTGACTTTTCAAAAGATCAGTAGGTCTGTGGCTACAGCAGCAGCAGTGGTATCCACTGGCTTGGCAGTGGCCAAGAGCAAGGGAATTGGGAATGGAGAGAGAAACTACACACAGATTTCAATGGAAAAAGACAAGTATCCACAGAAGGAGGCAGCTTCAGGCTATGTGATCCCTGGTGTGTCAGAGAGAGAAGCAACTAGAAAAAAAATCAAACTTAGCTCTTTGATGGGACAGTACCTGTTGCCAAGGTGAAATGGGAAGTATCTAATTAACAATATGGCACAACTGTGCATGTTCTAATGAGGCTTAAAATAGTAGCCATCCAAATGATTGTAACTGTAGACATAAGTTACTGAATACTAATATTCTAATCATCCTATTAATGAGTGCTATTATATTCTTTTATGCTTAGTATTTTTTACAAATAGGAATTAATAACGTGTCCCAAATCTAATTTTCAAAAATATGCGGTGAGAACTGTCCCCCATGTGCAGCCTCGGTAGTGTCATTTTGTGATTCAAAGGAAGGCGGAATAGATATCTCTCACCTTTCCTCCTCCCATGCTTCTCCAAGGGAAACTCATTCTTTCTAGGAAAGGAAGCAGGAGTTTGTGGCCAGCTCAGTCAATCTCCTCTCCTCTGAGAGAGGAGGGCACTAGGCTAGAATTCTATCTGTTCCCTTAAATATTGTTAGTGTAGGGATATAATTTCCAGATTCAATCTAACTTCTGGTGGCTCTTTCATTATTGGAGGAAACAGAATCCCAAGCTTTATATCTATGGCTTGGCCCCTTTCTCTCCAAATATCAGTACTGTAATAAACATGTATAGTGAATATCAAAGGAAGTCATTTATCTAAATTATTGCAAAATAGAAATCAGAGAAGGTATGGATTGGGGATTATATACTGGACGATACAGAGTGAAGGAGCTCTCCCACTGGAAGTAAGGTAATTCAGCTCAATCAAGAAAAGAGTCCTAGATCTCACTCAAAGTTGCCTAAAATCTCTAGTGTGGTAAGCTGGACAGAGACATGATGGAGACTGCCAGCTCCTCTCATCTCTCATTCCAACTTCTTCCCAGAGTCTTTTCCTTCAGCAGTTATTTGTCCTCTAGCAAGCCAGGCAACCTTGAAGTGACTCTGGAGATAGGTGGCAGGTTTGAGTGTGTTTACACATTTGATGGTCAGATTAGGCTTGGATAACAGTCACTTCAAGGTTGGCTAGCCTGCCAGAGGACAAATGCTGAGCATGGTGTGAATTTAGCATGGGGAACATGTACCATTAAGAGAGAGACCCCCAAGAAATCAAAGAGACTGGCTCTCACACACTCTGCCCAGCCCCTCATACAGGTATGGGCCATTGATCTCCACCAATAAGGAGAAAGTCTCATACTGGAGACTGGGGATATGTAGATAGATAGATAGATAGATAGATAGATAGATAGATAGATAGATAGATAGATAGATAGATAGATAGATAGATAGATAGATGGATAGACACACACATACACTCACACATATATATATACATACATATATAAATAAATACATACATATACATACATATATACATGGATATACATATAAATATATTCATATTTTTATGTATATATGTATATATATATTTGTGTGTGTATATGTGTATCTATATATATACCTATATACAAATGCATATATACATATACGCATGCAGTGTGTGTATATATATATATGCACACACTGCATGTGTATTTATATGTGTATATGTATGTGTGTGTGTGTGTATATATATACATCTGTGTATGGTTGTGTGTATATATGCATAGGTAAAAACACAGACATACAAATACACACATATATACATAGACACATACACACAATATACATATACACATAAATACACATACATATATATATTTGTTATGTATGTATATATATGTATTTTTCTTTGTTTTCCCCATTGAGGAGGACTTGGACCTAAGCCAGATACTAATATATGGTCACTGTGACCCTAAGTTTAAAGTTTGGTAAGCCAAAGGAGTGTAAGAATGAGCCTAATCCCCCTAGGTAGAGCTCAGGCTCCTCCCAGAATCCCCAGTCACAAAGCTAAGGTACCTACTCCTTCCTGTCTTTATGGCCTCTTCTTCCACAAAAAGCAAATATGAGGTATTCAGAGAAACATGGGGAGACATAGTAAATAATGAATGAAATAAGTAGACAGAGGAAAAATACACAGAATAACTTGAATAACATGATCTAAACAAACACTACAATGAAACCAAACACCAATCTTGGCCCCAGAGGAAAGGTGAGGAAATGCTCTCCATTTCGTCCTCCTGAGATAAGGGACTGTGAATGAATAGTAATGGAGTGTTTTCTTGATTTCACTTAAATGTTCTTCTTTGAGACAAGTGAAGCCTCACTAGGTGCTAGCCTCATCCTAGCCTCGGAGATTGGGATGACTTAGAATTGTTGACCCAACAAGGTGTCTTATCACATGTACCCTTATATTGTATATTGTTACATTATCAATAAACCTAGTCATCGGCGATAGGCTTCAGAACTGTGTTTCTATTGTTTGAGACCCAGAGCTGGATTAGTTCACTAAATGGTAGAAGTGGAATTCAAAGACAGTTTTGAAAGACTAGTGTGATGGGTTGAAGCTAATAAGGTAAAATTAGTAGAAAGAATAAAAGTAAAGTATGTTGTGTTTATAGTTAAGCTCAAAAAAAAAATCAACACATCTGTAAGATGGGGGAAATATGTCTAGATTCATGTGAAAAACAACCTGAAAGTATTCACAACCTGGGGCATTTGTTCAATGTTATGTAAACAAATGAAAAACATGTCCTAATCTTGAAATAGTAATGTTTGTATGCTTTGCTTTTTATCACTGTTCCTAAGCGCACTTGGGAACAAATCAATTTCCAGGGGTGAAAATGAGGGTGTAATTTGAAGAAAAAGTAAGCTTGATTCATAAATAACAATTCTAACATCCTTGTTTACCACCATGTCCTTATTCTCTAGAGACAGAGGGATTAAACTCAGTCATAAAGAGGCAAATACACAGGTCCCAGCTGAATCTGACACACATCATCTTCATCCTCAGCATCGTCACGCAACCAACCCCCCAGCCCCCAGAATCCAAGCTCCTCTCCCAGAGAATTTTCAGTGCCACACAGAGAATAAATGCATGCAAAGGCACAGGATATCACCAATCCAACTGTTTCACCATTCTTCAAAGTCATGTCCATCTAGTTGCTTCCCACAGTTTCCCACATACTAGATGATAAATAGCCTTTGAAACCAGACAGTTTGACATCTGTACACAGCATTTTTTCCCTACATTTGTTCCTTTCCACCTGAGGCAGGACCAACAGGTGCCAGTGATTAAACAAATCTGTGGCTTGGGGCGCAGGGAGTAGGAGAATGGCAATTCCCACCTGGGACACAGGAAACAGGATCCAAGTCGGGAGAAAAGCAAGCATAACCTGGGAAGACAGATTGGGCAGCCATCAGGGTGCCTGAACGCAGGCTGGGACTCAATTGACTTGGATTGGACAAGCATTTATGAAGCACTTACAGCATGCCAAGCCCTGTACTAGGGACAGGATCACTAAAATAAAAAAAAGATAAAGATTTTTAAAAATCACAAAGATTTAGAAAAGAAAAGCTCTAAAAGCGTTTATTTCCTTCTGGGGAAAATAATCGGTTACAAAGAAAAGTAAATACACGCACAAAATGAACACAAAGTTATAGGGGGTGGGAGATGACTAATGAATTGGAGAAGCAAGAAATGCTTCATGATGTTTGAGAGCTGAGCTTTTCAATAAACATTTATGAAGCACCTAACATGTGCTAAGCACTAAGTATTCCAGGGGCTGAGGTGAAGAAATTGATCATTCAAGGCATGTGCCAATTCACCGAGACAGGAGAGAGAATGTTTTATAAAAGGAAAAGGAAATAGACCAATGTGGCTGAAATAGAAAAAACATGAAGGAGAAGACTGGAATATCAGTTTTAAAAGACAGTTGAAGGGTTTTAAATGCCACACAGAGGAGTCTGTATTTTACCCCTAGAGGCAACAAGAAATCACTGAAGCATATTGAATACAGGAATGGAATGGTCAGGCCCATTCCTATTTTAGCAATATAAATAATATAGGTCACATTCATATAGTGCTTTACAAAGCTTTTTAGATACATGCTCCTCACAACAACCACAAGAGGTAAGTGCTGTTCTTTCTTCATTTTACATATGAGGAAACCAAGGCACAGAGAGAATAAGAGACTTGCCTAGCATTATGTAGCTAGAATATGCAGTATGATTCGAACTCAGATCTTCATGACTCTTAAGTCCGGTCCACTGTCCACTGTGCCACCTGGCTGCCTAGGTGGTAATCATATAGAAGATGATTATAGAGGGAAGAGAATGAAAGTGGGGGGGGTACTTCAGTAATCCACATGACAGATGAGAATTGTCCCTTTTAAGTGGGTTAGGGTTAGTGTCCCTTTCAAGTAGGTAGAGTCCTGAGCAAATATTTTTTACAGGTCCTATCTACAAAAATAATTTGTCTAAAAAGCATATGACAAAAATTCATAGACCTGTGTGATGATTTGTCAATGATGGTTTAGAAAGAATCAACTAAGAACATTCACCTTTGCATAAGAAATATTATGATTTAAAACACTGAAGTGTTTAGAGCTGAAATGAATATAGAGTTACTATTATCAGCCATCCATGCAATCAGTCTATAATTTAAGAAAATGAAAATGAAATTAAGCAGGATTTATGTAGTTCTATTGTTGAGGCAAGCTTCTAACAATATTTTCATATAAAACATTGGTTGGGTTTGTGGTTGTTTTTGCTTACAACAACTTAAACAAATAAGATCATGAAAAGTACAAAGTAATTCAAATACTCCAGTCTATACACAAACCATTCAGATTCTAACCTCCTGTTACCTCAAAAAGGACACCTTTGTACATCATATGATGAGCTAGTGTATGTGGCTTACTTTTATAATAATTGTCAATTTGTCCTTTCTTTTAGACAGGAAAATTTTTAAATTTAAGTTTATTACAGTTACAGTCATAACATTGGTGGTTATGATATATTTTAAAAACAAATTTAAAGAAATAATATTTTAGCGGCCAATGTAAGATGTATTAGAAATCCTAAAAAGCAAGTGAGGACATCAAAAGCACTTGACTGCTCAAACATAAAATGTATCCTACTAATATCAATACTTAAAGATTTTTAAAATGATACATATCTGAGAACAAAAAGAGCTTGTACCATTAATAAAAAATTTATAATTATTTAGTTCACCTTTCTCATGTTTAGTTGTGTATATGTTTCCTAATGTGTTGCATTAGTACAGTAGTATATGTATATAAGGGCAGCAAGGTGCATTTAATGTTTACCATTCACTGTGCCTGAAGTAAGGAAACTCATCTTCCTGAGTTCAAATCTGATCCCAGACACTTACTAACCGTGTGACCTTGGGCAAATCACTTAACCCTGTTTACATCAATTTCCTCTTCTGTAAAACGAGCTGGAGAAGAAAATGGCAAGCCACTCCAGTATCTTTGCCAAGAAAACCCCAAATGGCATCCCAAAGAGCAGTCCTTGCTGAACGACAACAATAAATATGTATATCATATATAAATAAACAAAATATTTTACTGATGGGAGTGCACTGTCAATAGTTTGGAGAATACTGACCTAGGACAGTGGAACTTTAAGCTCTAATGTCAGCTGCCTCTCTACAGAGGCTTCTATCTGCCTTCTTTCAAATCACGCCTTCTGCTTCTAGTAACTCCCACCCTGACTGGCAAATTAAGAAGGAATTTGAAAATGTTTTCAATCCAAATTGACTACTTCTGAGTTTTCAAAGGTAATAATGGAGCATAGTGGAGAAAAAGCTGCACTCGGAGTCAGGAAACCCTGAGTTACCAAACCCACTTCTACATGTTGGAGCCTCTGTGGTCCCAGAAGGCAGCTTGCCTTGTTGCTGTTGGTCTGAGTTTCAGCTGGGTCAAAGAGTACACACAGTTTAGTCATTTTTGATCCTTTTGAGGAGTGAAGTGAACAGAAACAGGAAAATAATTTATGTAACAACTTTATAAAGAAACAACTTTAAAGACAAGAGCTCTGATCAAGGCAATGGACATGATCTCTGAAACACACATTTTCCAGACACTCTCAGTGTAGGAATATTTTCCATGGTTATGCGTCTTGGTTTAGGCTAAGAATTTAGTTTTCCTTTTTTTTATGGTGTAAGGGATAGCTAGCAACAGGGCCTTGGGAAGGAAGAAAAAGAAGGAAGGAGGAAGAAGAAAGAAGGAAAGGGAAGGAAGGAAGGAAGGAAGGAAGGAAGGAAGGAAGGAAGGAAGGAAGGAAGGAAGGAAGGAAGGAAGGGAGGGAGGGAGGAAGGAAGGAAGGAAGGAAGGAAGGGAGGAAGGGAGGGAGGGAGGAAGGAAGGAAGTCCTTCTTCCATGGTTTGGACTGGCTGTCTTGCAAGGGAGCCCAAATTGCTAAAGACCCTAGGAGTTACGTTTTTTTCTCAGTTTGATAAGAAAGGAAACCAACACACATTAGGACCGGAGGACAACATTTGCCTTCTATAGCAAAAGTTTTGAGAATCATTTGAAGACACGTTGATTGGAGGGAGGTTTTGCTCCTTCCAGCTTGGGAGGAAACTGTATCACTTTGTCCTTTTGATATCCTTTCTCCCCTCAAGAGAGAGATCCTTAAAACTCTTATTGAAGAGAGAAAACTCTTCCTTGTAGTCCTAATTTCCATTAACTTTTCTCCATGAGCTTGAAGAAATAAAACTTGCTGTCTTTAACAACTTAGGTCTCCTTGTAAGTTGGCCAGTCTCTGCCTTTTCAGAAGTACTGTTAGACTGAGAAGCAAAAGAAACCAAAACATTAATTATGTCTGAGAATAGGTGCCTCATTTTGCATCCATAATTCCATTGCCTCTGCCAAGAGGCAGGAGGATCTATTTCCTAGTTAGTCTTTTGAAGTCACATTTAGTCATGAACTGATTAGTTCCAAAGTTTTTCCTAGTCATTCCCCTCATATTATTGCAGTCATTATCTAAATTCTGCACATTACTATTTTACTCTCTATCATTTCAACCCAAGTGTCTTTGAGTTCTCCATATTTGTCATTTCTTGTAGCACAGTAATATCACATTATTATAAACTATCATTTAATGGTTAGTAGTACCAACTGATAGCACCAACTCTGTTTCCAATTCTTTACTACAAAAAAATGTTACTACAAATTAATTTTGGATATATGAGGAAGGGACCCTTCCTTTTTATTGACTGTCAATGGAGTTGGAGATGTATATTTTCCACTATCCTTTCTTGTCAACTCACCCTGTACTACACCCACCTCAGCATTTTCTTCTCCACACAATATGATTTCAATTCTATTCAATCTATTACTCTTCCAAATAATTTTAATTCCTCCAATTTCTCTATAATTCTCCATATTGGACAGGTAATTCTGATAAAAATAATATTTCTCAATAGAACTCAATACAACAGTCACTATTATACACATGAAATATAAGAGGTTTTCGAAACACTGTAATTAGTCTCCTTCACACCAGCTCTCACTAATTTTGAAAACTTTGTTGTTTGGGTCAATAAAATACATTAGCTCCTATGACTCAGTAAGTCCTGACTGCCACCAAAATGAGGATAAATGTTGCTTCATTCTTCCAATTTTTTAGCTGGGCAGCAGAACGAACAGGAGAGGAAGCAAATAGCTGAGCATGACAGATGGTTTATTATGCGGTGACACAAGGACAAGGTGAGGACAAACCAGAATAAAAGGAAGTAAGGAATCTATCTGCATGTGTCTTCCAAGAGCTGCTTCTACACGAGAATTCCAGGCTCCCATTTAAATTATAAGCAATGGAGAGGACAATTTTTGCATTTGTTACATATTCATATTCTCTCTGAATATGCCTTCTTTCCCAGTAAGATGAAGAGACCACCTAGTGGAAGGCAAATAACACGCTAATTCATCCCCCCCATTCCAGCAAAACTATTCTCTCCTCAGTCACAAGTGGATCAGATGACCTTTAAGGACCATTCTAATACATTCCTGTTGAGGCAGTGCCTACTATGTCTATGTGACCATGGGGCCATGTCCAGTCATCCTGATCTACCTCTCACCACTGGACCCAGAAAGCTCTGGAAGAGAAAGTGAGGCTGGTGGCTTGGCACAGCCCTCCCTCACTTAAGTCCAATTCACTTGTATGTCATGACATCACCTCCCTGATGTCATAGTTCTCTTCCAGAACAAAGGACAAACAACCACTATGTCTGTGTGCAATGCAATGCAGTAATCATTGGTGATATGAATAGAGAAGCCCTACTGGGACTCCTGAGGCAACGACATCAATTTCACAGTCATAAATGAGTCCAGGATGCTGCAGGAGACCACAAAGGAGCATAACTTTTTTAAGTGATTGGGAAATAAGGAAAATGACTACTACCTTTGGCAACTGCCCGCATCCTCTAACAAGAACAGTTAACAACCAAACGAATAATAATACCTAATATTTGTAATGCACTTGGTTAGCAAGGCATTCTGTGTATGTTACCGCACTGGATGCTCATAGCAACCCTGCAGAATAGGTTCTATTATTATCTCCATTTTACAGATGAAGAAACCGAGAAAGGGTAAATGACTCACCCAGGATCACATAGCTAGTTTGAGGCAGAATTTGAGCTCGGATATTTCCAACTGCCCATCCAGTGTTGGATCCATTGTGCCACTTTTTGTTCTCAGACTTTACTAGTGAGACCATTAACCAGATCCAGGAAGGAAGGTGAATACAGGGGTAGAAATAAGTTGTCTAACAAGGGATACACCAGCCCTGGTTTGAAAAGAAATACGTGAAAGGTCGTGTGCCATGGGGCCAATCGGTAGTAGAATCAGACTAGTAAACTCAGTGCTTATAGTCTGGATGAGTAGGGAGTAGGGAGACTCTGTGCATGTGTATGTTGATATTCAATAATTTTTCTTCTTTCCTTCTTTCTTTTTCTTTCTTGGTGTCACATCTGTCTCTTTTTTGCAGGTTGTTTTTGGAGTTTGCATTCTGATTTCAAACGGTCAGGCTTAACAGACTACTTTTTCATATTTCTTCATATTACCCTTAGTACCTCCTTCAGTCTTTTTCTTGGTTGTGGAAGTGGGGGTGAGTCAGCAGAAGGAAGAAAAAAAATCCATAAGCCAGAATTAATTAATGTGCTGAACATATAACAATTGTGACTTTAGGGAAGTCACTTAATCTATCATTGGCCCAGGTGACTCTTTAAGACCATAAGTAGTGCAGAAGTCATTCATCTGCATTGGTAGAGAGGGTTTCCTTAAAGGGAGCTCCTGACATCAGAGGTGTCAAACATACAAGACAAGGTATGGTATGCATCCACAACTCTCCACAGGGGGTCCAACTAGAGTAAAAATGTAAATGGGAAATATTTAATAAAATAAATAAGAATACAGTAAAACAAAGATAAAATTCCATTTTCAATCTAAATCAATAGGTGGCCAGCAAGGGATACGTATGTATGGTTTACTGACTTCCATTTCTTTTTGAGTTTGACACCACAGCCCTAAACTTGGAATTTTACTGCCAGACAGAAGTGCACCAGAGACTCTGCTAGGCTTTGGGAACAGAAGTCAAAAGTGAGACAGTATGTGGCTTTAAGGATGTTACACTGTGTTGGAAAGACAGAAATTAAAGATAGGAAAAGAGAAAGAAGACAAGGAAGGAAAAAGGAAGGGAGGAAGGAAGGAAGGAAGGAAGGAAGGAAGGAAGGAAGGAAGGAAGGAAGGAAGGAAGGAAGGAAGGAAGGAAGGAAGGAAGGAAGGAAGGAAGGAAGGAGGGAAGGAGGGAAGGAGGGAAGGAAGGAAGAAAGGAAGGAAGGAAGGAAGGAAGGAAGGAAGGAAGGAAGGAGGGAAGGAAGGAAGGAGGGAAGGAGGGAAGGAAGGAGGGAAGGAGGGAAGGAAGGAGGGAAGGAGGGAAGGAAGGAAGGAAGGAGGGAAGGAAGGAAGGAAGGAAGGAAGGAAGGAAGGAAGGAAGGAAGGAAGGAAGGAAGGAAGGAAAAAGAAATACATAAAGAGAAAAAAGAAAGTGGAAAGGAACATATAAATGGGGAAATTCAATTTCCCTTTAGATGAGAAGCTAAATTCATGGTTCTTATAAGTCCTTGAATAAAGTAAGGAGAGAAAAGGAAATCTTTTCCTTTACTTCTCAGGGATAGCAAAACCTCAAGCATCCTGTAAGACTCACTTCCTTTGTAAGTGTTGAATAGGTCACCTTCATGTCTGAGAGAAAGTAGATACTACGACTATAAAGCAAGTGGGACTCAGAGTGAAGCCAGGATAGATTCTTTTAATCCCTTAATGGATTCCAGAATGGAAGCTCTTCTTGTGGCCAACCTGATATCAGATGCCCTGCAAGACATCAATTGTTTTAAAGGACTCATAAGTACTTTGCTTGGAACATGGGGCATACATATTCATTCTGTGGGATGGGGGTCAATACCTTCAATTTTTTAATGAGAAGAAATTCTAACTGGGATTGCCTAAAGTGTCTGATCGATGCCTGAAAATAACTAACTCCCTGCTGAAACCAAATACTCATTACTAATAGGGCTGGCCACATTGATATGGGTATCATAAAATAGTGAGCTAATAACATAGAAGTAGAGGAAGCTGGCAACTCAGTGACCTTACCCAGAAGGTGACACTTTTTCCTAGGACTGCATGGAAAGGATGCTGCTAAATTGACAAAAGCAGCTGATCAATTCCAGAGAATTGTAAGAAAAGTCTCTTGTGGCAGTTATCAGATAGAAGGGAAAAAAAAAAACCCTCAAATGATGGTCCTAGCCAGGGCAAGAGCAAGAGAGAAGTGGTAAGGACAGATCACCTCTGACCCCTAGCAAAATTGGGAAATAAGTCTCCCTTATCTAAATCCTTCCCCCATTACCACTGCCTTGCAGGCACCCAGTTCCCCCTTGCTTCCTGTCATATCATCTGAGGAAAGCATTTAAGTTGTACCTTAGTATGGTCTAAAGCAGAGCTGGTAGACTGGGTCCGGGCCACAGTCAGTACGCAAAACTCTCAAGCACAGCTTGAACCAGATTAAAAGTGGAATTGAAAATGTTCAACACAATAAATAGAAATACAATAATACATTTGCTGTTGTTCAGTCTTTTAAGTTGAGTCCAACTCTTCTTGACCCCATTTGGGGTTTCTTGGCAAAGGCATTGAAGTGGTTTGCCATTTCCTTCTCCAGTTCATTTTACATATGTGGAAACTGAGGCAAACAGGGTGAAGTGATTTTCCTAAGGTCATACATCTAGTAAGTGACTAAGGATAGATCTTAATTCAAGAAAATGAATCTTCCTGACTTCAGGCCTGCAGAGGGCTGGGAAGGTGCTCTTGAAGAAGGGTCTTGAGATTAGTTCTAAAGCAATGCCGGAGGAAGAGACAGTGAGGAAGAGCATGGAGAACTTTTAATAGTAAGAGGTAGTCCTGTCAGTGTCCAGTGTCACTGGTTGTTGCTGTTGAGGTTGTTGGGTCACTTAAGTTGTGTCCAACTCTTTGTGACCCTAGTTGGGGTTTTCTTGGCAGAGATACTAGAATGGTTTGCTATTTTCTTCTCCTTATTTTACAAATAAGGAAACTGAGGCAAAAAGAGTTAAATGATTTGCCCAGGACCGCATAACTGGTATCTGAGTCTTCCTGACTTCAGGCCAGGCATTCTACTGTGCAACCTAGCTGCCCAGTGTCACTGGATTATACAGTATATGTGTGTGAGTGTGTGTGGGGTGAGGGGAGTGGCATGTAAGAAAATTGGAAATGTAGGAAGGGGTCAGGTTGTAAAGGGTAAATACCAATTAATTCCTAGAGGCAAGAGGGAGTCACTGTAGTTTACTGAGTAGGGGACAGGGTGAAGGATGTCAAGGGTTTTCTGAGTAAGCAAGAATACAGAATTTGGAGTAGAATGGTCAGGGTTTGGGTCTGTTTGTGTGTTTGCTTATCTGCTTTTTGCCCTTTTTAATTACTTATCTTCCCTATTAGCATATGAGCTGGTTTTAACTTTTTTTGTGCTCTCAGGATTTAGCACAGTGCCTGATGAGTAATAAATCTTAATCAATCTTTGTTGATTTAATGTCTATGTGACCTTTGTAATCTCTAAAGTCAAGCTCTAAAGCCTGTGATCCTGGGATCTTTGGGAGACAGAGGACCTTTCCGAGCTTTCTAAGATCTTATTAAGTAGGAAAGTCTGGTCTTCCCAATAATCAAAGCATAAAAATAAGTACTTTCAGACTTTTCTTTGACTGGGGAAATAGTGGAGTCTCTGCTGAATTCTGGAAGAAGGCATCCCCTAGATACATGCATATACATATACATATATACACATATATACATATATATACACACACATATATATTTATATGTACATATATATGTATATATCATATGTATCATATAAATGTCATGTGCATCATATTATAAATATATATTTCAGTTGTCTGTATATATGTTCCCACTCCTCCATATTCACATGAGCTCCTTAAGAAGGAGAACCATTCATTTTTTTGTTTTAAATTTGTATACTTCATGGCTAACATGGTGCTTTTCCTCATATTTGGTGCTTAATGAATACTTGTTGGACTGAATTATATTGATAAATGAAATCAGTGCAGCACACCTGAGGTGAAATGGGAAGATACTGGCACTGATGGCAGCTAAGGGGAACGGCAGATGGAGTATTGGACCTGGAGTTAAGGAGACCTGAATTCAGATCTCACCTTGGACAGCTGTGTGTCTTGGTCAAGTCACTTATCCTCTGTTTGATTACAGTTCCCCAAATGTAAAATAGGGAGAATGATAGTATCTAACTCCCATGATCATGGTAAACATCAAATAAATTATTTGTAAAGCACTTTAGCACAGAGGCTAACTATAAAATATTAAAGTTAATATTTGGAGCCATCTAGGTGGCACAGTAGTTAGAGTGTCAGTCCTGTAGTTAAGGAAATTCATTTTAATGAATTCAAATCTGGCCTCAGATACTTACTAGCTGCATGACCTTGGACAAGTCACATAACCCTGTTTACCTCAGTTTCCTCATTTGTAAAATGAGCTGGAGAAGGAAATGAAAAGCACTCCAGTATTTTTGCCAAGAAAACACCAAATGGGGTCATGAAGAATCAGATACAACTGAAACAACTGAACAAGAGCCACAAAAAAGTTAATCTTTGCTTGCATCTTTTTGCCCTCTCCCCTTCCTTTCTTCATGTCCTCCTCTAGGGCATCCAGGGATGTCTGGTCATTCTATCCTATTATATTAGGGCACTAAACATGATAAGACTTGTTCAATGGGTTGGCCCCTGAATCACTGGCAAATCTGAGGCTCCATTTTTCTTGGGCAGCCTAAAGACCATGATGATCATTTCATACAAATTGTAAGGCATCCTAAATGTCAGAGAGGCAGGAGTAGTGGATACACAGGAGAACTGGATTGGGGTCCTGTCTCCACCACTTACTAGTTTCATAACCATACACAAATACTTCAAGTGCTTCTGTTTCCTAGTTTTGAGAAAAAAGATGCAAGATGCCTCTCTGAATCTCAGTTTTCTCATCTGTAAAATGGGACAGTATACCTCACAGGGTTTGTTATAAGAAGAGTGCTTGTAAACCTTGGAGAATTATCAAAATGTGGGTTATCTTTATTAATTATGTGTTACCAATTCCAGATGATATTTATAGGGTTTTTTTTAAAGGAGTTTGCATGAGCTCTAAGTTTTCTAGGGATTTCCATGGAAGCCAAGAGAAATCACTAGTGCAGCAGACAGAGTCTGCTACCTAGTGATCCCAATGAAGTTGCTTTGTCATTTCCATTGTGTCCAAATCTTTGTGAACCAGTCTGAGTTTTTCTTGGCAAAGATACTAGAGTGGGTTGCCTTTTCCTACTTTAGCTCCTTTTACAGATGAGAAAACTGAGGCAAATAGGATTAAGTGACTTGCCCAGGATCATGCATCCAGTAAGTTTCTGAGGGTGGATTTGAATGCAACTCTTCCAAACTACATGACTGGCACTCTATCCATCATGCCACCTAGCTGACCGACCTGAATGGAGACCTGAGTTCCTCAGACACTAGCTGTGTGATGCCAGGTAAGTCACTTAAACTCCATTCAGCCTCAATTTCCTCATCTGTAAAATGGGGATAGAAATAGCACCTACCTCCCAGGGTTGTTTTGAGGGAAAATAAAATAATGCTTGAAATATGCTTTGTAGATCTCAAAATGCTATATAAATGTTATTATCATTACCATTATTCCTTTGGCCTACTTCATAATTATCCTTAGTGGTACCTTGACAATCTGACTAATCTAACAAAGCACCCCCGGAAAAAAGGAACCGATGCTGTTTTGCAAAATATTCCTAGCCAATAAAACTGAATCTTATTGTAAAGTCACAAAAGCCTAACATCCTTACATTGATGTTTTTATTGAGATATCCCCTGATACTTATTATCTATGGCAACTTGGACAAGTCATTTAACTTCCTTGACCTTCGAAGGATTAGACTAGATGCAGGGGTGGGGAACCTGTGGCATCAAGGCCACATGTGGCCCTCAGGTCCTCAAGTGCAGCCCTTTGACTGAATCTAAACTACAAATTCCCTGAATAATGGGATTTGTTTTGTAAAACTTGTACTCAGTCAAAAGACCACACCCAAGGATTTAGAAGGCCACAGGTTCCTCACCCTTGGAGAAAGACAGAGAGAAAACAGAGGGAAGGAAGGAGAGAGAAACAGAAGGAGAAGAAGAGGGGGGGAGAGAGAGAGAGAGAGAGAGAGAGAGAGAGAGACTCCTTTATCTCACTCAAAGGGAAAATCCCCTAAAATCTCTAGTGTAATAAGCTGGAGGCTATTAGGTCTTCTCATGTCTTCCCAGAGTCTTTCCTTCAACAACCTGAGATGAGATTGGTCTCTTCCATCTTCCCTTTTGAAACTGGAAGCCAGAAGTTCATCCCTAAACCTGACCCCAGTTTTCTCAGCTTTCTATATATTCAGAGGGTGGAGGAAGAGGGTAGAGGAGGACTCTTAGAGGAATGGGTGGGATGGGGAATGGGTGGATGCAGGGAGAAAATAAGGTACCAGGGACAGGGTAAAAAGAGAGGCTAAGAAAGGAAATAGCAAATAAAAATTAGATGGAGGGAAATTCACGAATAATAATTATAACTTTGAATGTGAATGGGATGCTTATAGCAGCTCTTTGTGGTGGCAAAGAAGTGGAAATTGCAGAGATCTCCCTCAATTGAGGAATGTGGTGTGTAGTTGTGATAGAATACTATTGTGCTTTAAGAAATGATGAGCTCAAAGATCTTAGAAAGGCATGGAAAGACTTACAAGAAACAATGACAAGCAAAATGAACAGAACATTGGATACAGTAATAGCAATACTGTTTTAAAAACAACTTTGAGCAACTAAGTCATTTTGACTATTACAAATACAAAAATTAAGAATAAAGGACATATGAAGAAAGATGCTATCTACGTCCAGAGAAAGAACTCATAAATAGAAGCATATATAGAATAATTTTACATACATACTCCTGTGTGTGTCTAATGGTAGCCTTCTCTAGGATGGGGTGGGGGGAGGGAAGAAAGAAAGGAAATATATATGATAATTTTATTATATATTTGAATAGCAAGTTGTACATAATGAATTTGCAATTTCATGTGCAATCAATCTTTTCTTTTTTATTACACTATGTTGTGGAAATACTTGATTTATTCCATAAATTAAAAATACATTTATAAAACAACAGCAAAGTAGCCTAGAGCTTGAAGAGTCCCAAAGAAGACTGGAAGCTTAAGGAATCCCTGGCGAGGACTGAGGAAGACAGGGGCTCTCCCAATCTCATCAATTTCCCTCCCCACCCCTCATGCCAGGCAGGGCATTTATCTCCACCAATAAGGAGAGAGTCTCCTGCCAATGGACTTGGAGACAAGGGTTACATAGTCACTGTGTATATCATTTTCCTGGTTCTGTTTACGTCACTCTGCATTAGTTCATAAAAGTCTTTTCCAGGTCTTTATAATGCTGTTCGCAGGAAACTAACTGATTATAGTGTCCTTTCAGAATTACAGAATCTCACAGTGGGAAGGGGCCTAAAAGACCATCTCATATAATTTACACCTGAACAAGAATCTCTTCTTCAGCGTTCATTGCGAAAGCCACTTAGCCTCTCCTTGAATACCTCAGGTGATGGGAAACCTATATTTTCTGATACAACCCATTACCCTTTTAGATATCTAATTATCTAAAGTTTTCCCTTCCATTGAATTCCCATCTTAGTTCTGACCAAGTTCTTGTTCTAAACAAAGTCTAGTTCTTCCATAGGAAAGCCCTTCAAATATTTGCAGATAGCTATTGTCTCTCCTCCAACTCTTCTCTGGGAGTGTTTCTGACCGGGGGGAGCGTCAACTCACAGAATGAGAAAAGACCCCCAGAGATCCCACAGTCCAAATGGAAACTAAGGTCTAAAAAGCTTGTCTAGAGTCCAGCGGTAGGGTTGAAATTTGAATTCAGGTTACTGGTCAGTGTTAATTTTACCAATTAACACTGCTGGTTAATACCAGTATATTCAAGTAAAGAACTGACTTTCTAAGCATTGTCCTACGTGGATGTATACGTAGATGAGACTCAGGAAGCAAATGTACAGGCCTCATCCCAGAATCCCAGATGAAGTGGAGCTTGTTGTGAATCAGAGTTCTGGGCAGGAGTCTGGGGAATAACTTCCATCTAGTGTATCATGGCTGGAGAGGGGTACTGGATAGGGGTGCTAGGGTGCAGGCAGCATGCTCTGGGTCACAGAATTATCCCTCCAAGGCCATGGGATCCTGGTAGTTTCTCTTGCCAATTGCGTCAACTGGAAGGTTGGATGGGATTGTCCTTGCTACCTGAGGACTGATGGACTATACTGTTGAGATTGCAGCTCAGCTGGGAAGTTCTTCCCCTCTTTATCATCACAAGCAGCTCAGGATATTGCTGACTTACACATGATTCTGTTCTCCAATTGTATACTATTACTATTATTATTTTCAGGGCTGCTAGATGATAAAGTGGATAGAGTGCCAGATCTGGACTCAGGTCACTTACTGTGTGACCCTGGACAATCACTTAACCCTGTTTGCCTCCATTTCTTCATCTGTAAAATGAGCTGGAGAAGGAAACGACAAATCATTCCAGTCAGTATCTTTGCCTAGAAAACCTTAAATGTGGTTATGAAGTCACACACAACTGAAAAAGAACCTGAAAAACAAATTGTTATTTTTTATGGATCTATGCTCATATGTATGCAGAAAAATTTAGGCAGACCCCCACAAACACCCAGTCCTTGTCTGATGTGATTAATGACAGTTTTAAAGTGAGATTTGAGAGAAGAAAAGAATAACTTTTGCCTTTTAAGAGTGAAAACTGATTCTTCTCTGTGAGAGGTGGAGTGGAAGAAAGTAAAAGCTTTTGCCCTTCTTTTAAGGAGTCAGAAACAGTGTCCAAACCCAAGCAAGCACATCCCACCTGAGACTAAAGTAAACCATTAAGGAGAAATGGCATTTATATAAAATCTATTATATTGGAGTGTATGAAGAGTTCAAGGATGACCTCTGGTGCTAGTCAAACACTTTTCAGGACTGCTGGTGCCCAGGTTTCACCCAACTCTCACCTGTGGCTCCTACAAGCTGTGACCACACCCTAGCAAAAGCATGTCCGTAGAAAGACTAAACCAGGTTGAGGGTAACTGAAAGGTCTCAAACCCACTGGTGAGTTAGTAGGGCATCTACCCCAAGCATGTGAAGACTTCCCTTGGTGAAATGGGCAGATGAGAGCAATTTGTCCCTATGGCTAAAGCAGGTGCGGTAGAGACCTTAGAGTTTGGCCAGACATCAAAAGCACCCAAGTCATTCAGTGAAATCCAGGCCATTGCCACTTGTCTTGACTTTCATCTTACCACTGGACTTTGATGACTCTGGAAGAAAGAATGAAGTTGACAACTTGGCACAATTTTGCCTCACTCAAATCCAATTCACCCAAGAGGTAAGATATCACTTCATGATGTCATTAATCCTCTTAAAAATGAAAGCAAACAAAAAAAACTGAAAACGAAGGACAAACAACATTATATATCAGGTATTAGTGTGGGTTGGGGGGCAGAGGGGGTTTCGGTATAGCAAGACCTGACTAAAGCCACCATCACTGTTTTAAGTTGAAAAGATTTCTAGCATCTAAACCAGATCTCACTAGATCCTGCCTGAGGGGTAAAATAGATGGGCATTGCTATAAACTGAAGGGCTGGAGAGTAGAGCTAAGAACTCCTCCCAAAGTTCTTTGGAGAGGGTTCAGAATTTCCAGCCACTTCTTCATCTTCTACCAGATGCTCTGCTCAGTTTTGACTCCACCAACATCCTGTCCCAAGCTGGATACCCTCTGCTGCTCCTCCCTTTCAGCTTCCTTTTGTGTACTGTCTTCCCCATTAGACTGTAGTCTTCTCAAAGGCAGAAACTGCCTTTTTTCTTTTTTTATTTATATTTTCAGCTCTTGGCATAATGCCTGGCATATAATAAGTGCTTAATAAATGTTTATTATGTTCTTGATATACATTGGATGCCTTTATATCCCTGGGACCTTTGTTTCACAAACTGCCCGGTTCAAGTAGCCCCCTTTTGTTTATGTGGGCATATTATAGGTGATATTCAGTAGGATTCAGCTCCAGTCTTCTTTATGCAGGAAAGTTAGATGCCCTTGCCTATCTTTAGTACTTCGCTTGTTTCCCCCAATCTGCACCTATGTATGGGAATAATCTAGGTCTTAAAATTTGATGATACAGGCACATTTTCCAATCATCAAAGAAAAAAATGGATATTCAACAGAGTCCCTTGAGGCATTCTTGCAACAAGATCAGACATGAGCAGAATATTCAACTTATAAACACTCCCAGTGAATACAATTATGAAGGAAAGAATGAGTAATAAAATAAATTATTCCCATATCTTGGGGTTATTTTTTAATTAGAAAAGGTAATAAAGAGAAAGGGTGATATAGAGTTAAAAAAAAGTTTTAAAAGGGGGATCAGGGAGGGTTTTATTTTTTAAGATGTAAAAAGAATTTTAAAGACATAAAACTGAGGGTGGAGGAGTACAAATGGAGCATCATGACTAACCTCAACAACTCTCCTACAGGTGATTCAATGTATTTTGTAGGACAAAGTTGCAGGATGAGACAGTGCAAAAATAGGGACAGGGTAAGTGGAAGACAGTGGGAACAGCCATCTTATTAAGGTCCTGCGTGAAAAGTGAATGGAGGTTGACTGCACTAATGTTTCAGTTACAAGTATGGCAGCAGATAGTAATTTAAACTGGGGAAAATGAAAGAATCTCAAGTCCAAGGATCCCATTGAAGAGCACTATGGAGGAGATATATATATAACTGAAATGGAATGTTGGGACCTTATGCTATATTTAATTTCAGGGAAGATATACATGGGGACACCACCTTCTCTGAGAGAATGATATCCCACTGTGAACAGATTCTTGTCCCAGGAAAAGGGATATTATAAACTGTTAGGGGCAAAGCACCTATGTGGGGGGGAAGGAAATGGATGCACAGAGATGAAATTGCATAGGCAATGAGTAAAATAATCATGAGGGGTAGAGGGGGTAAAGTCAGACTGTATGGTTTCTATCATGAAGCATCACTTCTATCTCCATTACTTCCTTCTCAGATTGATAGATAATAATAAGAATAAGGCACAATAGAAAAAATGGATGATCAAATCAGACATACAAAGACAATAACATAGAAACTGATCAAGAATTAAAATCTTTCATCAGGAAATAAGTACTACACAGAGATTTTAAAAGGAACAAAGATATAGAACATGAATCAGAGAATAAAATTTCAGAATGGACAGAAACAGAAATGAATCACAAAAAAAAGCAGAGCAAAGCAAAAGTCTTTTTAAAAAGACACAGAGGGGTGGAGCCAAGATGGCAGAGTAGAAAGATTCACGTATGCTAGCACCGAAACCACAGCCCATATATTTCCTGCAAGAAGAACTCCCCACAAACTCTGGATCACTGGGATCACTGAAAGGCGCACAGAAACACAGTGGAAAAGATTTCCGTTCCAGAGAGCCCTGGAGAGCCATCCCCAGGGTCTGTCTTACCCCAGAAAGTGGAGCCCACCCCTGTGCTGCCTGGCTGGGTGGCCCCAGAAGAGCAGATCCGAGCAGGCTTCAGGGACGGATCTCCGGCAGCCGTGAAGGTCCCTCCACCCACAGACGCTACAGGTCAGTGAGAGAGACGTCTGAGCTGGCCGAGAGGGGAGCGGGGTGTCTCCGTGACTCAGGCCCCCTCAGGAGGCAGCGGCAGAGGGACCGGCAGAGGCAGCGGTGGAGGCAGCAGCGGAGGTAGTGGTGAGCCGGGACTCCCCGCGCAGGTAGGCAGCAGTTCAGGTCTCTGCATAAACCCCCTGAGGGAACTGAGCCTGGGAGATGGCCCTGCCCCCACCCCAGCACCCGAACTCAAGCTCACATTGAATAGCAGCCACGCCTGCCGTGGAAAGCCCATTTGAATCTCAGACCGCAAGCACTAGCTGGGTAGATCTAGGCAGGGGTGGACAGGAATCTCAGAAGTCAAGTAACTGGCTGGGATAATGCTCAGAAAAAGGAAGCAAAATAAGACCATAGAGAGCTACTTTGATGGGGTGCAGATGTTCCCTTTCAATTCTGATGATGAGGAAATATTCTTACCATCAGGGAAAGACGTGGAGGGCGGGGCCTCTGTATCTCAGACATCCCAGGTGGATGTCCGGTGGACTCAGGCCATGGAAGAGCTCATAAAGGATTTTGAAAAGCAAGTTAGACAGGTGGAGGAAAAACTGGGAAGAGAAATGAGAGAGATGCAAGAAAGCATGAAAAATGGGTCAATACCTTGCTAAAGAAGACCCAAAAAAATGCTGAAGAAAATAACACCTTGAAAAATCAGCTAACTCAATTTGCAAAAGAGGTTCAAAAAGCCAATGAGGAGAAGAATACGTTCAAAATCAGAATTAGCCAAATGGAAAAAGAGGTCCAAAAGCTCACTGAAGATAATAGTTCTCTCAATATTAGAATGGAACAGATGGAGTCTAATGACTTTATGAGAAACCAAGAAATCATAAAACAAAACCAAAAGAATGAAAAAATAGAAGAGAATGTGAAATATCTCATGGGAAAAACAACTGACCTGGAAAATAGATCCAGGAGAGACAATTTAAAAATTATGGGACAACCTGAAAGCCATGATCAAAAAAAGAGCCTAGACATCATCTTCCATGGAATTATCGAGGAAAACTGCCCTGATATTCTACAACCAGAGGGCAAAAGAAGTATTGAAAGAATCCATTGATCACCACCTGAAAGAGATCCAAAAAGAGAAACTCCTAGGAACATTGTGGCCAAATTCCAGAATTCCCAGCTCAAGGAGAAAATCTTGCAAGCAGCTAGAAAGAAACAATTCCAGTATTGTGGAAATACAATCAGGATAACTCAAGATCTAGCAGCTTCTACATTAAGGGATCGAAGGGCATGGAATAGGATATTCCAGAAGTCAAAGGAACTAGGACTCAAACCAAGAATCACCTACCCAACAAAACTGAGTATAATACTTCAGGGGAAAATATGGTCTTTCAATGAAACAGAGGACTTTCAAGCATTCTTGATGAAAAGACCAGAGCTGAAAAGAAAATTTGACTTTCAAACACAAGAATGAGAAGAAGCATGAAAAAGTAAACAGCAAAGAGAAGTCTTAAGGGACTTACCATAAGTGAACTGTTTACATTCCTACATGGAAAGACCATATTTGTAACTCTTAAAATTTTTCAGTATCTGGGTAGTTGGTGGGATTATACACATACACACACACATGTACACGCGTGCATGCACACACACATACACACATGCACGCACATACAGAGACAGAGAGCACAGAGTGAATTGAATAGGATGGGACCATATCTTAAAAGAAATTAAGGTAAATGATGAGAGAGAAATGTAGTGGGAGCAAAGAGGGTGAAATGGAATGGGGTAAATTATATGTCATTCAAGAGGCAAGCAGGAGACTTTTTAGTGGAGGGAAAAAGAGGAGAGCTGAGAAAAAAAAAACAAGAAGTTTGCCCTCATCACATTCAACTAAAGGAAGGAATAAAATGCACACTCATTTTGGTATGAAAACCTATCTTACAACACAGAAAAGTGGGGGAGAAAGAGATTAGCAACGGTGAGGGGGGATGATGGTAGGGAGGGCAAGGGGAGGAGGGAGCAATTTGAAGTCAACACTCGGGGAGGGACAGGATTAAAAGACAGAATAGAAACAATGGGGGGCAGGATAGGATGGAGGGAAATACAGTTAGTCTTACACAACATGACTATTATCGAAGTCATTTGCAAAACTACACAGATAGGGCCTATATTGAATTGCCTGCCTTCCCAAAGGGAATGGATGGGGAGGGAGGGATGGGGAGAATTTGGAACTCAAAGTTTTAGGAACAACTGTTTAGTATTGTTCTTGCTACTAGGAAATAGGAAATACAGGTAATGGGGAATAGAAAGTTATCTGGCCCTACAGGACAAAAGAGAAGATGGGGACAAGAGAAGGGAGAGATGATAGAAGAGAGGGCAGATTAGTGATAGGGAAAATTAGAATGCTTGGTGTATTGGGGTGGGGGGAGGGGAGAAAAGGGGAGAAAATTTGGAACCCAAAATTTTGTGAAAATGAGTGTAAAAAGTTAAATAAAAAAAATATAAAAAAAAGAAAAAAAGACAGAAAAATATTAATAAATGTAAGAATCCAGAAGGGAAGCGATATTTTGAATTTAAACACAAAGAAAAAAAGAGAAAAGAGGGGAAGAAATGGATGATTAAATAAAAAAATAAATACTTTTAGGTTAAGCTAGAAATGGGAAAAACAAATAGGTTGTATGTGTGAGTGAAACAAGAAGAGAGCTTATGGGGAAAAGGTTACATCAAAACAGTTCTTGCACAACTAACTGCAATGATAAAGTATTGGTCTAAAAGACAAAACAGATTTTTTAAATTTTAAAATCTTTAATATTACAAATGGAAGAAACAAACAGAGGAAAACAGACACCTAAGTCTCACAACTTTAAATGTGGATGGGCTAAACAATAAAATAAAAGAGAGTGGCAGAGAAAATAAGAAATTAAAACCTCGCAATCTCTTGTTTATAAGAAACACATCTAGTAAGCAAAGAAGTACATGGAATCAAAATGAGAGACTAAAATAACATTTACTAGGCATCAAGTGTGTCCAACAAAAGCAGGAATGGCGATCATCCTATCAGACAAAGGAAAAATAAAAATTCACATCAATAGAGACAAACAAGAAAATTACACTGTGATTAAAGGAAATGTAAGTGTTAAACTAA
This sequence comes from Bettongia penicillata ogilbyi, assembly GCA_023548195.1. NCBI lineage: Eukaryota > Metazoa > Chordata > Mammalia > Diprotodontia > Potoroidae > Bettongia > Bettongia penicillata. The sequence continues at coordinate 2,637,786 of JAJHZJ010000328.1, forward strand.
GGTATCAATACAAACATATATGTGCCAAATGGTATAGCATCTAAATTTATAAAGGAAAAGTTAACAATTGAAAAAAGACAATGTAACAATCCTTGAATTTATGAGTTAGCTCTTCAGTGTGGCTACTGTATCTCCTCTCAGGGTTCTTGGGATTAACACTGAGGAGTTGGGAGGAAGCAATCTCTCTAATGTCATTGCTCATAAGCCCCTACCAGTGTGCTCCTCCCCCCATGAGTATTAGTTGAAATCATTTAATTAACCAAGCATTTACTTATTAAAAAGTACTGTTGACTAAAATGGTACGGTGACAACAGTTGAAACAAAAAACCACCACCACCCAAACCTACCAGTAAATAGAGTGTAGGTCAGAGTGGGTTCAAGCTTAGAGAGCACATGTGACAAAGGAGTGAATCCCAGACCTAAGACGTTTTCTTGTTAGAGCACTCAAGATATGCCCCTTATTTGTAAGGGAATTGCCAACCCCCAGCCTCTTGGACGGCATTCACTAGTCACGACTCAGGTAAACTGAGAGGAGACTGGTAACGCATGAACAAGATGGCGCTGGGAGGAAGGGTTCCACCCCTGTTTTTCTCAAGGCTATTTTCCCGGGCTTTTCTAAGAACAAAGAAGCCCAAAATGTTTTTCTTTCTAGGGGCTACGCGTCCACCCTGGGCAGTCCTGGCCTAAGGTAAATTACTTCCTTATAAGGGCAAACTACTAGCTGAACTACTAGGTTCACTTAGGACACTGGTGTCAGAAAAGAGATAAAAGCACCCTCACTGCTTGCATAAATGGAGTTCTTACTATGGTGTCTCCCGCCTTAATCATTGCTTACAGCTACATTCCATCAAGGCCTACAGGCCTATGCTGGTCAGATAAGCCTGTTGGCCCCGAGAGATCAAGCTCAGACTCCCAGGGTCCCTAACACTTATTCAGCTGTTTTTCAATTTTGTCTGAGTCTTCATGACCCCATTTGGGTTTTCTTGGCAAAGATACTGGAGTGGCTTGCCATATCTTTTTTCAGCTCATTTTACAAATGAGGAACTAAGGAAAACAGGGTTAAATGGTTTGCCCAGGGTCACACAGCTAATAAGTATCTGAAGCCATATTTGAACCTAGGAAGATGAGTCTTCTTGACTCCAGGCCTGGCAATCTATCCACTGCACCACCTAGCTACCCCATTCCCCTTAGCGGAGTGTAGCCATTCTGCTGGGAAATTCACAAAGCCATAAATAAGTATCTAGTCTAGTCTCATAACTCAGCTCATCTTCTCCCTTCTGTCCCCACCCCCCTTCTTCTCTTCTCCAAAGGATGGTAAATCTGGATGGCCAGAGGATGCCCAGGTAACATGGGGTTTATAGGCCAGATTCCTTCTTCCTTCCTCCTTCCTTCCTTCCTTCTTTCTTTCCTTCCTTCCTTCTCTTTTCCAAAACCTTAAACCCAGTGCCCTTTGAAGCCCATACATTGCACAACAATAGGTCCCTGCCCAAACTCTACTTAATGCCTCTTTTGGGGACCCTCCTGGCTTCATAGTGATTATCAGTAGTAACTGTTGCTCTTTCCTTCTCTGAGGGATTTACTTATTTTTTTCTTTTGCTCAATAAAGGAGCCATTTCCTGTTTACTTCTTAAAGAGGCCGATTCACTGAATGGGCATTACCTCACTGTAAGGAGTACCTGAATTCGCCAAGGTCTCCCAGTATATCCTGGGTCTTCTTCCATCATCCTGATGAATATCAGGTCACTGGATCTAGATGGCCCAGGAGGGCAAGGGAGGCTGGTGACCCACACAGCCCTCCTTCACTCAAAACAAAGCCAAGTGCAAGCCATGTCATCATTTCTCTGATGGCACGGTCTTCTTTGAAAACAAAGGACGAAAAGTCTAGTCTTGTGCTAGGGTACCAATCCAGATAGTGCTCTTAGGTGATTCAAAAACTGTGCTAAAGTGGTGATGGAAAGAAGAATAGTCCACTAGAGTTATGAAGTTCATGAGGTATTTCTCTAAGTCAAGGTAGGGTAAGGGAAGAGGAAATGAACACCGAAGCTAAACTCCGAGGCTTTGCTCCCTCCTTTACCTCACTGATTCGTTTTCAGAGGGTTAACTGGAATGTTCTCTCCTTTCTTCTTGCTCAAATCATTGGGCACAAACTAACTTGAAATTACATAGAAGATCTCCAGGGTTTAGCCAAATTTCTTCAACCAGTCCAGACAGTATTCCCATGCAACATCACTCCAGTTGATTAAGAACTTTTTTTTCCTCACTTAGTCTAAATCATTTGATTTATTGACAGGTTAAGACATGTTCTTATCTTGTTAAGCTATTACTTTAAGTGGGACAAGATAAAATATTGAACACTCAATTACTCCCACTCTGACAATGATAATGCAATAAGTAGAAAAATTGAATGTTCAAAGATTTTAAATAAAATTCTGGAAAGAAGATGCAGCAATTTACATGAAAAAAGAAAAAAAAACAGATACAAGAATGGTTCCATATTAGGAAACAATTAAAACAATCATATTAAAAACAGAGATGTGAAAAACACTTATTTATCTTAAAAGATCCAAAAAAGAATAAAAGCCTTCCCAGTGTAATACTTATTCATGAAAAAAATAAATGAAAGGATAGGCATAGAACTATCTTTATTTACTTTATTTAAGATAGTTATGAAGTAACTATCTAAAATAAAAAGTAACCATTATATTCAATGGAGAAACACAAGAGCCTCTCTCAATAAAACAAGTGTTAGGTACTAATGTTCCTTTTTCCTTATTTTATCCAAATGGTTCTAGAAATGCTAACAATTTCAATAAGATAAAAGAAAGAAAGTATAGGCATAAAAAGGAAATAAAACTGTACTGATTTGTTGATGACATGATAGTTTACTTAGAAAATCTTTTATAATTTTATAAATAGTAGAGTTGTAGGCAACAAAATAAATCCATAAAGAGTGATATAATTTGGACATAAAAATAACAAGATCCAAAAGGCAATAATAGAGAAGTACTGTGCAAAATAATAATGAAATATATACAAAATATCTAAGAATCAGTCTGCCAAAGGACACTCAGAACACACACACGCACACACACACACATGCATACACACACACGCACGCACACACACACACACACACACATGCACACACACACACACAATCAGCTTACTAATTTACTTTAACCTTAGCATAAGCAACAGCAATAAGGACAGACAAAAAGCAGCGCTAGACTCCATAAATATTTCTTACGCACCAATGTGCTAAACATAAGACAGCCCCTGACTTCAAGAAGCTCACACTTTATTAAGGGAAATAATGTATAAAAGGAAAGTGAAGGAGGGAGCACTGAGGTTAGGGTGGGGCATGATGAAGTCATGCCTTCTGGTGGAAAATGATCTCAAGAGATTTGGGTTTCAGAGCTGATTTCATCGTGCAGAAAGGTGAGTTTCTGAAGATAATGAAGTCTGGGAAAGGAGAATTACTCCAGTGCGATCCTTAAATGGTGGAGTATCTGGGAGGAGCTCTCCTATGCCCCTCCTCCACCCTATCCAATCAGAGGAAGGGAGCACAAGGGAAGGAGAAGGATTAAGCATTGACCAGTACAGCTCAGGGAAATCTATCAGCCCATGCTAATGTTTCTGACTGTAAAGACAAGAATGGCTTTTCTCTACTTAGACGCTAAAGAGGAAGCTGCTAATGCAAAGCCTCCTCCACTCCTCATAGTCACAGGAGACAGAAAATGTTATTGAGTGGCAGTTTTACTAAACAAGATCCATTCAACAATGAAGCTACACCAGCTACACTCAGTCCTCAGCAATGCAATGACAATCAGCTATTCATCATAGTCTTTCCAAATGAAAGAATCAGGAAAAACCTATGCACCAGCATGTTCTCATATGTACCCAAGGAAGGAAACAAGTATTTATTAATCACCTACTATGTGCCAGGCACTGTGCTAAGTACTTTGAAAGTATCATCTCATGATACTCTCACATCAATTTTGTAAAGGTAGATATTATTATCTCCATTTTACAGCTGAGAAAACTAAATCAGACAGAAGTTAAGTGACTTTGCCAGGATCACACACCTAGTGAGTGTCTGAGACTGTATTTACACTTGAGTCTTCCTGTCTCTGGTCCCAGCTCTCTATCTACCGCAGGATAGCTGGAGGATGTGTTTGCCCATGTGGAGAACTCTGCCCACCCACCCACTCCCAGCTCCTCTTTTCTCTTCCAGCATCTTTCTCCCAGACCTCTTCATGAACAATCCCAGATGCCTTCACACAGGAATGACTGTTCCAAAACATCTGCAGCTGGTGGATGCTCAGATGGCTATGCATCACCAGGCAGGCCTACATAAAAAGGGAACATTCCATAAGGATAAGGTAATGGTCACAGAGTTTAAAGATTTGAATTTCAGTTATGACTTGGAAGCTGAAAGTTATTTAGGGACTAGGGGTAAAATAAATAGCTCACATTTATGTAACACTTTGGAGTTTACCCAGTATTTCCCTTAGAGCAGTACTATAAGGAACCATTCCAGCACTTTATTCTTACCTATTTCACATAGTTATTTCATTCTATTTTGTATCATATTTATTTTTGCTATTAGACTCCCCTATTAGATTCAAGCTTCTTAGGGTATAGGGCTACATATTTAATTTAATCTTATGTAATACATTGACCTGGACTATAGATTTGAAATGTCTTTCATGCAATTATTGACAGTTGACAATTCTTTTAAGAGCTGCTTTCTCATATTCTTTGTCCATTTAACTGTTAGACTTATATATTTGTGTTAGTTTCTATATGGGGTGTATGGAAAACTAGCATCTCTGGTATGAGGATTTGCTGAGCCTTTTCCAGGGCTGCTTATCTACTTTTGCTCAGCCTTTACTCAGCTCTGACCTGTGGCTCCAAGAAGCTGTAGCATGTGCAGCAACTATCATATGGTTCACTGTCTAGGCAGACAAACCACAAAGTGGAGAGGGATGGGGCGGTGTCTCCATCAAGCACATCTCTTAGAATTTTGTTGGATGAGAAAATTTCTTCCAGTGGCCAAGCAGACTCTGTGGAGCATTTAGAGCTTGGTCAGATATCAAAGATGCCAAAGTCATCCACAACATCAAGAGCCATCTCCAGTCATCCTGACTTGTGTCTTGTCCCTGGACTTCAATGACTCTGGAAGAAAGAGTGAGACTGACACCTTTGTGCAACTTTGCCTCACTTGCATCACCCTGTGATGCCATTGGTCATATTCAAAAACAAAGGACAAGCAACAACAGTTCCCTATACATACATATACATATACATATATGTGTGTGTATCTTAGCTATCTTTCTATATCAGACTTTTGATGCAAAGTTTTTTTTTCCCCAATTAATGTCTTCCTTTCTTATGCTAGTTAAATTGATCTTTTTGGCTAAAAAAGCTTTCAAATTTGTGTAATTAAATTTCTGTTTTAATTTTTGTGGTAACATCTCTCTTTTTTAGTTAGGAATTCTCTCCCTTGCCTGAATTTTTTAAAAGTTCTTATTATCATTCTCTTCTAATTTCTTTTACTATGACTTTTAATATTTAGATCACATACCCATTTTGAGCTTATTGTGAAATATGGTCTAAGATGTTAGTCTAAATTTAATATTTTTAGTTAAATCTATTTATTTAACTTTTTACATTTATTTTCACAAAATTTTGGGTTCCAAATTTTCTCCCCTTTTTTCCCCTCCCCCCACTCCAATACACCAAGCATTCTAATTGCCATTATCACCAATCTGCCCTCTCTTCTATCATCCCTCCCTTCCCCTGTCCCCATCTTCTCTTTTGCCCTGTAGGGCCAGATAACTTTCTATTCCCCATTACCTGTATTTCCTATTTCCTAGTAGCAAGAACAATACTCAACAGTTGTTCCTAAAGCTTTGAGTTCCAACTTCTCCCCATCCCTCCCTCCCCACCCATTCCTTTTGGGAAGGCAGGCAATTCAATATAGGCCATATCTGTGTAGTTTTGCAAATGACTTCGATAATAGTCATGTTGTGTAAGACTATATATTTCCCTCCATCCTTTCCTGCCCCCCATTGCTACTATTCTCTCTTTTGATCCTGTCCCTCCCCAAGAGTGTTGATTTCAAATTGCTCCCTCCTCCCATTGCCCTCCCTTCCATCATCCCCCCCTACTCTGCTTATCCTCTTTTCCCCCACTTTTCTATGTTGTAAGATAGGTTTTCATACCAATATGGGTGTGCATTTTATTCCTTCCCTTAGTCAAATGTGATGAGAGTAAACTTCATGTTTTTCTCTCAGCTCCCCTCTTTTTCCCTCCACTAAAAATCTTCTGCCTGCCTCTTCTATGAGAGCTAATTTGCCCCATTCCATTTCTCCCTTTCTCCTCCCAATACATTTCTCTCTCACCACTTAACTTCATTTTTTTAAAGATATAATCCCATCCTATTCAATTCACTCTGTGCTCTCTGTCTCTGGGTGTGCTTGCACATGTGTGTGTGTGTGAGTGTGTGTGTGTGTGTGTGTGTGTGTGTGTGATCCCACCAACTACCCAGATACTGAAAAATGTTTCAAGAGTTACAAATACTGTCTTTCCATGTAGGAATGTAAACAGTTCATCTTTGGTAAGTCCCTTATGACTTCTCTTTGCTGTTTACTTTTTCATGCTTCTTTTCATTCTTGTGTTTGAAAGTCAAATTTTCTTTTCAGCTCTGGTCTTTTCATCAAGAATACTTGAAAGTCCTCTATTTCATTGAAAGACCATTTTTTTCCCCTGAAGTATTATACTCAGTTTTGCTAGGTAGTTGATTCTTGGTTTTAGTCCTAGTTCCTTTGACTTCTGGAATATCCTATTCCATGCCCTTCAATCCCTTAATGGAGAAGCTGCTAGATCTTGAGTTATCCTGATTGTATTTCCACAATACTGGAATTGTTTCTTTCTAGCTGCTTGCAATATTTTCTCCTTGACCTGGGAGCTCTGGAATTTGGCCACAATGTTCCAAGGAGTTTCTTTTTTTGGATCTTTTTCAGGTGGTGATCGGTGGATTCCTTGAACATTTATTTTGCCCACTAGTTCTAGAATATCAGGGCATTTTTCCTTGATAATTTCATGAAAGATGATGTCTAGGCTCTTTTTTTGATCAAGGCTTTCAGGTTGTCCCATAATTTTTAAATTGTCTCTCCTGGATCTATTCTCCAGGTCAGTTGTTTTTCCAATGAGGTATTTCACATTCTCTTCCATTTTTTCATTCTTTTGGTTTTGTTTTGTGATTTCTTGGTTTCTCAGAAAGTCATTAGCCTCCATCTGTTCCATTCTAATTTTGAGAGAACTATTTTATTCAGTGAGCTTTTGGACATCCTTTTCCATTTGGCTAATTCTGCTTTTGAAAGCATTCTTCTCCTCATTGGTTTTTTGAACCTCTTTTGCCAATTGCCTATTTTTCAAGGTGTTATTTTCTTCAGCATTTTTTTTTGGGTCTCCTTTTAGCAAGGTATTGACCCATTTTTCATGCTTTTCTTGCATCTCTCTCATTTCTCTTCCCAGTTTTTCCTCCACCTGTCTAACTTGATTTTCAAAATCCTTTTTGAGCTCTTCCATGGCCTGAGCCCATTGAATATTTATTTTGGATGTTTGGGATACAATGTCTTTCCCTGATGGTAAGCATTGTTCTTCCTCTTCTGAAAGGAAGGGAGGAGATATCTGTTCACCAAGAAAATAACCTTCTATGGTCTTATTTTTTTACTCTTTTCTGTGCATTTTCTCAGCCAGTTACTTGACTCCTGAGATTCCTCTCCACCCTTGCCTTGCCTCCAGATCCACCCAGCTAGTACTTGGGGTCTGAGATTCAAATGCTGCTCCCCAGCCTCAGGGCTTTTGGCAGAGGCAGGGCTGCTATTCAGTGTGAGATTAAGTTCAGCTGCTCAGGTGGGGGCAGGGCAGCCACACAGGACTCAGTTCCCTCAGGGGGTTTATGCTGAGACCTTCAACAATGAATCCCAGCTCCAGCCTGCTTTGAGAGCCCCTATCCTTTGCTGCCTACACTGCTGCCTCCCAAGGGGGCCTGAGTATGGGGACATCCTGCTCCCCTCTCAGCCAGCTGAAAAGGCTCTCTCACTGACCTTTGGCATCTGTGGGTGGAAGGATCTGCCTGCAGCTGCTGGAGATTCTGTCCCTGAAGTCTGCTCTAATCTGCTCCTCTTGGTGCCGCACAGCCAAGGCAGGGCAGGGCTGTGCTCCAGGTCCAGTGTGCGACAGACCTTTGGTGTCGGTTTTTCAGGGCTCTCTGAACAGAAATCTCCTCCACTCCGTTGTTGTGTGACTTCTGCTGCTCCAGAATTTGTTAGGAGTTCTTCTTTACAGGTATTTTATGGGCTGTGGGTTAGGAGCTAGCATGTGTGAATCTTTCTACTCCGCCATCTTGGCTCCTCCCTTAAATTTAATTTTTGACCAATTGGTTTGTAGTTTTTCCAGGAATTTTATTAAATAGGAGTTCTTCATTAAATATTTGTGTTCTCAAATTAATAAAACTCTAAAATTGTGGGTGTTTTTTAAAAAAGGTATTCCTTATCTACCCATTCCATTTATTTGTTTCTATTTTTAACCTGTACCAAATTGTTTTTATGCTTACAATTGTATCATGCAATTTGAAGGATGGAAGTGATATGTCCCCTGTATGCTTACTCTTTTTTTACATGATTTCTCTTGAGATCCTGCATCTTTCATCTCTCTAAATAAATTCTGCTATTATTTGGTCTAGTTCTATAATATATCCCCTTGGTAGTTTCATGGGTATGGTATTAAATCTATAAATTAATTTAGCTAATAGCATTATTTTTGTTATATTGGCACAACCCAGACATGTATCTCCCTCAATGTTAAACAAGATTTTGTATATAGTAGATAGTTTACTAAATTTATTTTTAAATTGAATCAAATTGTCTACACATGACAATGTGTAGCTTTGGGCTCTCTGGTCAACATATTTTATGTTACTATCATTATCAACCTTCACCCCTTTTTTCCATCATTCTAAGTTGCTTATTCATAGTTTATCATAACTTCCTTAATTTTTCCCCTGCTATTAGGGTCTAGGACATTAATGGAGAAAGACCTGGAGTTATAAAAATGTGATCCACTAAAATTCATGCTATCCAGTTTCAGGTAGATTTTTCTCCGCTGCCTCAAATTTTTTTTCATCTCTTATGAATTTTCTAGCTCACTATTTATTTTAGAACATCTCCACTCCACCCCCTCCCTCATCCTACTCACTCAAACACTGTGGGAAAAAAAAAACAAACCAAAAAACCAACCTCTATATTCTGCATTTTAGTCAAGAGTCGTTCAGTGATAATTTATCAATATACAAAAATTGCTGCTTAGGAAAAGATCCAAATAAGCAGAGTTTCCCTCACTAATTGGGATTTTCTCTGAGGACTAAAGCATTAACCACTTCATTTTATAATAATCATGAAACAAAAGACAAAATTCTACATCAAGGTAAAAGGTAAGTATATAGTTTAAGCTTAAAGTTGATTTACTTAAATGGAATAACAATAATATCACCCTAAAACTAATAGATCCCTCTTTTCTTGATTTTCAAGCTGGTCAAGAGTGAATAAAGAGATATTGAAATATACTTATCCTTTTGACATCTCTACGTCCCCCATAGCAGTTTTGATATATTGGCATAAAAAATCAAATGGGAATTTTGGAGAGTTTTGCAGAAATCACAGACGACATTAAAAGGCCAGTAGATGACACAGAAAACGTCTAGAATCTCAGAAATGCATAAAATTTGCATATAATATTGCATAACATCCACCCAAATTTTACAATAAGGTACTTTAAAAACCCTGTAAAAGAAAAAGAAAACATTCAGACTTCTTCTCAGGTACAAAATGAGGGCCAAAAAATTTTATGACAATTTTCCAGATAGGGGGAGCAGGTAATATGCCCCTAACTTCTGCGATGTGGACACGATAATTATACTGCTCTTAACTGGATTAACCAAAAGCCCTTCCCACTTAGAGAAAAGGTTTGTCTTATTTGTGCTGACCTAGGTAATAGTTGATCCTTAACACAAATAAGATAAACCTTTTCTCTAATTTTACTTTCAAGCAATCATGAACCCTACTCCTCTGAACTCAGTTAAATCTTCTATTTCAAGGAAAAACTGATGAGATTTTTCATTCAGATCTTCAGACCACAGTACTGCCAAAATATTATTTCTTAATATTTTATAACACAATTGAGGCCTCAGTACTGTGTTTGCACAAAACCCATAATCACATTTAACACCTGATCTTACTTCCTTCTCTATTAAGATGGAGACACCCTCCCCCCATTAGTAACCTCATTTCACATCCTCTCCACCTTTACCTTTGCATTCATCCTTCTCTCCAGGTTCAAAAGTAATGATGATCTGCTTCCCAAGATGATTTCTCTATCAATAGGAAGTATACATGTAGCAAACCTAGCAATTTGTTTTTTAGAAAATGCTCATTTTCATTTTCAACAACCCATATATTTAATAAAATGAAAGTATAATGGGGGTTTCATCACCCAAGATATCACTCAAGTGGAAGATGCTGGCGTACTTTTTCCAGGAGACTAGACCATGTATAGACATTCTATATTAGCCTACTACATGATTGAGAGCAGTTTTTTCCATTGGCTGTATGGCAAAAGGTCAATTTCGTTAAAATGGCTTAATTCAGACTTTTCTACATTCCAACCAAGAATGAAAGACTCCTTCACTCACACTATGAAGGTAACCCAAGGGTCACCTCTCCCTTGCTTCCTTTAACTCATGCACCCCAAGAAATGGGTCTGGTTCCTTGATCCTTTTACATTCTAGGTGCTGGTAGTATAGTCTCCACCTCAAGAACCTGAGCCAGGACAATCAAGGAATTCAGGAATCTAGACTGGGTATTGTAGCCAGCCCAATGGTGAAGCCTTAAAGAGCAAGGGTCAGCATTCTAACCTTTGAGGTTTGGGATTTGAATTGGATGGGGCTAATGCTAGGGAGGAATTAAGCTAAGTGGTGAGTGTAATTGAAACTCCCATTACAAAAGTCCTTCAATGAACACAAATGGAAACATCTTGCCTTCCCATGAGCAGTTTTGAACATTTCTATATTTGTATAGGGTATTATTCAATATTTTTGAAAGATGTGGAAGTGAGAGGAAAGTTACCTGCATTTCAAAAGAAATTAAAACACTGGATACTGTGAATCAAACAGGTTTCTATGAGTGAAATTGCTCACGCGCACACACACACACACACACACACACACACACACACACACACACATATGCCATCTACTTTGCATCCTCTCAGGAGCATCAAGCGGTTCTATAAAATTGGTGCTACTGCTCTTTATCATACATGATCTTTCTAATGTTTTTTCCATGAATACCACAGTCTTGGATAATTTGTATTCAACAATCATTTAAAACTTTCTGAGGATTACAGCTGGGTGGATGAAGTAACCCGAACTTCCTTCTTATAATAGAACCATATGAAGTGACAGAGAGGTGATTCCAAATTTGATATTTTATAGAAGAGCTTATGATCTGGAATTCTGTCCATCTTTATTAAATGTGATAGTATTTTTTGGACTCTAGAACATGAAAATTCTGTCTGCTTGTGTGTGTGTGTGTGTGTGTATTTAAAAGTTGCTTGTATAGCTGGGATTTTTAATAGAAATTCTGGGGAATCCAAGAGATAAAAATGGGGGGGAAGAAAATTATCATTTCTGCTAGAAAAATCATTACCACCCATATAACCTTGGACAAATCATTTTGTTTTCTCTTGGCCTCAGTTTCCACATCTGTAAAACTAGGGGATTGAATTTAATGATCTCTTCCAACTCTAGAGCTATGCTCCATGATGCTTTCTAATGACCTTTTAAGTTGATCCAGTTGCTAAATGGTTTGGTTTTTTGAAGAAGCAGAGCAAAGCATGCCTGAGCTATTCAATTTTACTCAGTCTCAAAAGTTGAGTCCTCTTTGGCACATTCCATCACCAAACTGGTGAAGACTAAATTGTTCCTTAATCTAATTGTGGTCTCTTCTGCATCTGAATTATTGTGCAAATTATCATACCTCTTTGCCTATTAACTTATTCCTGTCATATCTTTAAATCTTTCCTTTCCTTCAAGTCCTAACGCCTATGTCACGCTAAGTTTTGTTGGTGAGGAAGCAATGGGTAGGGGGAGAAGAGCATTGAGCTTGGGGCCCTGAAACTGAGTATGAATTTCAGCTCTGCCAACCTGGTTAACCTTGGGCATGTCCCTTCCATTTTTTTGCCTCAGTTTCCCCATTTAAGAAATGAAAAGTTAGAGTAGATGGCCTCTGAAGCCCCTTCTATCTCCAGATTTATGATCTTATACTTTCTTCTATGAAGTCCTCCCTAATCTTTCCAACTAAAAGTCATCTTGTTCTTCCTGGGACAGGAAGTCTTCTGTTTCTTCCTCTGTAAAATAGGGGTATTGCACTAGCTCAGATGGCTTTCTAGGTCCTTGGGTGTGACCTTTTGATTGAATCCAAGTTTTATAGAATAAATCCTTTTATTAAGGGAATTTGCTCTGTGGAATTTGGATTTAGTCAAAGGACCACACTTGAGGGTCTAGAGGGCCACATGCAAACTTGAACTCACAGGTTCCCCATTCCTGGACTAGATAATCTCAAAGCTCCCTTTTAGCTCCTTATTAATGATGCTCTGAGCCTATGTACATTTCTCATGTGAAATTCTAGATAAGAAAAATTCTAGGAAACCCAAATTTATGATCTAAAATGTCAATCTCACCATCCAGACTCTGTACCTTCCCTAAGACCTTATTTCTTCAATGACTGATTCGAGCTCTAGAATCTTCAGTTTCTCGGGTCCTGGCTCCTTCCCTTCTGACTTTAAATTGATTTCTCACACAGCTATTAAGTGGCTGAAACTAAATTTAAACTAAGGTCTTTCTGAGTCCTGGTCCAATACTCTGTCTATGTAACTGCCTTTCCTCTGTAACCACACCTTCTTTAACTCCTTGCAATCTGTCTTCATTGAAACTACTTTTTTGAGGATCACTGAAAATTTCTAAATTGTTAAAACAAATGGTTTGACTTGTAGGAATAACTGTGTGGAAATGATGGTTCTTTTTTCCCATAGCTGGGTAGAATGAAGCCTTTTATCAACAAAGCCTAGTCTTAAAATAGAGCCATACCACCTCATTGCAATGAGGCAAGGATTTTAGGCAAAATGACTGGATGAGTTTTAAAAGATTTTTCAGCCCCCTATTTGTGTTCCTTCCTGTGGAACTCAAACATATCTCCACACTAGCTTTCCTCGCTAGTGAAGAAAGCTGGAAGATATCTCCTTGTCAATAGCTTTCTAAGTCAGGGAGAGCTGTCAGATAGAATTTGACTCTGGGCATTTTCATTGTGTCAAAACTGAAGCAAGGCATGATAGTAAGCCTGCTTTAGAATGACACTGTCAGAAGCCCTGTTTCCTTTCCAATTCATCAAGAAAATGTTTATCCTGGAACCATAATAACATCCAACAGAGAAAACACAGAATTATTTAATTCTTACTATCTCCATTTTCTTTGCCAAAGAGAATAATTTTCATTTCTTGCTTCCTCTCTTCTTTCTACTCTTGGAATTCTTGTAGCCAAGTCCCTTTTCCCTCTGAGGCTTTGCCTGTACTTGTTTTAAGGTTATTCTCCTCTAGGATTGCCTGTTGGGTAAAAAACACCCAACTTGTAGTATGTTTTCTCTCTGTTCAGTTTCTGTTTGTTCAGATCTCCAGTCTCCTGTTTCTTGAGACTGTGTCAGAGGCAGATTTTGTTTTCATTCACTCTTAAATAGACTGTTTAGGCTTTGTTTGATCCTAACCTGAATTTTCTAGGTTTCTAGCTCCCCCAGTGTGTCTGCACTCAGAATACCAACAGGTCTCAGGCTCTCCAGAATATCACTAGTAAGAGCACCAACCCCATTCCCTGTTTGGTATCTCTTGAGCCCCCCTGGAGATTCCATCTGGATACATCAGCCTTCAGCCCCTCAAAGTGTTCTTGATAAGTGTTGAAGTCTTCAGTGAATCCTAGAGCATTCCTGGCCATTCACATGGACTCTTCACCTGAGCCAGTGCTGGCTTTAGGTTTTTGGCTGTCTATCTGTACTTCATCGTCTAGGCTTGATGAAGGAGTTTACTATTGTTTCTCGTTGGATTTCTTTTCTAAACCCATCCTTCCTGATAATTTCTCTATCTCTCTGATAGAGACATCCAATTCACAACCCAGGAGACATCTGTGTCTCTTCATTCTCCCTCCCCCCACATAATCTATCAGTTGCCATGTGCCAATCATTCCTTCTCAGCATCCCTGGTATTTCTTTCTTTTTCCATCTATGTGGCCTTACTTAAGCTGATGCCCTTATCACTTCTCTCCTGGACTATGAAAATAGCCTCCTAATTTGTCTCCCTGCTTCCACTCTCTCTCGTCTCCTGTCCATCCTCCACACAGCTGTCAAATTGATATTTCTAAAATACAAGTCTGACCATGTCACATCCCTTCTTCAGGTGCCTCACAGTGTCCCTGTTACTTTTTGGATAAAATACAAATCCTTGCATTTGACATGTAAAGTCTTTTCTGGGCTCTCTTTTTCTGCTAATTAAATTTTATTCTTTCTCATGTATTCTCTGCTCAAGCCCAACTTGCCTATTTATTCTTCCCCATATGAGGCATTAATTATATATCTACTTCCATGCCAGTGCATGGAATGCTCCCTTTCATCTCTGTTTTTTGGAACCTCCATCTCCCTTAAGCTAGTGTTCAAGCCACCATCAAGAAACCTTTCTTTATTACCTCAGGTATAAATGCCCTTTCCTCAAATCACTCTGTATCTTAAAATACATATTCTGTATAACTCTATCTCCCAGAGATATTGTCACTAAAATATGAGAGTACCCCAAAGTAGAAGGGTTCAAGTCACAGAAGTAGTTGTAAGTCCTTCCATTTTCTAGTGATTTCAAGAGAGAGTTTCACAGAGAAACCACAAGACATAGAGATGAGAAAAGAGGAAGCAGAAAGGAGGGTAGCACTGGAAATCAATGTTGGTCAATGCCATGGTAAAAAGACCCCCTCCCCTGTCCTTTTTTACCAAGATATCCCAGAGAACAACAAAGCAATTGTTGGTTGCTGCTAACCTGACAGTTGCAAGCAGAGTATAAAAAGGAGAACAAAGGTGGTGACTGGATCCATTCAAAAGATGGTGGGTTGAGACCAGTCAGAGAAACTAGAAGTACACTGGGTGGTCAGTAATATATCCAGAATCCAGTACACAGCTCTCTTTGCTTTCCTCCTTCTTCTCAGAGTCTAATCCAGGGAAGTTCCCATTTACCTGTCTAATCATTTTCTTCCCATTTTTCCTGCTATAACAGTCTGGGGAAGAGACTATAGAGTGTTCAGGAGGTTATGTAGCTTTGCTTTTATCAGAGGACTCCTGGCACCACAAGCCCACACAGCCCCCTTTTGTGTATTCTCCTCCCTTCCCCAAACTTGTATTTGCCTCACTGTGAATGTATTGTGGGAGGGACAGAAGAAAACATGCTCCTTGAGGGAAGGGATTGGCCCCTTTTTGTATTTATATTCCCGTGCTTGCCATCTGTATCTGGCATAGAGGGTGCAATAAATATTTATAGATTAACTGATCAATCCTGCAAAAAAAAAAAAATCAAGGATTTGTTCTTCATACCTGCAGAATGTGGCTAATTATTCCTGAAAACCCTGTAGAGAAATGGGGCATTGGTAATGTCCAACTACTTGTCCCACTTACAAACTTCCAAGATATCAGGCCATGCAACAGTTAGTGGACTGTTCAAAAAACAAGCAATATGTTTGTGTTGACCTACCTTGTAATTATGCAAAAACAAATTAAATACCTGAGGAAGGAGCAAATGTAGCCATGCCTCCCTGAGAAAAGCTACACAAACCTTCATGATGCTTATTTTTCACCTTCTCTCTTTTTTTAAAAATTACATTTCATTTTTTTCCAATTAAAAACCATTTGTTTTCTCTCCTTCCAATCTCCTCTAAAAAAGAAAAAAGAAAACCCATGTAATAAATATGTATAGTCAAACAAAACAAATTCCCATATTGGTCATGTCAAACAAATGCATATCTCATTCTGCACCAAGTTCATCCATCATCACTTGTCTATGATGACCTGGTGGTAACTTGCTTCATCATCAGTGGAATCATGGTTGATCATTGCATGATGACTTCTTAAGACTTAAAAAAAAAGGGAACCAATCCCTGCCCCTCCAGAAAAGAAAACCCTTAGCATTAACCAGAAAACCCAGCACACAGCTAGTTTCTCAGCAGTCCTCGACAGACAAAATCAGCATTTGAAAACAGATTCAAAGAGTGTGCTAGGGGTGAAAATCCTTCAGGACCCAATAGCTCCCTTCCAACAGTTAAAATGCAGGGTTAATTACCAGCTACCCATTTGTAATAATTACCGTTTTTGTCTGGAGATTTATGTACTGATTGCTCTCCTTTAAAACTCCTCATCAGTGTAAGGGGGCTTGATTCTGAGAGCTCAAGATTGATGGCTCCTTTTGTTAGCATAAACAAGGAGAATTTGCCTGCCTGCCGACATATTCCAGTTTGAAGGAGATGGAGGGATGGGAGAGGAGGCTGGGAGCGTCTGCTTTATCATCAATGGCAGTTTTATCGAGATTCAGTTGCTGTCTCTCTACAAAGGTGTGCAGGGATGACCCCTGATTAATGAGAGCCAAGGAAGTAATTGCATTATGGAGAAGAGCTCCTGCATAATTTCATTAAGTTGATGCACAGGGTCCATATTTCATTTTTATGCTACTCTTAATCTTAACCCAGTTTGGGTTTGTCTAATGTTTTGTTATGTAAATAAAACAAAAGATTTTTTTTTTTACTCCTCTGTTTTTCCCCCCAGGAAACTTCCTTCATTTAGCTAGCATTTTAATTGAATTTCATGGATGGACTCTTCCATTGCATATTTCTCAATTAAGAATCTGTACAGATAGGAGGATTTTTATTGAAGGGAGGGGAAGTAATGAAGGAAGCATGTTACTAATCTATTATCTCCTCTTTTCTTCAGTTTTTGTGTATTAAAACTTAGTTTCTGCCATCATTAAATCCCTCATTGCTAAATAGCATTATTCTGATTTAAATAATCTAATCTATTTGTTACAACTGGTTACAAGCGGCTGGAGCCATTCTCATTCATCACCTCTGATGAGAAATCAGAAATTAAGAGATGAGATTTCCCACGATGCATTTGTTTTCCCTGAAAGGAAACTGCAGGAAAAGAAAGGAATCTCTCTCCAGGTTAAATTACAAAACAGTGCCTTCAATTTAGGAGCCAGCTAAAAAAGTAAAGAGGGACAAATTTTATTAGCTCAATGTGAATTATCCATGTCAGGTGAAGTTATATTCTTAGCTCTTCAGTGATGCTAGAAATTACCTTCAAGGCATTTTCTAGTCATTACCTCATCTGAAGAGGGTTTGAGGTATGCAGTTGATAATATACTGGGAATCATTTCTCACATTTACTACAGACAGTAAGACCACTACGTCTGATGTTATCTATTCAGCCATCCTTCTCCTATAAAAATGTTAGGAGTATCTGCTGCCTCTTCCTACAGACTGGAGGTAGGTAAGGAAATAGCTCCTGATCAAGGCTACTTTTTTTTTCTTCTGCTTTTCCTTGTTTCCTCAGCCTGTACTCTTTCTGGAGAAGATATTCTAGTTTGTACAAAGAGGTTCTCCCCCTTTTCTTCATCATTTTCTTCCCTTCCTCTCATCTGATTCTCTTCCTACTACCCCAATTCCAGTAGCCCCTACCCCTTGCTTGGAACTTGGCCGCAATCCCTTCCCAAAGAGTCATCTACATGAAAGGAAATAATATTCCCAGTACTTTGTTCTTCTTGAGGATTTCTAAGCACATTTTTTAGAGTTTTCCTTTGTACTTACCATAATCCATTTTAAAATTTTAATTTGAATATATGACAAGTCCCCTAAAGGGCCATAGTAAATGTTTATGTGACCTTGAACAAGCCATTTTAAATGAATAATTTGTAAGGAACTTTTCTTTTTTCTGAATAAATCATTTAGGGGTGAAAATAGAAAAAGAAAAGCTCTAATTTGGACTCAAATTTGTCTCCAACTTAATATTTACTTAGATAATTAATCCCCCCTCCCATAGCTATTTGTTCATACATAAAATGAGTAATTCAATTTCAGTATCTTTGGGAATCACGTGACATTTATGCCTACATTTCTTTATTTTTTTAAATTGTTGTTCAGTTGTTTCATTTGTGTCTCACTCTTTGTGACTCCTATTTGGGGTTTTCTTTGCAACAATACTGGAGTGGTTTGCCATTTTCTTTTCCAGTTCATTTTACAGATGAGGAAACTGAGGCAAACAGGGTTAAGTGATTCATCCAAGGTCACACAGCTAGTTAATATCTGAAGTCAGATTTGAACTCAGAAAATCTCTCTCCCTCCCTCCCTCCCTCTCTCTCTCTCTCTCTCTCTGTATGTATACATCTATAGACATAGTACATATACATATGTGTATAGATATATGTGTGAATATTAATTAGCTAAGTGACACAGAGGATACAGTGCTGGATAGAGGGACAAATTCTTGCCAAACTGAACTTCAACTGTCAATTTTGTCATGCAGAGGGGCATGTCTAATTATTCCCAGGTTTCTAAGGGTAACCCTGAGGAGCTCAGTTTCTAGTGATATTACTCATGAGATCCCACCAGTGTATTTTCCACCGGTAATCATCAGCCAGGGATTACAAAATATCACCTTACCCCCAAAAGCCTGAAGTACACTCTGCCACAAATATACTAGCCCCATGGGGAAAATGAGCTAAAACTTAAGAGTAAAATGGAGTTCAGGTACATGTGTACACCCCCATATATCAAAAGGATAATTTAGGACTTCTGTTACTTTATGATCTGGCGGTCCTTTCTTGAATCTTTCATTCTACTGTGCTGTGAGGGTTTGTACTCCTTGAATGTGTATTATGCTTGGATTGTCTTTCCACATCTATTTGTCCATGATAAATTCAGATTCTGGCTAGAAATATTGCCTCCTACTGGTATAGACTGAACGGTTCACCGTTTGACTAGCTGCTCCTTTCATACATGAGTATGAAGGTATATCTGATTTTTTTAGCCAGTCACAAAATATGTCTTGTGTAATATCATGTCCCTTCCTCCAACAGACCACTATAATCCCTGATTGCTTCAGTTAAGGTGACTTAGATTTCTCTAATTGCATTCATTGGGGTGGAAATGAAACCCTACTCGCTTACACAAAAATTACAGAAATTGGTAAATGAGAAACATTAAACAAAATCTATTTTTAGTTTTATGTCTATGTGTTTAATTACATTTATTTTAAGCAGTTAGGTGGTACCATGGATAGAGCTCTGTACCTAGAGTCAGGAAGACCTGAGCTCAAATTCTATCTTAGAAATTCATTAGCTGTGTGACTTTGGGTCTGTGCCTTGCCTCAGTTATATCATCAATAAAATGGGGTAATAATAACACCTACCTAGTTTGTTATAAGGATAAAATGTCATAATATTTGTAAAACATTTGCTGACCTTAAAGTGTTTTATATGTGTGTGTGTGTATGTGTGTATTTGTGTATGTATATATGTATAAACATATATATGTTATTATGTTATATAACACACATATGTTATCCATTATTCTTGTTATGAATATCGTTGCTGATAACAAAGAAAGGAGTTTGGAGAAAAGAGAAGTGCTTGATTAATTTTAGTTTGCTTATCTACATCTAACATGAAAGCTATGAGATATAGCAGGAAAAGAGCTGGCACTGGAGCTGGATAACAGGATAAGAGAGTTAAAGTAAGGAATGAACCCAAAGGCTATATAATCTAAACACTCAGTTCAAAGATAAGGAAATCGAGGCTCAGAGAAGTTTACCTAGCATTACCCATGTAGTAAGCACCAAAACCAGCATTGGAACTGAGGTTAATTAACTCAAAACCCAGCATTGTGCACATGTGAATTCCTACTCCAATACTTAATAAACTATGTGACCAGGGGCAATTCACCAACTGCTCTAAGCCTCATTTTCCTCATCTGTAAAATAGTAATAAAAACATCTGCCTGCTTCACAGAGTTGTTTAGGAAAAAGTAGTTGTAAACCTAGGCAAATCTAGGCAAATTTTTTTTTTTTTAATTTTCAAATCATGGCAAATGCTTTTAGTTGCATGAAAAGAAAGCAGAAGGGAACATGATTCTCTATAGAATAGAAGCTTACAAACCTAACCTGAATAATACAGAGATCATATTCTATTTCACCATTCATGAAACTTTCAAAATGTAAGTTATTCTTTCTTCAGTTTGACATTAGGTAGCTCCCAGAATTAAATTCTAAAAGCCCTTGTCTAATGCAAATTAATACCACAAGCTAAATGTATATCTTGACAGTAAATAAGGCTCTTTCTTAATAGGTGGATATGAAATTAAGAGTGAGGTGTCGGTTTTAGGGGGAGCTTTTCAGACCATAACTATTCTTGACATCTTAGATGTAAATATAAAACTTCTTATTTTGGGATAAGTTAAAGATCTTAGAGTCTATTTTATCGAGTCCTCTCTATTTTCACTGCAACTTGGTAAACTTTCCTCTCATTTAATCCAACACCCGAAAAGGGGAAGTTTCAGTTACCTAAAATTTTTCCTTATAAAAAGAAAATTTGTCTGTCTGAGAAAGTGAAATTATGATTATAGAGCAAATACGTAGGTAGATAGCTCCAGTGTTGATAACTTAAAATATCTTTCCCCACTACATCCTTCCGTAATCACAGCATTAAACTGTACCTGTGTTCCTGATTTCTCTCCCTTGTTGCTTGGATTTTTTTAAGCCTGATAGTACATTTTTCTAATTTCTATAACACACATACTTTCATAGGTTTTGGAAAATAAAGCTGAATGTTTATCTTCCTATGGGATCATCTTCTGGTCTCTTGTAAAGGAGTCTTTGAAATTGACATTTAACATCTTCTGTTCCCTAAGGAAGATGTTTACAGAGAAATTTACAACTTCTCTGATAGGTATGATTTAGGAAACATTGACTAAGCACTCAAAATTCAACCTACCATAATGGAAATTTTAAAAAATGGATTATCTTGACATCAATACATAAGTTTGTCTATAATGTGTATATATGTACATCTTTATTTGAACATATGTGTGCATCATGTGTAGTATAATATGTTATGTAAACATTTTGTTTTTGTCAGTCATATCAGTTGTGTCCAACTCTTTCTGAGTCTTTTAAGGATTTCCTTGGCAAGGATATTGGAGTGGTTTGCTATTTTCTTCTTCAGCTCATTTTATAAATAAAAAAACTGAGGCAAACATAGTTAAGTGACTTGCCAAGGATCACACAGCTAGTGTCTGAAGTCAGATTTGAACTCAGGTCCAGAGATCTATCCATTGAGCTACCTAGATGTCCTATGCAAATGCATACATATGTATATATTCATTTATATATGTGTGTGTATAGCTAGATCCCAATTAGTGTGTTATACATGTATACATACATAGCTAGATCCCAATCTCTGTGAATAATAAATTCCATAAAGCATTATTCTCAGATAAAATTATATATGAGCTATGGTAATTGATTCCAACTCAATGGAAACACGCAACAAAAAATTTTAAAACCAGATTTCTTTCACCTGCGTAGTAATGTAACATAACAGCAAAGGACAAAAAAAATTTTTTTCATTCAAGTTTATTAAAAAGTTTTTAATTTAATTACTTTAATTTTTTAATTACTTTAATTACTGAATATCAGATCTAAAATTAAGCCTACATTGTCAATATGACAAAAACTTCATTATCATTGTTTAAAATATTTGACCATCATAGACTGAACTCTCTTCGCTTTCTTTAAATCTCCATGTTCACTCAAGTAGTTGCAGAGAGCTTTATTCATGTTAGTGAATTTGAACACACATTTTCACACAACAAACAAAGCGTCGTTGGATGACATAGGGCATTATCTAAAATCAGTAATGCTTTAAATGAGATATTGTTGTCCTTGCAGCTGGGCTAAAATAACTGGAAATACATTTTAGTCACCCATGGTTTTTTATTTGACCTCCAAAGAACTGAAAGTAATTGTTGGTTGTAGCCTCTCAGAGACTGATTTCAGGACCAGTAAACAAATATTGGTTTTAATTTAAAATTCCCTTCTGTATTACTCCCTAGTAAAAGTATTGGAGGATGCCTAGATACTTTAAATCTGGGTTACCTTTTTCCTTCCTTAGAAATGCAAGTTCTAGAAGGCATTCTTTCCCAGAATAAGCCTGTTTTATCCACATTAAAACTCTGTAAATTAGTGTCTATATCTTCTTTCATGATTTAAAAAAAGCATCAATATATTTAGCTGCTATAAACTCATCTACACTGACTGCCTTTTCAGCATTTGTAATATTATGCAACTGAGCTCAATTTTTAGAGCAACTGATCCATCTACCATTTGCAATAAACGTTTCTTCTATTTCATTTCCATTTTCTTTATCTTAAATTAACTTGAAGCTTTTGCTTGAATGACAGTTCTACAAAGAGGAATGTTTTTTTTATTGCAATCTTTAATCCATCTAGCTGAAGGAACTCTATTTCTATTATTATAACACTTCTATAGTTGATTGCAAAAAAAAAACCCACAAAAAAGCTGATGTAATATTGCATTTCCTTTTATTTTACCTGCAAGTTTTATAATGTTCTGTATGATAGATTCAGGCATTCCTAGAAACCAGCCTATTTTAGAATGACTATGACCACATCCATGCCATTCAATTGCATTAATCCTATATTCTAATGTAGGAACAAACTTTTTCTTTTTTGCACTGGAAGTGTTTCCAACTGAAATATTCTTTCTTTGGTTCATTTTGTTAAGGACTCTTTTGAGGAAAATCAGCACAACTGTTGTTGATACGGTACATATCAAATCTACGTATGATGATAGATACATGCAGCCCTTACTTAGAAGATTGTTAAAACCTTCAACTGCTTTACACATATTGCATCAACTGAATTTTGACCTGCAATAAATGCAATGTGATATCATTTTATAACTCATGTTAAAACAAATTTTACCATATATGAACTCATGATAATCATGACCTAGCTATATGGTTATATATGTTTATGCATGTGTGGATGCATGTGCATATATACGTATGTATTATATACCATATACTCTGTGTGTTGTGTGTTATAGTATACATATGTATACTTATTAATGTACGTGTGTGTGTACACACACACACACACACAAATACCATGCATATGCGTATTCAGGCAGCTAGGTGGCCCAGTAGATAATTGAATACTGAGTTTGGAATCAAGAAAAATCATCTTCATGTGTTCAAATCTGGCCTCAGATACTTACTAGCTACATGACCCTGGGCAAGTCACTTAACCCTGTTTGCCTCAGCTCCTCACCTATAAAATGAGGTAGGGAAGGAAATGTCAAATTACTCCAGTACCTTTGCCAAGAAAACCCCATGAAGAGTCATATACCACAGAAATGACTGAATAACAATAGCAAATATATACATAGACATGCATATGCACACAACACATATATGTACAAACACATAAAATATACACACATATATCATATGCACAAACACGTATACAATATATAATACATGTTTTTATATGTATGTGTGCAAATACATGCACATATATATGCACAGGATTACTGAAAGTCCTAATTCAGTTTAAAGCTAGTAAAACATATAGATACATGTATATACATATTTGCATACATACAAATGTACCTATAAAATATGTGTATTTATATATATATGTATGAACATAGTACATATACATGTACATATAGAGAGGCATTTTTAAAAATTGCCTTTTAATCAATCCACTTTTATCAACCCATGTTAGCTATTATGCATACATGTATGTATATGTTCTTGTAGGTATACTGACATGTATTGTGTAAATATATCTGGTCTGTGTGCTGATTTGGTAATCTTTTCCTTTTCATATATCCATATACAAATATATGTGTACATATACACTGACACAGAAAAAACACAGCAGGAACAATAGCTTCTGCACAAAAGATGTGTCCTCCTTAGACATGCATGGGCACAAATTACTCTTTACTCCCTTTTTTCTGGTTTCCCTTGCTGTTTGTGAGATTGACTCCAGCATATGTGAAGAATTGAGGGGAGCATGGGGTTCTACATGATGAGTCTCTAATGATTAGCTCCATAGCCTATAAGCTTCCCCCAAATCTCATCATCAATGTAGGTATATCTCCTTGATCCCTACAAATGAATGAAAAAAAATGGAAGAAAATACAAAAAAAAAAAAGCAAAGAATAAAAAATAGTAGATATTACTAGATGCTTTTTTTTCGGTTTTGTTTCCCGTTTTTCATCGGAAAGCATTGCAAGTTTTTTCCTGAGCGTATTTTCTTCCCTAATAGTGATTTTTCAAGGTAATATTGAAACTACTTGTCATTTGCATAATAGACTGATCTGAGAGAAAGGGGGAGAAAAATAAATTCATTACAAGATAGGGAACCCAGAAATGTGCTAGGTAGTCATTGGAATCCAGCTTAGTCATAAAAGTCTTTTAAAGATTATTTTTGCAATAGATAATAAAGACACCCTTGTAAGCAGACTCTGAGGCCTTTGTAAAAACTGACCTCATGGAAAAGGAATGCACATAGAAGTTATAGGGAGAAGGGAAGAATGTTCCTCTACCTCATTATGAAAAGGCAGTAAGTTAGCTATCAGTTCAGACTTGTGGAAGGTAACCTAAATGAACTTTATTGGAATCCAGAAGACCTGAAGAGTCATTGCCATTTACTAGATGTGTGATCTTGATTGAATAAGTGGACCTCGATTTCTAGTCTGTGTAGAGTTCGTTCATTTATTCATTTGATTGAGAAGTAAATAATTATTAAACGTTGACTTGTAAAGAGGACTGTACTGGATCCCGGTGTGTGTGGAAGTGTGAGGAAGACCATCTATATCAGGGTGGAGAACTTGAAGCCTCAAGGCCACATGTGGCCCTGTAAGTCCTCTAGTGCAGCCCTTTGATTGAAATTGTTTGGATTTGGTCAAAGGGCTGCACTTGAGGACCTAGAGGGGCACATGTGGCCTAAGGTTGCAGGATCCCCAACCCTGGTCTAGAAAGAGGATAGGACATAAACATGTATAGCTACAGTATATAAAATTATGGGATGGGCACATGACAGAATTGATAACAGAGTACTAGTTTATATAAAAGGAGGAAGTTCATGGAAGAGGTGACCAGTGAGCTGGAATTCAAAGGATAAGAAAAAATTCAACAAGCAAAGAGAGAGAAGGTTCACATTGTAGGTATGGCAGATGATGCAAGTAAAGACATGGAGGTGGGAAAACTCAATGTATGTATTCAGAGCAGTGAGTAGTAGCTCAGTTACATATCAAGTGTCTGCCTAGTTTATGGAGTGGTAGGGAAGGGTGAAAGATCGGGGTTCTAGTGTAGTAGTTAATGAAATATTAATGTTAGTAACTGTGGGATCAAGCATGGGAATGAAAGTAAGTGAAGTTGGAGTAAAGGTCTTTTGCTAGTCATTGTATTAGCCCACCAGTATTTATATAGCACTTTAAAGTTTGCAAAGCAGTCTACATGTGTGCTTATTTGATCATCACAACTTTGGGAGGTAGAAGTCATTATTATTCCCCAGTTTATAGATAAAGATGCAAAGAAAGATTAAATGCTTTGTCCAGCCTCACACAGCTAGTATGTGTCTAAGAAAGGATTTGAGCTAAAGTCTTCCTAACTCTAAGTCCAATACCAGGAATACACAGACAGAAATAAAAATCATCCCTTCCCTTAAGGAATTTACATTCTACGAAGGGAAACAATATTTCCCATATACAAGTTGTATAAGTGATAAACACAAGAATGATTTTATACACACACACACACACACACACACACACATATATATATATATATATATATATATATATATGTCTATTTGCGTCTAACAGTAATCACCTCTAGGGCAAAAAGGGAGAATAAAGTTGCATAATAACTTTATCATATATTTAAAAGGAATATCAAGTTGTACATAATAGATTTGCAGTTTCATGAGAAAATATTTTTTTTAATTCTACTGTGTTTTGAAATGCTTGTTTCATTTCTTAAGTTCAGAATAAAATAGATAAAATTTACAAAATAAAATAAAATTCCTTCAAAGGGGAAAAAAAGATAGATAAATATAAGGTAATTCAGTAGAGAAAGACACTGGTATCTAGAAGGACAAGTGCAGAAGGTGATATAGGGGCTATCCTTTAATGAAACCTAGGAATTGTGAGATACCAAGAGAGTACATTCCAGGAAAAATGTGGGAGAGAATAGGTATTAAGTTGCCTACCAAAGTAGAGGTCTACAGAGTTTTTATGCTGACATCATTGTATGTCTGTAAAACCTGGACCATGCCAGGAAATTGAATTGCTTCCATTCGAATTGTCTTAAGAAGATTCTGAAGGTCACCTGGTAAAATAAGGTACCAGACATTAAGGTCTTTTCTCATATTCAAATTACTGTAGAGAGTATACCTTGAGTGGGTGCGGGCTGGCCACATTATTCAAATGCCAAATGTACTTTTGCCTAAAAGACTATTTTATGAAGAATTCACACAAGGCAAGTGCTTACATGGAAGTCAGAAGAAATGATACAAAGACACTCTCAAAGTCTTTATGAAGAACTTTGAAAAAGATTAGGAGACATGGGAGATAGGACCATCTAGCATGGTGTACCAGCATCAAAAAAAAGTGCTATGCTCTATAAGTAAAGCAGAATTACAGCAGCAAAAGAAGCAAATTTAGAAACATCCTCCCTCCAAATGTTCATATAGACTATCTCTGTCATACCTATAGTAGAACCTTCCAAGTTCTGATTGGTCCGATCAGCCACAGTCAGAAACATTGTAACTTGACCCCAACAAAGTGATGTCATTTTGGTTTTCTTTGAGAACAGAGGACAGTAACAAATCAACATTCCAGATGGAGGAGACAGTCTGATAAAGGGCAAAGAGATGGGAGGTAGAGGGTTATGTGTGACATCAAGGTCAGTTGAGCTGGTCTAAAAGGGAGTAATGCATAAATCTTGAGAGGTAGATTGAAACTGGGTTGTTAAGGGTGAAAAGAGAGATAAAAGGATAGATGGTTGTGATCTGAGAATGGGATTATGATGCTCTGAATTCTCGAGGTGATATAGGTCTTAATATAACATTGATTGCACATCAAGGTGGAGGTTTGGATTAGCTCTCTCTAAGAGAGCACTATAAAAACATTGAACACCAGTGGATCCTTTCCAATGCATATTGTAATCGAAATAGAAATCCAAACTCACCTAACAACAGGAAAAGCAGGTTCAATTCAAAAAGAAAACACACACCTCAGATGAACCCCATTTCTATAAGGTTTCCCAAAAGAGTACACAGATTTGACTGGAATCAGCCCCTCAAAAAACAGATGTTTCCCATGCCTAAAAATAAGAATGAGAAAATTGCATACTCCTTTTCTACTAAGGAATTCATGTAGTCTTGATCCATATGCGTGGTTAGGACTGGGTTCAGTTGATAGGGAAGCTGACAATATAAATAAGAGAAAAGCTTCCTTTTTTCACTTTTTTTTTATTTGTTACATCTCCTGACCCAGTATCCCTAGGGAATAATTGTTTAAGGCTTTGGTGTTGATTCATGTCTAGAGTCTCCTTAAAAGAATGCAGTTTAAAGGTACTCAGTGTACAATATGAACCAGATATGGGACAAGTATTTATTTCTTACACCCAAAAGAAATGCTAAAAGAAAGACACAAAAGATTCAAAGCATGTGCTAACAAGATGAATAATTGGTAACAGGACTATTGTTACATTTTGTCAGGATAGTGATTCTTAAAGTAGTTAACGGAGCTACTAAATAGGCTTTTACATTTTACATCAACTGCATTGTCCAGGCAATTTGAAGTCTATTTTTTCTGCCAATCTAGGCTAGACTTTGGATCTGTCTTTCTGCCAATGGTTATTTTCTCCAAAGAAGAAATTCCCTTTGCTGCCCAGTGAGCTACACCAGATGGACTCAAGAATTCTCAGATTCATGCAACCACCTCCTGCAAGGCTAAATATATCCATCTAGAGAATAATGTTTGGTCAGGAAAGAAAACAAGAAGTGGAAAAAGAAGCCAAGGACCCAAGGACAGATTTCTGTACTTGAATCTTCCCATTCTGACACATAAGAGTGATCACTGTTTGGCTAGGGTAGAGAAGGAAGAAACTTTTCTACCTCTCACTTGAAATCTCAGTTATATAATGCCATCCAGAGAGTGAAAGGGAAAGAGAGGTCGGGTGGTGGATGTGGGTGATGGAGAGACAGAATAAAGAGCTCGTTTTGAACACTTTCATCCATCGTGACAACTAATGTTTGTATCTACTCAAGTAGGTAGGAGAGCTGCACGTGAATGTAAGACATTTCTAATTAGTGGTGAACATTCCCTTAAATAAGAATTCATAGAAATGTTGAAGTGCCTTTTTAATTTCCTTTCCCCTCCCTTTCCACATGAAAGGATACCATGAAGAAATTTTGTGTTATCTGGATTTGGAGAGCAAAGACAAAAAACAAAAATAAGAGATATTTATTCCCTCCTCAAACTCTCCCCTTGGAATGTGAATGTTATAGGTTGAGTCACAACACTTCTTTGCTCTTTTCCCAGAAAGTTCCTACTGCCTAGTCAACATCCTCAGTTCCACCCCTTCAAGATCTTTTGCTATTTAATCTTGGGTGGAGGGAAAAAGGAGGACACATATTGATCCCCAATAAGAAAATATCCAGATCAAAAGTAGTCAAGATCAATCTTATTTTTATCTAGAGTAAGCTGGCTTTAAAAGTACTAAATCAATCAGCAAGTAAATAACTTTAAAGAGCAGAAAATTCTGGATTGGATAGCCATATTCCCACAAAAGGAGGAGGGAAGCAGAGGAAAAAACATCATACCATTCACATGAATTTTCAGTTAGAAGTCTCAACATGCCCCATGCTCCATCAGCCTTGGCTGACTACAGCACCAGCTATCATGGTATATCCAGGCATGCTCAAAATTCACCATACCTGGCCAATCATTTTTACTTTTTATTTCCAGTGTCCACATCTTCCATCACTCACTCTCCCTTTCCCTTTCTCTCCATATCTCCCTGTCTCTTGGTGTCTCCCTCTCTTTATCTATCTCTATTTCTCTGTCTCTCATCCATTTCTTCCTCCCTCTCTCCTTTCCTTTTTCTTTCTTTCTTTCTTTTTTTTCCTTTCTCTCTTTTTCTTTCTCCCTTCCTTCCTTTCTTTCTTCCTTTCATCCCCTTCCTTCCTTCCTCTCTATCTGTCCATCTCTGTCTCCATCTTCCTATGTCTCTATCTTTCTCTCTGTCTTTGTCTCTCTCTGTGTTTCTATATTTCTTTCTCTCTCTTTGCCCAGAGGAATTGGTGTTCTCTACCTTCCAGAAAACATACTACATCAGAAATGGTCATCTAGTGTGTGAAGATGCCTATCTGTAGCTGGAAATGGAAAAAGTGGTCACTGGCATTGAAGAACTTGAAAAATAAAGAATTCAGGTTGTTAAGAAGCAGCATGTCATAGTAGATAGATTGATGGACCTGGAGCAAGGAAGATTTGGATTCAAATCCCATCTTTTATCAGCTGTGGTTCCATGATGAAAGACCAGAATGAAAGTAAAGACATGTACAGGCAGGCTAAGGAACTCATTCTCAGTGACAGCAGATTCAGATGCCTGGGGTACAGATTTGTTTTCTTATAACCTTTCTGGCCTTCTTAGAAAACAAGACAACCAGCAGCATTCTGTAACATCTTAGAAAAGTAAAGTGTTTTACAGGAGAGAGAGAATAGAGAAAGGAATTAGCCATGGGAGAAAAAGGGAGTATTTGGAATACAAAGGAATTCAAGTGGAAAGATATATTATCAGAACAAGAAAAAATTCCCTGCCCAAGATCAGGAGGAAGAAACCAAATTCTTTTACAGTTAGAAACTTGTTAATATTAGACTACTATGTTGTTGAAAAAATTTTAAATTGTTAGGCCATCAAAATGTCAGGAAATGGAGGTGGAGGCAAGATGACAGAGTAGAAGCAGAAATTTACTTGAACTCCCCCCCAAATCCCTCACAATACCTGTAAAAATGACTTTAAACAAATTATAGAGCAGCAGAAGCCTCAAGATGACAGGTTAAAACAGATTTCCAGCCCAAGACAATCTGAAAAGCCTACAGGAAAGGTCCATTGCATTGGGCTCAGAGCAGAGGGCAGCCTGGTATAGACCATGTCAACACAGACAAGACTAGAGCAGGCCTCAGGCCCTGAATCACTGGCAGCTATAGCAGTTTCCAGGTTTCTCAAACCATAAATACCAAAGCCAGCTTCAAAGTTAACCTGGGTGGAGAGAAGAATGTGGTCCAACCCCAGTCACAGCCACAGTCCCAGGGTGGTAGCAGACACTGCCACAGCATTGGCTGCTTCTGGAGATCTCATCCTACAGATGGTAGGAGAACCAAGCAGCTGATCTGGGTCACAGTCCTGGGGAAAGGAAGAGCATTGTTGCGGCAGAGCTGGTGGCAGTTGTGGAGAAGAAATCCTGATTGCAGTTTGAGGGCAGAAAAGAGTGCTTGTGGTTGCTCACAGACCAGAATTCTAGCCAGCAGCAGAGTAAACACCTCTCATTTGATCATACCACTTTGGAGGAGCTGAGAATTTGCAGGTCCCTAGAGATGTCTCTGAAAATAGCTGCACAAAACT
Source organism: Bettongia penicillata ogilbyi (assembly GCA_023548195.1). NCBI lineage: Eukaryota > Metazoa > Chordata > Mammalia > Diprotodontia > Potoroidae > Bettongia > Bettongia penicillata. The sequence continues at coordinate 2,668,701 of JAJHZJ010000328.1, forward strand.
CCTGAAATTTGGGGCAGTGCACCCTCCACTTAAGAAACAACTCAAAAATCAAGTAATTGACTGGGAAAATGACCAAAAAAAGGGGAAAAAATAAGACTATATAAGGTTACTTGCTTGGTGAAAAGGTATTTTCTTACAATGAGGAATATCAAAGCATACAATCAGAGGAAGATCACAGCATACAACTGGAGAAAGACACAAGGTCAATGCTCCTGCATACAAAGCTTCCAGGAAAAATATGCAATGGTCTCAGGTCATGGAAGAGCTCAAAAAGGATTTTGAAAATCAAGTAGAGGAGAAACTGGACAGAAAAATGAGAACAATACAAGAAAATAATGAAAAAACGAGTTTGATGAAGATAACATCTTTAAAAATAGACTCACCCAAATGTCAAAAGAGATCCAAAAAGTCAATGAGAAGAAGAATGTCTTAAAAATCAGAATTAGCCAAATGGAAAAGGAGGTCCAAAAGTTGACTGAAGAAAATAATTCCTTAAAAATTAGAATGGAGTGAATGGAAGCTAATGACTTTATGAGAAATCAAAACATTATAAAACAAAACCAAAAGAATGACAAAACAGAAGACAATGTGAAATATCTCATTGGAAAAACAACTGACCTAGAAAATAGATCCAAGAGAGAGAGTTGAAAAATTATGGTACTACCTGAAAGCCATGATCAAAAAAGAGCCTAGACATCATCTTGCAAGAAATTATCAAGGAAAACTGCCTTGATATTCTAGGAGCAGAAGGTAAAATAGAAATGGAAAGAATCCACTGATCACCTCCTGAAAGAGATCCCAAAAGGAAAATTTCTAGGAATATTGAAGCCAAATTCCAGAGGTCAAGGAGCGCATATTACAAGCAGCCAGATAGAAACAATTTAAGTACTGTGGAAATACAATCAGGATAACACAGGATTTAGCAGCTTCAGAGGACTTGGAATATGATATTCCAGAGGTCAAATGAGGTAGGATTAAAACCAAGAATCACCTACCCAGCAAAAGTGAGTATAATACTTCAGAGAAAAAAATGGAATTTCAATGAAATAGAGGATTTCCAAACATTCTTGTTGAAAACACCAGAGCTGAATAGAAAATCTGATTTTCAAATACAAGAATCAAGAGAAACATGAAAACATAAACAGGAGAGAGAAGTCATAAAGAACTCTTTAAAATTAAACTGTTTACATTCCTACATGGAAAGCTGATATTTGTAACTCATGAGACCTTTCTCAGTATTAGAGTAGTTAGAAGGAATATACATATATGTATATGTGTGTTTGTGTATTATATATGTGTAGGTACATGTGCATATAGTTGGTTGGTTGTTGTCCTTCTTTGAAGATGATCAAAATGACATCACCATTGTAAAGTGAAATTTCAGTGAGTCCAACTGTGGCTGATCAGACCAATACGAGCTCTGGGTTATGTCTTTTGATTCATGCATAAATTGGATTTAAATGAGGCAGAGTTGCACGAAGTCCTCAGCCTCACTCTCTTCTCCAGAGTCATCATAGTCCAGTGGCACAACAGAGTCAAGACAGCTAGTGATGGCTTAGGATGCAGTGGATGACCTTGGCGTCACATCACCTGCTTTATCTGCCTTCATGGCTGTTGGAACAAATTGTTCTCTTTCACCTATTCCATCAGATGAAGTCTTCATATGTTTAGGGTGGACACTCCCCTAACTCACCAATGGGTTCTCAAACCCTCGGTTACCCTCAACCTGGTTTGCCTGTCAGCCAAAATGGTTGTGCTGCAGCTTCTTGGAGCTACAGGTGAGAGTTAGGTGGAACAGGTGGACAGCACATGTGGAAAGAGCCCCAAAAAGGGCTTGGAAGACATCACAGCAAAGCTATTAGTCCTCCCTGAACACACCCTACACACCCCATATACCTGTGTATGTATATATATGTATGTGTGTGTGTGCGTGTATATATATATATATATATAGAGAGAGAGAGAGAGAGAGAGAGAGAGAGAGAGAGAGAGAGAGAGATGGGGGAGCACAGAGTGAGCTAAATGTGAAAGGGGATACCTAAAGAATAAAAAAAATCTAAAAAATAAAAAGGTGAGAGAAAGGGGGGAGTAGAATGTAGTAAATTATCTCACACAAAAGAGGCAAGAAAGAGTTTTTACAATGAAAGGGAAGAGGAGGGAGAGAAAAGGGAATAAGGGAGCCTTACTCTCATCAGAGGAGAGGAAGGATAATAGAGGGATCGCAAATTGAGGGGAGGAGTAATCAGAAGGAAACACTATTGTAGGGGACAGGTCAAGGGAGAGAATGGAATAAATGGAGGGCAAAACAGGATAGAGGGAAATGTGGTTAGTCTTTTGCAACATGACTGTAATGGAAGTGTTTTGCATGGCTACATATGTATGACCTATATTGAATTACCAGCTGTCTCAATGAGGGTGGGTAGGGAAGGAAGAAAGTAGAGAATGTGGAACTCAAAGCTTTAAAAATTACTGTTAAAGTTGTTTTTTGCTTGCAACTGGGAAATAAGTTGTACAGGCAATGGGGTATAGAAATCTGTCTTGCCCTACAGGAAAATGGCGGTGGGGAGAAAGGGAATGATAGGAGGGCAAATTGGGGAAAGGGGTGATTGGGGTGCATGCTGTCCTGTGGTAGGGGGAGGGGAGAGATAGGGACAAAATTTGGAATTCAAAATCTTGTGGAAGTGAATGTTGAGAACTGAAAATAAATAAATTATGTTAAAAATATCATGAAATTATTATGGCTCCTATTCCCTAAAGCAAACACACATACACCGCCCCACCCCCCCACAAACACACACAGAGTCATATCCATAGTTAATAATTTTCTCAAATGCTTGTTGTAAGACTCAAATAAAATATAAGGTTATCTCCTAAGTCTTAGTTCAAAGGTCAGTTTTGAAATTTAAAACTTCACTGAGACTTTTGGAAACCCTGTAATGTACTTTGCAAACTTTAATGCACTAGGTACATGTCAGTTATTATTATGGACAGAAATATCAAAGCCAAGGATTTTTGAGGAAAAGGTTGTGAAGCAATTTGAAAGAATGATGAATCAGGTATAGTTAACAAGGATGAAGAGAAACTGCTTTAGAGGTGTTACATGGAGCTCAAATGAGAAGAGATCATTGGAGAATGATGGTAGTAGAATTGTCTAGTGGGTAGTATGGAATATAGCTATCCTTTCTCTTGGCCTTGTGAGCTAATAGGGGGTGGGGAAAAGATTGAATTAGACTGTTATTCATTCATGTCAGTTATGTTTGACTCTCTTCATGACCCCTTTTGTGGTTTTCTTGGCAAAGATATTGGAGTAGTTTGCCATTTCCTTCTTTAGCTCATTTTACAGATGAGGAAACTGAGGCAAACAGGGTTAAATGATTTGCTCAGGGTCAAACAACTAGTATCTGAGAGCAAATTTAAACTCAGCTTTTCCAGACTCCAAGCCCAGCACTTCATCCAAAGAATCAGACACGACTGAACTCAACTATATCATTGCTAAATTTCCTACCAAATCTGAAATCCTAGGATCTTGCAATTCTTTGGCAGGTCAAGGGCCATGTGAAGAGATGCTCTTCTGGGTTGTTTTTATATTTAGGCAGAAATAAAGGTTTGGGAAGGGAGGTAGATTATCTCAGTCCCATTGATAGTCATTCCAAGGTTGGGAGCTCCTGGGAACCATTTCCTTATAGAAAAAAAAAGTTCTGGTTTTCTAGATTCACAAATATGTTCCAGAAACAAACCATTATTCTCTGTATCTCCCTTCCTTTTTAAACCTCATTTGGCTAAGTACCGGTAAAAGAGAAAATTGTCTTTTGTCTTTTGTTCTTTTCTAATATCTCAGCCAGAACACCCAGTTACTAGAATGAATGGAAACCTTTGAAATAAGCAGATAAGGAATAATATTCAATAATACTGTTCATCTGACTTTTAAAAGGCTAGTTTTCTTTAATCTACCTGGAAAGGACATTTCTGCAACAAAACTAGCCCAAAATTGAAAGATGGTATAGGCGTTAACTGATAGTAAGCTGTATGCTGAACATAGCTAGATGAATTCAACTGAACAGAATAAAAGGCAACAATTGAAATGTATTGTTCTCCAAGATAATGAAACTACAAAACAAGCCCGCCCAGACATTTGCACCATGCATATTGTCTTCAGTAAGGACAAAGCTTCTGAAAAGGTCGCCTCAGTGTGAAATTCATTATATGAGACTGTTAAAGGGATGCTTTGGTCACACTAATCCATTCTAATTCCTCCTAGTGCTTAAAGGAAGGGGCAGGGGCTGTTAATCCTTTAAGGGACAGAAGTCAGAATCTGAACACCCCTGAGAGAATTTAGATTATTTAAAGACAGAGATCCCAAAACTCAATTCAATTCATCCGTCAGAATGAGGGTCTGATATTTGGGTACATAATCATTAACAACAACTCGAATTTAATTACATATAGAGCAAATATAAACTTCTGATGGAAACTGATTCCTCAAATAATGGATATCTTGCCACAGAACGCTATATTTTAAGAAGAAAACTTAACGCTCTTTTGAAAGCACAAGATTTAAAATAGCTTAATCACAGCACAGGAAAATTGGTGGTGGGAGGAAATCAGGGAGGGAGTAAATATAAAACTGTGAAGGCTGACTTTGAGGCAGAAGAATAATAACACATTTTCTCAGCCCTTTTTTTAAACCTTTTTTTTAATGGTTTACAAAGTAGTTTTCTCTCAACAGTCTTGAAGGGAGCAAAAACAACAGTATGTTCATTTTTACACAAAAGGAAATTGAGGCTTAGAGACTTTAAGTGACTTGCCCATGGTCACTTAGTGAGGATAAAAGGTGGGCAAGAAGCTACATGACTCTAGGTCCTGCATAAATCCCACAATGCCACAGTTGCTCCATAAAAATAATGAATTTGGATGGTACTTTATGGTGCACAAATTACTTTTCTCACAAGTGTAAAGAACACCTACTCTTGAGGCAGAAGATCTGGATTCAAATCCTGCTTTTGACCCTTAGTGCCTGTGTGACCTTGGGCAAGTCATTTAACTACCCTCTGCCTCAGTTTCCTCCTTTGTAAAATAAAGGACTTAAACTAGATAGCCTCAGAAATATCTTCAGAAGAAGGAAAGAGAAGGAAGAAGAGAGAAAAGGAATGATGGAGGAAAAAAGCAATTACTTAGCATCTACTATGTGCCAAGCACATCTACATCTCATTATATCTCACTGCATTCTAACAATAACCCGGGGAGGCAGGTGTTAGTATTATCACATTTTACAGATGAGGAAACGGAGGCAGAGGTTAAATAACTTGCCCAGGGTCACACAACTAGTAAACATCTGATGCTGGATTTGAACTCAGGTCTTCCCGACTTCAGGCTCAACTCTCCATCGCTGTACTACTCATTTGCTCTTACTTTGCAGATGACGTCAAACGCTGCCAAAAGGAAACGTGACTTCTCATGGATATGCCTGCAGTAAGAGCAGAAGTCAGAATTCTGGCCTCTGAGCACAAGGGTTCTTTGTGGTCTATACGACCTGTTCCCATTTCTCCTAAATTCTCTTTGACAATGAAAGACAAACACAACAAGTTCTCTTTCAGTTTTGGGTTCCTAGACAATTTCCTGGGGTGCCAGTAGGGAAGTTTTAGTGCATACAAATTATTGCCCTGTAGCAACTGTCAAGCTGCAATAATGCCCGTGGAACTTGATATTAAATAAGACCATAGATTTTTGCTGTTGTTTGCATTCTGGTTAAGGTTATTTCTAGACCATGTTTTTTTAAAATTACATTTTTATTGTAATGATAACAGAAGACATAAAATGTGCCAGCCAACATAATAAAATCATAATAAATGAAGGAACGAAGACTTTACCTGGCAGAATTTGCAATCAGCTATTAAGTGAGGTCAGTTTATACTATTGCTTTTAATTTGTACCCCCCAAAATATTCTAGAACCTCATTTTATTCAATCTCCATTTGGATTTGCTGACAAAGCTTTTACCACATTCACATTCACCCTTCCTAACGGCTAAAGACCTGGTTTTAAATATTCAAAGGGAGAATCAATTCATTTCAGAAACTCCTTCCTAGAACATGCTAAGCATATGCAACAATCTCTCCACTTTCTCTTCCTTTTCTCTGCTGCCATTTTGTAGAATTGCTCTGGCATCTTTTGACCCTGTACATTTTGATTAGTAAACAAAATCCACTGGTGGTACAGTAGACAGAGTGCCAGGCCTAGAGTCAGGAAAACCTTAGCTTAAATCTGGCCTCAGACCCTAGACAAGTCACTTAACACTGTTTGCCTCAATTTCCTCATCTGTAAAACGAGCTGGAGAAGGAAATGGCAGACCATTCCAATATCTTTTCCAAGAAAACAAAGAATGTTTGATAATAATGAGATGTCCTCACTAATATATAAGAGAATTAAGAACTACCAGGAACAATTTGGCATCCACATTCCAGCTTTCCCTACACCCATCACAGACTTTGAAATCTCCCAACTGGGCAGAGAGGTACCCAAGTTAAGTGCTTTCAGGGAGCACTTTAGGGAGTCATAGTATTAAAATTTTAATTTGCAATAAGATTATTACAAGGGAAAGAGTTTAACTTTATAAAAAAATGCTTTGAGATAAATTTCCACAATTGTTTGTAAACGCAGTCTGACCCACCACCAGTTTCATTCCTCCCCACAACCATTCGTGCTGTAAACAAAATGAAATTCAATCCTATGCTTCTGTGCCCAAAAGTAACTGGCTCTGGGGAAATGGAAGCTGTGATAACGACCCCCTGTTCTCAACCTCTGCTAGCACTGAACCATGAACTTCAAAGAACTCTCCACCAAGACTGAGGAGGTGAATCCTTACTGAATCTTAGAGTTACCAGAGGGATGAGATAAGAAAAGCAGGCATATTGGGCTATATTTTCCCACCATTTTCCTCAAAGCCTTGGTTTTCTTGAAGTTGGAACACAAGCAGGTTTCCTCTCCTCTTCTCATCCATGACCCACATGACCCAATTGTCTGTTGTTCTACTGAAGCTTTAAATCAAGAAGGATCATGGATTTAGAACTGGGGGAGGGGAGTGGTGAAGGGGAGGGTCATAGAGGGCTTTTCTTCATTTTACAGATGAGGACATTGAGAGTCAGAGAGGAAAAGAATTTATTCAAGATCACATGTGAGTACTTGGCATACAGAAGTTTCAAACCCAGGTTCTCTGACTCCAGATTCAGAACTGTTTCCTCTGTCTGGGTCAGAGATGAAGAGCTTCTGGCTTCAGCACTGCAAGGGCCCTGGTTCACTCATTCTTTGTCTCACTCATTCCTTCTAAAAAGTTTAAGTGTCTTTTGTGTACAGAGCATTGTGCTAGACATCAAGGAGGCACTTCTGAACATAAATATACACATGTGTGGTATACATATATACACATGCATATATGTATATGCAAATTATTATAATATATACATGATATATTGATATAAAATATACATTTGCATATGTCAGTATAAACATAAATATGTATATTAACATCTGGATATATGCACACACATACACACATATATACATATGTATATTGTATGTAAATATAAAAACATGTATGTGTGTACATTTGTTATTGTTCCATCACTTTTCAGTTGAGTCTGATCCCATTTCATGGCCTCATTTGGGGTTTTCTGGGCAAGGATCCTGGAGTGGCTTACCATTTCCTTCTCCAGCTCATTTTATAGAGGAGGAAACTAAGGGAAATGGGGTTAAGTGACTTGTCCACAATCACATAGGAAGTATCTGAGATCATATTTGAACCCAGGAAGATGAGTCTTGCTGACTTCAAGTCCAGTGTTCTATCCATTGTGCTACCTAAGTGCCCTTCCTAAAGCACTTGCTAGCTCTAAATCTATGGTTACTCCTTAATACTTATGAGATTAATCCTCTGAGATTACCTCCAGATTAGCCTCTGTAAACCTTGATTGCACCTAATTGTTTGCCTGTTGGGAAGCTAAATGGTAGTAAATTGAAGACTGAACAAGCAAGAAGATCTGAGTTCAAATCCAGCCCTGGACACTTTTTAGATCTGTGCCTCTAGGCAATCCACGTAGCTTCCGACTCCCTCAGTTTCCTCATTTGTAAAATAATCTGCCAGGGCTGTTGTAATGACCAAAGGAGATGATATTTGGAAAGAGCTTTGCCAACCTTAAAGCAATAAATAGATGCTATGACATATTGTTGTTATTGCTATCTTTTTGTTGTTGGCCCCAGAAGATTGTAAGCTCCTTGAGGAGATGTTTTTGCCTTTCTTTGTATCCCAAGCATTGGCACAGAGTCTGGCATATAGTAGGTGTTTAATAAGTGCTTGTTGATTTGAGTGATGATGGCCTCCACCGCACCTCAACTACACACAGAGATGGTTGTGCCCTTGACAAGTATGTCCTTATAGCCATATGATGACTTATGGTGGGTCGGTAGAAGAAGCTGAGAACCCTGGATGTGACTTTTCTTTTTCCTTCCCATGGTAAACAGCATCTCATTGGGGATGTGATAACTAATTTTAAGTATCTGAAGAACTGTCAGATGAAAGAGGAATTAGATTAGCTCTAATAGACCCCAAATGGAAGAATCAGAAGTCATGGGTAGAAGTTCCAAAGTTAGATTTGACATTGAAGGACAAATAAAACAATACAATTTCAACATTTGCTAATAAAGCAGTAAAAAAGTGGGATTGACTGTCTTGGGAGGTGGTGTCAAGAGCGAGAAGGAAGCCCAAAATCTGAAACAGTTTTAGAAAAAACTTTATGAGTTCATTTGTCAAAGGAGAGAGACAGAAATAGATGTGTCTCCCTCCAGCATCTTTGTGAAGTCACATTATACAGATTTCAGACAAAAGCATAAAGACATTTGCCTGATTGGCTTTGTAGGCAGTAGGTAGTTGCCAGAAAAGGGCCATTTGAGATGTATATCGTCAGGTAAGTACAAACATTAAAATTTGGTGAACTCAAATGCAAGCTTTGGGTCACCCAAAATAAAAGCTGGGTGGGCTCTAAGCATTCCCTGTAGCCATCTGATGTCTCCCATCAACCTTACCTCTACCATATGCTTTGAGCTAGACAGTTTTCTAGTCACATAAAGCTAGATTAAAACAAATTTAATAAAAGATAAATAATAAAATATTTTGCTCACTGTGGTGGGTTTCTTATCATTAGAGGCCATCCAACATGGGCTATATGATCACTTGTCAGATATATTGTTTTCATGTGTAGATTGAACCAGGTCATAGTTGAGGATCTTCCCAATTTTAAAATCATATGATTCTGTGAAATCATCAAATTAAACACCCTTCATTTTACAGATGATAAAGGTAAAGGGAAGTCACTTGTATAAAGTCTCATAGCTAGTCAAGGGCAGAGTCTGGAGTAGAACTCAGACTTCCCACAACCAGGCTATTGCTTTTTGCTCATATCTTGATGTTTTCCTGAATTGATATGAAAATAAAATATATGTTGCATTTGTAGCATATCCTGGGTATTAGGATTGTCAAGATTCATAATAAATTGTACCAGACAGTGTTTTACTCTTGTTCAGCTATTTGATTGGGATGAATACATCTTAGTTCCGCTCTGGAAGTCCCCATTCCAAGCAATAAATGTGTCTCCTTTGTTAAAATGTGAGGAAGTAGAATACAACAGGAACACATGTCTCTTTTAGAATGGTCAGAAATCTGAGATTCAGAAAAGAGTGATGGCTTGAGTATCACCTCTAATAGGATCAGTCATAGTGGCAGAAGTGGCCATACTATTCACTCATCCCCAGCACAATGGTCTCTAGCCTTCTCCTTGACTTCATGATATGGCTCAGCTCTCACAAGATTCCAGGTCTCTGTTCCTGGAGCTTCATATTATGGAACTTCTAAGTAGAGCTACACCAGAACCCTTTATCCACCAGTAGACATTATCTTCAGGACCCATTAGATACTATGTGAGGATTTGCAAAATATATACAAAGTAAATGAAAAGGAATTTCAGAAGAGAGCCACTAGCCCCCTTTAGGAGATAGAGTTTTAAAGGAAATTATGGATTCTAAGAGACCAAGGGGAGAAGGAAGGAGATTCCAAGCATGGGGATCTGCAAAACCACAGAGACCAGAGATAGAACACCATGTGTGGAAAACAGAGAAAAGGCCATTTTATTGATGAAGTAAAGAGCAATATAATGCAAGCAAAAGGAAAGTTGGTCCCTGCCTCCAAGGAGCTCACATTCTAATGGGGGGAGACAATACACTAAAGGGAATATGAGTGTGGTGTCCCGGAAGTGAAGGCAGGTTTGCTCCACAGAATGGAGGCCCAAGGAGGAACTCACAAGCAGGAAGGGAGATCAGACTGGTAGAGAGATATTTTAGGGTATAAAGGTCACAGAAATAATTAGATTGAGTAAATACCATGCAATTTAAGTTTAAAAAATACCATGGGGAAATACCATGTAAGGGAATAAATAAAGTATGAATTGGAATGATAAGTTAGAGCCAAGTTATGAAGTGTCAATACAAAGAAGAATTTGTATTTGATCTTAGAGGCAACCATCTCCAGATTTCTGGCAACTTCCTTAGCTGTTTCCTGTGACTAGAATACTCTCCTTCCTCATCCTTATCTCCTAGTTTCCCTGACTTCTTTCAGGTCCCAGATAAAGTCTCATCTACTACTAGAAACCTTTCTTGATCCCCCTTAATGCTAGCATTTTCCCTTCTACTGGTTATCTCCAATTTATCCTGTATATAGCCTGTTTGTACTTAGTTTTTATTGTTTATGTTGTCTCCTCCTTGAGGGCTGAGACTGTCTTTTGCCTTTCTTTATGTCTTGTAATTAGCATGGTGTTTGGCACATAGGAGACACAATACTTAGAATCCCTTACCTCATGATCTTCTGGTCCCCCATCTCTAGGGACCCCCTCACCCTTCTATCCTTTCAGGGTTACGGGGCACCAATGGAAAAGTGTCTCAACTCCTCTAAGCCCTCATTTAGCCCTCACTGAATGTGGAATATGGATTAGAAAGGGAAAGGCTTGAGGCAGGCAGACCACTTACAATATTTCAAGTAAAATATGATGAGATCTTGACTGAGGGTGATGGTCCCATGAGTACAGAGAAGGTTATGAGTGTGAAAGATGCTGTGGAAATAGACTTGACAAGATTTGGCAACAGTTTGGATATATGGAGCAAGAGAAGGTGAGAGGGGTTGAGGTTGATCCCAAGGTTATGAGCCTGTCTGACAAGACTGTGGTACTCTTAATAAAAAAAAAATGAAAGTAAGAAAAGGGGAGGTTTTAAGGAATATTTTCTTGAACATTTCCAGGAACTGGAGGTCCTCCATTTTATTGTCAAATAGTTGTGGCTATTAACAAGTTCTTCCTTATGTTGGAGCCAAAAACAATCTATTTCCTTGTAAGTTCCATCTGTTGGTTTTAATTCTGTCCTTGAGACTCTGGCTTTCTAATCAAAGGAGAAAGTAAGAGACATTACTTAAGGGGTGCTGAGGGGAAAGGGAGGTGGGAAAGGTCAGAAACAAACTGTCTACTTCATAGATTTATCAAACTGCCTCAATCAAATGGGTTGAAACCATTTCATACCCAGGTTTTGAATTCTTGATTTCAATTAAATAGGTTATTAAAAGTTATTTCTGGTATAAACTGATATACTTGAAACTCTGGGATCTTTCAGAAGTCCATATCTAAAAGCAATTTGTTCCTAATCTTATGTGTTCGTTTAATGTTATGATAACAGTATAATGTAAAGTTAAATTTCCATTATATTCTCCTGAACTTCAAAAGACCTACTCGTCACTGGTGTACTTTGCCCCTCCATCGCTAACCTCTTAGTGTTTTTATAAATAGTCATTATGAGTCTCTGTGGTCAATCAATCAATCAATGTTTATTAAATACCTACTGTGTGCAGGGCAATGTGCTAAGTGCTAGGGATACAAAAAGAGGCCAAAGATAGTCCCTGCCCTCAAGAAACCATTACCCGGTCAGGGAAAGATATCAGAGGAACATACATTTGTTAAACACCTGCTCTGTGCCAGGCACTTTGATCCTCTCAACTATTCAAGTTAGGTGTTATTATTAGCCTCATTGTTCAGTTGAGAAAACTGAAGCCATCAGAGGTTAAGTGACTTGTCACATAGCTAGTAAGTGTCTGAAGTGGAATTTGAACTCAGATTTTCCTCACTTTAGGTCCAGTGCTCTATCCTCTGTGAAACCTAGCTATGGCATAGATGGTTGTCCATCCTGTAGTAACGGAGTTTTTCAAATTAAATTGAGTTAGTCTTTAAACACTAGAAACATTATCTGTCTCTGTTTCTGTATTTGTAATGGTAATAAGAGTTAAAGATCTTCCCCACTCATTCATTAACAAGCATGCCAGTTAAGGGAAACTGGTTTAGGGGAGATATTTTTTTTACTGGAAGGCCCACATCTTTTATGAATTTCTAATGAGACACTGGTTCCCAAGGGTTCTGATGCCCTCTGGCTTTGAAAAGTGTTTATATACTCTGAGGTGAGGTTTTGTTTTGGGGCTTACTCATTGGAAGTGTTTGGCCAGATGAGACTTTGAGCAGCTGTTAAGGATGCTGCCCCCTGCCACCCCCCGCAACCTTCCCCCTTTGAAAACTCAGATGTTGGTGCTTCTCTTTCTGGTAACTATGTATGTGTATAATGGTCAGTCTGTAAATCTGTGATGTATATATTGCATATGGTTGGACAGTTAGAGGCCCTGTCTATTGATTGTTATTTCTCTGTATTTTCCCTGAAGTTCAGGGTGCTGGTTTTTTCCCCTGAACTAAGTGAATGATATATGTGCTTGATTAAAGTAGATTGTTGACCACTCAAAAGTCACATTCCTTTTAGAAAAGCAGATGTAAGAACCTGTACAGCATGCCCTCCTGTGTATGCTGGGGTCCTTGCTGATACAGGATTATATACACATAAATATGTATAAACATACACATACATATATACATACATGCATATATATACCATACATATATATGTGTGTGTATCATGCCTATCTTGGTAAGATTAGATATATTCTTTGTTTAACTTTTTTTTTAATTTATATTTACTTATTTATTTTTAGTTTTCAAAATTCATTTTCACAAGATTTTAATTATAAATTTTCTCCCCATCTCTCCCCTCCCCCACCCCAAAACACTGTGCATTCTGATTACCTTTTCCCTAATCTGCCCTCCCTTCAGTCACACCCCTCACTTCTCTTATTCCCATCTTCTCTCTTTTCTTGCAGGGCAAGGTAGATTTCTATACCCCATTATCTGTATTTCTTATTTCCCAGTTGCATGCAAAAACAATTCTCAAAATTCATTCCTAAATCTTTGAGTTCCAACTTCCCCACCTTCCTTCCTCCATCCCTACCTATCTCCACTGAGAAGGCAAGGAATTCAATATAGGCTATGTATGTGTAGTTTTGCTAAATATTTCTGTAATAGTCACATTGTGAAAGACTAACTATATTTCCCTCCATCCTATCTTGCTCCCTGCTTATTCTATTCTCTCCTTAGACCTTTTCCCTCCTCAAATGTTTACTTATTACTCCCTCCTCCCACTTTCCCTCCTTTCTGTCATCCCCCCCAACCCACTTCTCCCCTTCTCCCCTACTTTCCTGTAGTGTAAGATAGATTTTTATACCAAATTGACTGTGCATGTTATTCCCTTCTTAAACCAAATGTGATGAGAGAGTAAGCTTCACTTTTTCTCTCTTACCTCCCCCCTTTCCCTCTCCAATGAAAACATTTTTTCTTGCCTGTTTTATGAGAGATAACTTGCCCCATTTGATTTCTCCCTTTCTCCTCCCATTATACTCCTCTCTCATCCCTTAATTTTATTTTTTAGATATCATCCCTTCCTATTCAACTCACTCTGTGCCCTTTGTCCACATATATACATACACACATATATATACATATATGTGTGTATGTATGCATAATCCCTCCAACTGCCCAAATACTGAGAAAAAGTTTCAAGAGTTACAAATAGTATCTTTCCATGTAAGAATGTAAACAGTTCAACTTTAGCAAGTTTCTTATGATTTTTCTTTCCTGTTTACCTTTTCATGCTTCTCTTGATTCTTATATTTGAAAGTCAAATTTTCTATTTAGCTCTGGTCTTTTCATCAAGAATGCTTAAAAGTCCTCTATTTCATTGAATGACAATTTTTCCCCTGAAGTATTATACTCAGTTTTGCTAGTTAGGTGATTCTTGGTTTTAATCCTAGTTCCTTTGACTTCTGGAATGTCCTATTCCAAGCTCTTCAATCTCTTAATGTAGGAGCTACTAGATCTTGTGTTATCCTGATTGCATTTCCACAATACTCAAATTGTTTCTTTCTGGTTGCTTGCAATAGTTCTCCTTGGCCTGGGAGTTCTGGAATTTGGCTACAATATTCCTAAGAGTTTTTCTTTTCAGATCTCTTTCAGTAGGTGATCGATGGATTCTTTCAATACTTATTTTACCCTATGGTTCTAGAATATCAGGGCAGTTTTCCTTGATAATTTCTTGCAAGATCATGTCTAGGCTCTTTTTTGATCATGGTTTTCAGGTTTTCATAATTTTAAAATTGCCTCTCTTGGATCTATTTTACAGATCAGTTGTCCTTCCAATGAGATATTTCACATTGCCTTCAATTTTTTCATTCTTTTGGTTTTGTTTTGTAATTTCTTGGTCTCTCATAAAGTCATTAGCTTCGACCTACTCCATTCTAATTTTTAAAGAACTATTTTCTTTAGTGAGCTTTTGAACCTCCTTTTCCATTTGGCTAATTCTGCTTTTCAAAGCATTCTTCTCCTCATTGGCTTTTTGTGCCTCTTTTGCCATTTGAGTTAGTCTGTTTTTAAAGGTGTTATTTTCCTCAGTATTTTTTGAGGGTCTCCTTTAGCAAGCTGTTGACTTGCTTTTCAAGATTTTCTTGCATCTCTCTCATTTCTCTTCCCAAGTTTTCCTCCACCTCTCTTACTTGATTTTCCTTTTTTTTTTATGGAAGGGTATTATTTATTACAATCAGAATAATTATGACAAAGAAGATCATGCGACAATGATGGTGGTGATGGTGACAGGGATTATGATGATGATGATGATTCATATAAACATTTATTTTATAAATATATGTAGAATACTTATTATACATATACATTCTTGTTAAACATATTTTCATACTGCTCATGTTGTATAGAAGAATTAGAATAAGTGGGAGGAACCATGAGAAAGATGACAAAAAAGAAAAAAAGAAACCAATTGTATGCTTTGATCTGCATTCTGACTCCATAGTTCTTTCTCTAGACATGGATGATATTTTCCATCATGAGTCTTCTGGATCTGTTTAGGTCCTTACATGGCTGAAAAGAGCTAAGTCCATCAAAATCAGTCATTGCACAATGTGACTTTTTCTGTGTAAAATGTTCTCCTGGTTCTGCTCACTTCAGTTCAGTATAAGTTCAGATAGTTTTTCCAGGTTTTTCTGAAGTCTACCTACTCATCATTTCTTATACCACAATGGTATTTCATTACATTCATATACCACAACTTATTCAGTCATTCCCCAATTGGTAGGCATTCCCTCAATTTCTAGTTTTTGGTTAACACTGAAAGAGCTGTTATAAATAATTTTGCACTTATGTGTCCTTTTCTCATTTTTATGATCTCTTAAGATCTCTTTTCAGCCCTAGAGTGGTATTGTTGACTCAAAGGATATGTACTCTCCAGAAGAGTTGGATAAGTTCCCAACTCTACTAACAATGAATTTGAGTTCCAATTTTTCCACATCTTCTCCAGTATTTGTGATTTACCTATTTTTTATGTTAACCAATCTGATAGGTGCAATGTGATAACTCAGAGTTGTTTTGATCTGCATTTCTCTAATCAATAGTGATTTAGAGTATTTCTTTCCGTATGACTGTAGATAACCTTAATTTCTTCCTCTGAAAACTGTCTGCTCCTATCCTTTGACCATTTATCGACTGGGGAATGACTGTTATTCTTATATATTTGACTCAGTTCTCTATATATTTGAGAAATGAGCCCTTTATCAGAGACACTGGTATAGCAGAAAGTACCCTGACACACATCCAGAATGACCTGCTGGCACAGGTTCTTAGATATGTTTTTCTGAAAGGAAAGTCACTTTTGTGGGGTCAACATTCTTCTTTAATCACATATACCAATGGAGAAAATACAAGCAGAGAAACAGATACCAACAGACAGAGCTTCTAATTGTCTGACCATCATCCCTATCCCTTTTGATTAGATCTATTTATGCTTTTACTTTGTCTGAGATTAGGTTGCCTTGGGCTGGAAATCTCTTTCACTCAGTCACTTTGTGGTTTCTGCTGCTCTAGAATTTGTTTAGAGTCATTTTTTACAGGTATTTTATGGGCTGTGGGGTGAGACCTTCTATAGGTCCATCCCTCTACTCCACCATCTTGGCTATGCCCCTGATCAGCAATTAAATAGATTCCATCTCTATCCCTGACACTGACTTCAAGAACCCAGGGTTGCTTCTATACCTTGAGGAGACTTTGAAGTAAGACTGTGGTGGAGGTTATTGTCTACAACTAAATAAGATATTGATCAGAAGAGAGAGGAGAAATTGGATTGGGTATGTAAAACAGATCATAAAACTCCTTAATTGTGGAAGAGTCAGAACTTTACAAAAATCAGTAGCACTATATCTCTTTATATCTCAACACTCTTTTTTATCACCCAACTTGAGTGGGGGACCTGGGGCTTCATAGGGGAAAAATGCTGTCTTCATCTTCTTTCTAAGACATTTCTCACACTAGCTAAGACAAGGAGAAAAGCAAGAAAAGTATATCAACCTTTTAATTAGTTTCGATCTGATTTCTCAATAGAGGGAAGAACAAAAGTAAAAACTTTTGACTATGATTATAATGATCCCTGATGAGTTGAAAAAATTATTCTACAGAAACCTAGGAAAAAAAGCAATGTTAGCTTATGTAGTAATTGATTATACTAAATATTAGTTTTTTAAAAATCATACCAATTATAAGTAGGCCTTTGTTTTCTTCAATAACCTTTTAGTTGGGGTTACTTATTTGATTCTTTAATGCTTGTGCTCTGTTGTTGGGCTTTTAAAAATAATCTTGCATTTCTGATTTTATTTCTTAAAGCACAGAAGTCCAATGAAGAAGTATCAGGGATTATGGACCCATATGCCTATTTCCCCATTCATGTAAAATAGTTATGAGATTTGAATATATATATATATATATATATATATATATATATATATATATATATATATGCATTAAAGTTAACTTGATGGAAAGTATGAAGAGAGAACGTACTTTGCATTTCTTTCCTTTTGAATGATTTATTGATCTCTTCTTTCTGTACATCATTATCATTTCCCAATGACTTTTCCCTACCCCCTCAAAAAAGCCCTGCCTAATAATAAATGAATATAATCAACAAAACAAATCAGTGTTTTGGCTATGTCTGAATATATACTTCTTTTCCAGGGGTGTGCTGGTAAATATTTAACAACCAGCTTTCAAATACATACACACACACGCGCAGACACACATACACACACATATACATGACATACTTTTAAGTTAAATCTGCATCACTGACATTTTCTCTATCACATTCTTAAGTCTCCACAATCAACAAAACAAGAAATCAAGATATAATTTATAACTTTTGCTAATTTTCTGGGTATAAATGCTTACACTGAAAATAACTATAGTTGAAGACAATAAGAGCTGCTTCAGTCTGATCCTGATCTTTATTCACCTATAACCTGTTACATTTTTGCCAAGAGGCAAGAGACGTGTCACCATCAGCCCTACACAGTCATGATTAGCCACTCTTCTAATAAGAATTCTGAAGTCTTGTTAAGGTGGTTTTTCTTTACATTGCCAAGTTGATTGGGATCCTACTTCTTTGATCTGCACCAGTTCAGAGAAGTCTTCCCAAAGTTCTCTAAGTTTATCACAGTCATCATTTCTTACAAAGCAACACCATTCCATTATATTTTTATTCTACAATTTGTTCAGTAGTTCCCCAGTTAATGGGAATACCCATTTTTCCTTCTCAATCTTTGCTACTACAAAAAAGTAATCCTATAACTATTTTTTCTGATGTATTTGAAACTTTTCCCTCCATCTTTGATCTCCTTGAAGCATTTCTGGGTCAAAATAAATGTGCAGTTTAATGACTTTATTTCCAAAAATGCATCCCGTAGTAGTTAGAGTAATTCACAACTCTATCAATGGTGCAGTATCTCACCTACCTTTCAACAGCACCTCCAACATTGACCATTTTCACCATTTTTTCATCTTGTCAATCTGATGGAGGTGAATGAGTTATTTTCATTTATACTGATTTATTAGCATTTTGCAACAAGTATTTTAAGTATTAAAGCATAATAATTTCTATTTAATAATTACATTTTTTATGATTAGTACTGTATTTCACCATATAATCATCATGTATAATCACCGTACCCTGTTTTTTCAGTCCAAAAACTGGCTCATAACCTTTCGTCACATAATCATCACACACAAACACAGATACGTATATGAATACTTGGTTGGTTATTGTCCTTTATTCTCAAAGAGGACCAAAATGACATCACCAAGATAAAGTGAAGCTTCAAGGTGTACAACTGTGGCTGATCAAACCAATCAGAGCTCAGAATGCTCTACCACAGACTGGGCACAGATAGTTCGTGTGAACTCCAAATTTGCACATCCTACATTTCCTTTGTGCTATTTCAATTCTGCCTTGCTCATAGAACAAAGCACTTTTTCTGATGTGGGCACACCATGCTGGTCGGTCCTGTGCCAATGTCTCCCATGTTGCACAATCAAATCCAAAGTTCTTGAGAGATACCTCAAGAGTGTCTGTGTATAGCTTCTTCTGACCATCATGTGATCACCTGCCCCATGTGAGTTCTCCATAAAAAAGCTTTTTTGTCAGACTTCTTTTCTTATTCTAGCTGTTTTGATTTTGTTAATACAAAATCCTTTTAGTTTTATGTAGTCTATGTTACTAATTTTATTTTTATGATCACCCAGGGGTGCTGTGGGGGTCCAATGAAATAATGGAGGGCATTTTGTAAACCTTAAATTGCTACATAAATGCTAAGTGTTATTGTCATTACTGTTGCTGTTTGTTCTTGTTGCTGTCATCATTAGACTATAGGCCCCAGGCTGTGGCAGCCTGGTTATGATTTCACTTCCAGAATTTTCTGAAGTCCTGCCAAGATCAAGCAATGTTTATAGAGCAACATAGTTGGGCTGGTATATGTTTAACAACTGGATTCTCATGAGATAGAGCCAAGATGGTGGAATAAAGCCAGGGACTCATCTGAGCTATCTCAAATTCCCCTCCAAACAACTTTAAAATAACACCTGAAATTCCAGAGCTCCTGGGTAAAAGAGAAAATGTTGTAAGAAATCAGAAAGCCACAATTCAAACATCATGGAGCCACAGGTATGATAAGACAAGATGTAGCAACTTCTACTTTAAAGAATCAGAGAACAGGGAATATGATCTTCCAGAGGACAAAGGAGCTAGTATTACAACCAAGAATCATCTACCCAAAAAACTGGGTAATATCCTTCAGAGGGAAATGAATATTCAATGAAATAGAGGGTTTTTAAGCATTCCTTATAAAAAGACCAGAGAGGGATAGAAAATTTGACTTTCAAATACAAAATTCAAGTGAAGCATAGAAAGGTAAATAGGAAAGAGAAATCATAAGTGATTGAGTAAGATCAAACTATTTATATTCCTACATGTAACACCTAAGAACTTTATCATTATTAGGGCAAATAGAAATAGTATACATAGCCAGAGGACATGGAGGAGAGTTGCCTATCATGGGATGATTTAAAAAAAATAAAATTAAGGTATGTACTGGGAGCAGAGAAAAGGGAAAGATAGAACTGGGGTAAATTATTTCACACAAAAGAGACATGAAAGAAAGAGATTTTACCGAAGAGACATGATGGGGGTGGAAGGCAATGCTTAAACCTTACTTTCATAGGAATTAGCTCATAGAGAAAAAAACCACACAGTCAGTTGTATATAGAAATCTATCTTGCCCTACAGAAAAGTATGATGGGAGAGTGATATGAGAAGAGAGGAGGCTGATAGAAAAGAAGACAGACTGGTGGTCAAAAGCAAAATAGACTTTTAAGGAGAGACAAGTTGAAAGGAGAGAGAAAGAAAAAAGATAATTGGAATGGAGGGATAGGATGGAAGGGAAAACACAGTTAATAATCTTAGCTGTGAATGGAATCCACCCACTTGTAAAATTGAAGCAGATTAAGAATGTATTAAAAATCAGAATCTGGCGATATGTCGTTTACAAAAAAATACAAGAAGCAGAAGGACACACACAACTAAAAATAAGAAACTAGAGTAGAAACTAATATGCATCAGCTAAGGCAAGAGAAAAAGAACAATGGTAGCAATCATGATCTCAGACAAAGCAAAAGCAAAAACAGATCCAATTAAAATGAATAAGTATGTAAACTACATTTTGCTCAAAGGTACCGTAGATGATGAAGTAATATCAATGCTATACATATGCACAAAATGATATAGCATCCATATTCTTAAAGAAAAAAATTAAGTGAGTTACAGGAGGAAACTATACTAATAGGGGAACTTAACTTTTCACTCTCAGAACTGAACAGGTGGAGAAATAATAACTGTTCATGGGTAGGCCAAGCCAATATAAGAAAATGACAATACTACCTAAGTTAATTTACTTATTTAATGTCAAAGCAATTAAAGTATCAAAAATTATTTTATAGGGCAAGAAAAAATAATAATTCTGAGTTAAATTTATAAGAACACATGTCATTCCCAAATAGATAAATGGTCAAAGGATATGAACAGTAAGTTTTCAAAAGGGGAAATCAAAGCTATCCATAGTCATATGAAAAAATACTCTAAATCACTATTGACTAGACAAATGCAAATTAAAACAACTCACATCTAACAAACTGGATAACATGACAGAAAAGTGAAAATGCTATAAGGAATATGGAAATATTGGGACACCAAAACACTGCTGGTGGAGTTGTGAAATAATTCCCAAAGGTCTATAAAAGTGTGCGTACCCTTTGACCCAACAATACAACTACTAAGTCTATATCCCAAAGAGAGCAAAGAAAGAAAAGAAACGTGTAAAAATATTTCGTACAGCTCTTTCTATAGTGGCAAAGCATTAGAAATTGAGGGGATACCCATCAATTGTAGAATGGCTGTGATATAAGTTATGATATATGATTGTGATGGAATAGTATTGTGCTACCAGAAATGATGAGCAGCTTTCAGGGAAAACCCTGGGAAGACAGATAAATTCATGCATTGTATATAATAATGTGCAATGATCAACTGTGAATGATTTAGCTATTCTCTGCAATGAATGATGAAAAATGCTATCCATCTTGAGAGATAAAATTGATAAAGTCTGAATGAAGATGGAAGGATCCTTTTTTCAACTTTATTTTTCTTGGTTTGGGATTTTTTTTTTTTGGTTTGGGTTTGTTTGTTTTTTGTCTGTATTTTCCTTTACAACATGTCCAATATGAAAATATGTTTTGCATAACTGCACATGTGTAACTTATTAATTGTTTTAAAATCAGTTGGAAAAAATAAAATAAAAAATTATAAAATTAAACTGACTATATTAAAAACTCTATTGGTGGAGTAAATTTCAAGGGAAGAAGACACAATTTGTGAACTATCAGAAGAAAAAATATATACACAAACAGGGTTAAGTTTAATCCACAATATTAATATTTTCTCAAATCCAAACAATCAATAGCAAAAAAACCAAGCCTTGATTTTGGTGATTTTTGAGGCATAAATTGCTTATAACCAAACTTAAGAGTGGTTCCAGAAAGCCAATTAGAGCTGGCTCCAGCACACCCCTGTTATTCCATCTATTCCTTATTTATTTAAAAATTTTCCCTCTACTTGTAAATGAGTAAGGTACTAGCCTACATTCTTCTCTATTTTTTCCATCATTGACGTTTTGTGATTTGTTTCATGAGAGTTACTGCAGGGTCCAAACTGAAGAGTAATTCATCATGTATTGTGTAATTCTCCAGATGTTTCTAATCATTCTGGTTGGAGCAGCTAGATGGTGCACTGATAAAGTGCTGGACCTGAAGCCAGGCTCATCTTCCTGAGTTCAAATTCAGACTCAGACACTAACTAGCTGTATGAGACTGGGATAGTCAATTAATCTTGTTTGTCTCAGTTTCCTCATCTGTAAAATGAACTGGAAAGGAAATGGCAAATCATTTCAGTATCTTTGCCAAAAAAAGTCTCAAATATACACACAAAAAGTTGGACACAACTGAAAATAACTAAAAAACAACAAATCATTCTGGTTACATCAATCAGATGCAGTGCTTCCTAGAAGATATATATATATATATATATATATATATAATATATATATTGATTATATATATAGATTATATATATACTGATTATATATATTGATTATATATATAGATTATATATATACTGATTATATATATTGATTATATATATAGATTATATATATATTGATTATTATATATATGTATATATAGATTATAGCCATCCAAAGAGTTAGGTCTAGCCTTCTTTATTAAAAAGAAAACTAATGGATAAAGCATATTTGTTGACCACATTACATCATTATGCTATGTAGTTATATGGACAACTTAGAGTTTGTCTATCTGTTTTCATATTTTGGAAGAATCAGCTGGATTACCTTGAGAAAATTGCAAAGCTCTTTTGGGGATACTAAACTTCTTTTCAAAACCAAAGTCAATCTTTTTAATAAAAAAAATATATTTTATCACTATTATATGTCTATGAGTCATGGAATATAACAATCCCAAAGAATTAAACATAAGTATTACAGTGAAGCCACGTAGTGTTTATGAGCCGGCTGCAACATATAACAATATGGAATTTTTTAAAAGAACTGCATTTGAAATAGTGTTAGGAAAAAATCATGAGAAAAGAAAAAGAAGATAAGCTTATAATGTGATAAATTACAAGTGAAAAGTTTGAGTGCTCCCCTGGGATCTTAACAAGGTCAGAGAAAAGTGGAGAAAGACCTCCAGCATGTTGGATAAACCCCTTCTGATGAACACATGAGAGGAAGTGAAGAAAAGTCACAAAAAGTAAGCCAATATCTATGGACAATTTTCTGACTCTTTGGATAGAATAGTAAGGATAATGGAATAACATTGATCTGAGAATCTGAATGACTTTACATTTAAATGATGCATCTATAGTATTTGGAGCTTACATGTTATGTATATTGTAAGATGTTAGCCTAATCAAATTTCTGCCAAACTGTCTTTGAGTTTTCCCAATAGTTTGCCCCTCCCCCACCCTCACATAGGGATTCCTTATCCCTATAATTGATGTACTTGCATTTATCTCATAGTAAGTTGCCAAGCTGGATTGCTTCTGGGTCTTGTTTATCTAAGTCTATTTCATTGATCAGTTTTTCTATTGTTTAACCAGTACCAAATCATTTTTATTGATTACAGATGCATACTATAATCTGAGGTCTGGTGATACAATTCTCCCTTCATTCTCACTTTCTTTTCCATTATTTCCCTTGATATTTTCGACCTTTTGTTCCTCCAGATGCATTTTGAATTTTTTTAAATTTGTTCTAATTCTATAAAATAACTACTCTGTAGTAGGTTGATTGGTTTACCACTAAATCTATAAATTAATTAAAGTAAACTTTTCAATTATATTGGGAGACCTCAATCATGAACATTGACTGTTTCTCCAATTATTTAACTCTTATTTTTTTTCTGTAAAGATTGCTCTATAGCTATCTGCATGTGAGTCCTTGAGGATCTTAGGTAGATTAACTCCCAGATAGTTCATTCATTTTTAATGCATTTTAATTTAATTCCTTTTTATAGCTCCTTCTGTTATATTTTATTAGTGGCATACAAAACGTTGATTTTTTTTAAATTTTATGTCTTATTATTTCACCAAAGCTACCAGTTGTTTTGATTTTTAATCAGATTTCTAGGAGTATCTAAATAATTCATTATGGATTATCTGCAAATAGATATAATTTTTGCCTCCCTTTTCTCTTGCTTATTTCTTTCACTTATTTTCTACAATGAGCATTTCTAGAACTATATAATATAACAGGGGTAATAACAAACATCTTTCATTTACTCCTAGACTTTTTCAAGTGGACTTTCCTACACAATTCCATGCCTCAGATCATTTCTTCACAGTCACAAAATTGCTTGAGATCTTACTCAATTTTTGCTTAAGATTTGCATAAAAATATCAATTGCCTTAGCCTAATAAAACTTAACCTTAAAGACTCTCCTTCCATAACACATATTCCAAGACAATCACAGACAAAACTTTGTTTAAAAAACTTCTCTCATTATCAGTATCAATGTACCTAACAAGGAGATATGTACTCACCAAAAATATTCACCAGAGTAGTTCTTGGCTAGGACAATCTCCAAAATCTGAAATAGTTTTAGAAAGAAATCTATAAGGTTATACGGTAGAGAAGAGCAAATAGGAAAAAAAGACTAGGCTCCTGTGTGTGTGTGTGTGTGTGTGTGTGTGTGTGTATGTATGTGTTTGTGTACATATATATTTAAAATTCACTTTTATAAGATTTTGAGTTCCAAATTTTTTTCTCCCTCCTCTTTCCTTCCTCCCCCCTCCCTAAGAAAGCAAGTCATCTGATAAAGGCTACACATGTACAATCATAATAAACATGTTTCCAGTTTAGTCATGCTGTGAAAGAAGAATCAGAACAAAAGGGGAAAAAATGCATGAAATAAAAAAGGAGAAAATAGTAGGTTTTTATCTGCATTCAGACGCCTTAGTTCTTTCTTTGGATACAAATTTTTGTATTGATGTATTTTTCATCATAAGTCTTTTGAAATTGTCTTATATCATTGTATTGATGAAAAGAACTAAGTCTATCAAAGTTGGTCATCCCACAATGCTGCTGTTACTGTGCACAATGTTCTCCTAGTTCTGCTTGTTTCACTTTGCATCAGTTCATGTAAGTCTTTCCAGGATTTTCTGAAATCTGCCTGCTCATCATTTCTTATGGAACAATAGTATTCCATCACATTCATATACCACGACTTGTTCAGCCATTTCCCAATTGATGGGCATCCCCTCAATTTCCAATTCTTGCCCACCACAAAAAGAAGTTATAAATATTTTTGTACATGTGGATCAATTTACCATTTTTATATTCTCTTTGGGAAACAGCCCTAGAAGCAATATTGCTGGGTCAAAGGGTTTGCACAATTTTATAACCCTTTGGACATAGTTCTAAATTGCTCTCCAGAATGGTTGGATCAGTTCACAATTCCACCAACAATACTTTAGTGTTCTAATTTTCCCACATCTTCTCCAAAGTTTATCATCTTCCTTTTTTGTCATATTCACCAACCTGATAGGTGTGAGGTAGTACCTCAGAGCTGTTTTAATTTTCATTTCTTTA
Source organism: Bettongia penicillata ogilbyi (assembly GCA_023548195.1). NCBI lineage: Eukaryota > Metazoa > Chordata > Mammalia > Diprotodontia > Potoroidae > Bettongia > Bettongia penicillata. The sequence goes on from JAJHZJ010000328.1 coordinate 2,694,252, forward strand.
ATCACTAGTAATTTAGAGTATTTTTTCATATGACTATAAATAGCTATAATTTCTTTATCTGAAAACTCCCTGTTCATATCCTTTGACCATTTATCAATTGGAGAATGATTTGTATTTTGACAAATTTGATTCGATCATCTTTTTATTTTAGAAATGAGGTCTTTATCAGAGACACCGGCTATAAACATTGATTTCCAGTTATTTCATTTCCTTCTAATCTTAGTTACACTGGTTTTGTTTGTGTAAAAACTTTTTAGTTTAACATAATCAAAATTACCTATTTTGCATTTCATAATGTTCTCTGTCTCTTATCTGGTCATAAATTCTTTCCTTCTCCATAGATCTGATGGTAAACTATTCCTTGTTCTCTTAATTTTCTTATAGTATCACCCATTATGTTTAAGATGGAGCTCCTTCTCATCCAGGCTCTGGGATGCTTACATTATATAGGTTTTAAACAAGGAAACCCGTGCATGAACCACACATAGACAGTTAAGTAATTTTGCCAAGGGGAACAACTTGAAAGCAAAATTGATTGAAGTGGATATGAGTCAATGTAAACAATCAATAAAATTTGGGCAAATCCAGAACATAAGCTTGAGTGAACCCAAAAGATATCCTGGATGCCAAGACTAAAAACTAGGGTGGATTCAGGACCTGGGGAAATCCAAAATTTTTTGTAGTCACTTCCAGTACTCCTACAGTTACTGATGTGAGGGCAACATTCTGGGTTCAAACAATGTCTTGCTAAATTTAAACAATATAATAATGAGTTTTCCAAATACTATAATATTCTCCACAGTGTCATGAAGGATATTCTGTACAAGATTTAAACAAAATAGCGATTCTTTATAGATAAAGGGATTCTCTAGATGTTCCTATTGATAGATGATTGCATTTCAATGAGCTCCAATATGCTACAGGGATTCCTCAGTGAAATCCATGGTTTTTCAGGAGAGATGGGCCTAACAATCCACAAGAGGAAAAAAAATGTGATTGCCCAGAATATGACGTGTGATTGAATGGATGACTCATTGAGTTAACTCACTTGTTTTACATTGGTATTATAGTTGAACAATGAATAGGGTTTGAAATTGTGTAGGTGGAGGACAACAGATTAGTATGCATATGGAAAATCAGAGTGTGTTCTCAATCATTCCAATCTTCAACCTCTCCAACATATTAGGTAGATCCTTTGGGGAAGAGTTGTGGAAAAATATGAAACAATCACACAGGATGAGAAGGCATGGGTGGGTGACACACAGTCCCAATTTTATATTTTTATTTTTTATAAATACTGACAGAGATGAGAGGCATCAAAATAAAAATGAAAAGATGTGAATTTCTCTATTAGCTATTCCTATGAGTGACCTGGTTGTATGGGCCATAAGTTTAACCATGGCAGTGACATCTTTTGGGGGGGCTGCACTAGAGTTTGTTGTTTTTCAGTCTTGGCTGACTCTTTATGGTCCCATGGACCATACTGTCCATGGAGTTTTCTTGGCAAAGATACTAGAATGGTTTTCTATTTTCTTCTCCAGTAGATTAAGGCAAACAGAGGTTAAGTGACTTGCTGAAAGTCACACAGATGGCAAATGTCTGAGGTCAGATTTGAACTCACGACTCAGGCCCAACACTCTATCCACTGAGCCACCTAGCTGCATCCTATGTTAATATACTTAGAAAGAATCTCTTGAGCCATATACTTCCAAACTCATAAAATGGCATCATGTGCATAAAGAGTTCAACAGGGTCTAGAGTGTGTTTATATGTGTGTTTTAAAAAAGAAGAAATGTAAAAATGACACTTTTTACCCCCTCGTGACACAAATGACAAGGACAAAGCCAATACAGAGTAAGTAAGTCATCATTGCAAAGAAAAAGCATCAAAACTTCCCACAGCCACTTTATCTAGTACTGCTTGGCTCATCAGCCTGCATGAACCAATTTTGTTTAAATTGTTGTCCATGTGCCATTATGGTTATTTAAGCAATTCTGTAATGAAATTGGCAATGATAGATCCTGCTGAAGTCTGTAATTTATCAACATCACTGGTACTTATAATTTTTGAGCTGATTAATTAATTACCTAAGAAATTCTAGCCTAGGTAAAGATTAATAAGTTTTTCTTCCATTTTTCCCCTTTCCTAGAAGACATTTGGTCAGCAAATCTATTCACAGAGCCCTCAGTGATTTCAAAGAGATTATATTTCTCATTGCAATAATATTGTCCATTTTCTGAATGCCAACAGTCATCTTCTTTGAAATATAATTCAAATACCTTTCCCCCAGTTCTCAATCAAAGAGGAAACCATAAGATCAGCTTCCTCCAGACCATCATGCAACCACCATCTTTTGACCAACAGAGGTCTCTATTCTTAAAATTACCAAATGATTCCTCACTTGAGATTTCCTGACTTGGATTTTCGCTTACGTGTTCTATCTGCTTTGGTGCTATGTCTCTCAGAAACCTGTTTCCTTTGGACCCAGCTTCCATTATGATTCCTAGTTGTGTTTTCTTGGCTTTGGTATTCTTTGCTTTCCCCTTCATCACTACTCTTGTTCCATATATCCCATATGATCCCTTACTTTTTACCCTCTCATGTCTGTACCACAAAAGACAATTGATAGTTATTCTCCATTTTTAAGTCAATTGAAGCCAGGGATGTTTGACAGGAGCTAAAATGTCATGTGTGAGAAACAGTAAGATGTCCAGTCCAGTTTGTCTAAACTGTAGTTTTCTTGAAAGGAAGGCTTTGTATCCCTAGGACCTAGTGCAGTGTCCAAGTGTTTCTTCTCTACTTTTACTTACCATTCCTTAAAAACAGAGAGGGAGTAGAATTCAAACTCAATTCAATCCAACAAGCATTTTTTTTTTAGCACAGACTCAGACCAAGGCATTATTATTATAGGCACTAGACTACAAAGACAAAACAGTCTTTCACCTCAGGAAATTTACATTCTGATAGGACTGAGTTATTGCAAAGCAAAGGAGACACTAACCATGACATCTAGCTCTGCATATGCTGTAGGCAATACTGCACTTAATAAAAGTATGTGTTAAATAAATGGGAAAAAAAAGGAAGAATATGAACTTGATCTTCCTAGCTCTCAGGAGCTGCTATATAAACCTCAAAGTGTGGTAAATTTGAATTATTATTACTGGGTGTTGTGACAAGAGGTTCTCAGGTCAAAATGGCTTATTCCAGGAATAGGTTATATTAAAACTGCATTTTTGGATATTGAGTGCACTTCTTAGTAGTAAGCTATCCCTGTGCTTGCAATGCATTGTTTCTTGACAAGATATTGACAAGACCAAACACTCTCCTTGAGGAACATCCTCCCCCAAATTATTCCCTTGAAAACTACAAGTCCCACAGAGAAAGGTATGGTTGAATATACATTGCTAAACAATTTCCCTTAAGAGCCTTGCTTAGAATAACAGACTCTGATAAAGACAGCTATTATTGGTTCCCAGAATATACTTTTCTTTTGTATGATTGTCACAGGCAAGAGTTAGAAATGTCAGAAGTCTGAGCCCCCCAAAATAGAAAAACTATTGTATTTTGGGGGAGGGGGTGAGCTTGGAGTAGGATGTTCAAAACTCAGAATATGTAGCTACCTTCTTACTAAGCTACAACTGAAGAACTTCCCTTTCTCTCTAATTTTATCTCTTTCTGGAAGAAGAAGAAGAAGAAGAAGAAGAAGAAGAAGAAGAAGAAGAAGAAGAAGAAGAAGAAGAAGAAGAAGAAGAAGAAGAAGAAGAAGAAGAAGGAGAAGAAGAAGAAGGAGAAGAAGAAGAAGAAGAAAGAAGTTGGAGAAGGAGGAGAAAGATGATAACATTTATATAGCACTTTACATTTGGTGAGGACTTTTAGATATGTAAAGAACGACGATTTAAAATAGTAAAACATTTTTAAGGAATTTCATAAGATTGTAATAACTGGGGTTTTTTTTAAGGCTGCAGGGGGTAGGGTACTAGAAAAGATGTTAGAGAAGAAATCAAAAGATCAAAACAAACCAAAAGAATGAAAAAATGGAAGAGAATGTGAAATATCTCATTGGAAAAGCAACTGACCTGGAAAATAGATCCAGGAGAGACAATTTAAAAATTATGGGACTACCTGAAAGTCATGATCAAAAAAAGAGCCTAGATATCATCTTCCATGAAATTATCGAGGAAAACTTTCCTGATATTCTACAACCAGAGGGCAAAATAAGTATTGAAAGAATCCATCGATCACCACCTGAAAGAGATCCAAAAAGGGAAACTCCTAGGAACATTGTGGCCAAATTCCAGAACTCCCAGCTCAAGGAGAAAATATTGCAAGCAGCTAAAAAGAAACAATTCCAGTATTGTGGAAATACAATCAGGATAACTCAAGATCTATCAGCTTCTACATTAAGGGATCAAAGGGCATGGAATAGGATATTCCAGAAGTCAAAGGAACTAGGACTCAAACCAAGAATCCCCTACCCAGCAAAACTGAGTATGATACTTCAGGGGAAAATATGGTCTTTCAATGAAACAGAGGACTTTCAAGCATTCTTGATGAAAAGACCAGAGCTGAAAAGAAAATTTGACTTTCAAACACAAGAATGAGAAGAAGCATGAAAAAGTAAACAGCAAAGAGAAGTCATAAGGGACTTACCAAAGGTGAACTGTTTACATTCCTACATGGAAAGACAATATTTGTAACTCTTAAAACTTTTCAGTATCTGAGTAGTTCGTGGGACCACACACACACATACACACACATATACATGTACACATGTGCGTGCACACACATACACACATGCACGCACATACAGAGACAGAGAGCACAGAGTGAATTGAATAGGATGGGACCATATCTTAAAAGAAATTAAGGTAAATGGTGAGAGAGAAATGTAGGGGGAGGAAAGAGGGTGAAATGGAATGGGGTAAATTATATCTCATTCAAGAGGCAAGCAGGAGACTTTTTAGTGGAGGGAAAAAGAGGAGAGCTGAGAAAAAAACAAGAAGTTTACCCTCATCACATTCGACTAAAGGAAGGAATAAAATGCACACTCATTTTGGTATGAAAACCTATCTTAAAATACAGGAAAGTGGGGGAGAAGGAGATAAGCAAGGGGGGGATGATGGAAGGGAGAGCAATGGGAGGAGGGAGCAATTTGAAATCAACACTCTTGGGGAGGGACAGGATCAGAAAAGAGAATAGAAACAACGGGGGGCAGAATAGGATGGAGGGAAATACAGTTAGTCTTACACAACATGACTATTATCGAAGTCATTTGCAAAACTACACAGATAGGGCCTATGTTGAATTCCTGCCTTCCCAAAGGGAATGGATGGGGAAGGAGGGATGGGGAGAATTTGGAACTCAAATTTTTAGGAACAACTGTTTAGTATTGTTCTTGCTACTAAGAAATAAGAAATACAGTCAATGGGGAATAGAAAGTCATCTGGCCCTACAGGACAAAAGAGAAGATGGGGACAAGAAAAGGGAGGGATGATAGAAGAGAGGGCAGATTGGTGATAGGGAAAATTAGATTCATCGGTGTATTGGGGTGGGGGGGAGGGGAGAAAAGGGAAGAAAATTTGGAACCCAAAATTTTGTGAAAATGAATGTAGAAAGTTAAATAAATTTTTATTAAAAAAAAAAAGAAATCAAAAGATCTAACTTTTGCTCTGAATTCTCTCATTAAATTGCTGGGTAATCTTTATAAACTTGCTTCACTGGGTCCCTATTTCTTCATTTGTAAAAAGAGGGAACCAAAGTAGATTATCTCCTTTTCAGCTACCAGATCCTAATAGACTGTGATTTGAAGACTTAATTATCTGTAAATGGGGAGAATAGTTCTTGTTCTAGCTATCTCACAGGATTGTTGTGAGGAAAGGGTTTTGCTAAGTATACAGGGTTGTAATGTGCTTTGGCCAGGTCTTGCCATAACCCCCAGTAAGTCTGGTTGCTTAAATGGATCAAAATAAAGAAATATCACCCACAAGAGCATAATAATAATTAATGCTGTAGAAATTTAACTGTACAAAACAAGGTATTTAATTCTGTGGAAGCAAAAATGTTTATAAAGTAGGGGGTGGGGAGGAGTCCAAAGATATGCAGTCTCAAGTCATACAGAGCCAAGATTCTTTTAATGCCTGTGTTTTAGCAATTGCCTGAGGAGTCCTGAAGAGATATGATACCCCTTTCCTAACTCTCTTAAGAACAGTCTTTGGGAGAGGATTATCAATACTCAGGTGTGGCAGAATCTTCACTCCTTACAAGTTGCTGTCATTCAAAGATGTTTAGATTCTGCTTCCATGAAGAATAGGAAGGCAAAGGGAAGTTATTCTCCAACTGTCACCTTTCTTTATGCATCCTAGAATGACTGTGCATCTATGCCTTTCAAGAGTGACATTAAAAAGTGTTCCTTGCTGTGATAGAATACCCTGCTGTAAGAAATGATGAGCAGGTTGATTTAAAAAAAAGAAAAGAAGGCATGAAACAATGAACAGTGAAATGAATAAAAGAATATTTTATATAAAAAAGCAATATTGTTCAAAGAATAGCTGTGAAGTACTACATTATTTCATGTATTAAAAATGCTCAAATCAGCTACAGAAGACCTATGAAGGAAGATACAATCCACCATCAGAAAAGAACTGATAAACAGAATTATGCATACTATGCCTTTGTGTGTGTGTGTGTGTGTGCGCGCACATGTGCACATATGTGAAATGATGGTTTTCTCTACTGTGGGGTGAAAAGGGAGGGAAGAAGGCAGTTTGGAACTTAAAATGTAACAAAAATAAATAAATAAAAATACATAAAAATTAATGTAAAAATTTTTTAAAAATTATTTTATATGTTTTCAGGGTTCTACAATCACTTCCATATATCTTAGATTTTTTCCCCTCCCTTCCCCTCCTTTCCCCCAACTTCTTCCCTCCCTCCTTGATATGGTGTGCAATCATATCAGTTCTACACATACAATCATATTAAATATATTTTCACCTTACTCATGTTGCATAGAAGAATTAAAATGAATGAGGGAAACCATAAAACAAAACAAAACAAAACATAATACAAAAGAAAATGGTCTGCTTCATTCTGCTATCCAATTCCATAGTCCTTTCTCTGGATGTGGAAGGCATTTTGTCTTGAGTCCATTAGGAATTTTTTTAGGTCCTTGCATTGCTGTGAAGGGCTAAATCTAACAGAAAAATTCCTCACACACTGTGGTTGTTGCTGTGTATAAAGTTCTCCTGGTTCTGCTCCTTTCACTCAGCATCAGTTAATATAAGTCTTTCCAGGCCTCTCTGAAGTCTTCCTGTTCATCATTTCTTATAGCACAATAGTATTCCATTACATTCACATACCACAACTTGTTCAGCCATTCCCCAAATGATGGGCATCCCCTTGATTTCCTCAAATTTTGTTTTAAAATTTTAAGGTATTCCCTGCCAGATCCTGATTAGTGTGATATTAGTGGTCATATGTATTTGAATTCACAGTATTTGAAATTATCATTAAGTAAATATGATAATCAATTCTAGCTCAGAGGAAATATGCAATGAGAATAGTTACAGCCAGAGTGTTTATTCTTTCTATATCCAATACCTAAGATAAATACAAGCTTTTAAGTAAGTTTCAATGGTATAGTAGAAAAGGTATAGCAGATCCTGGGGTCAGAAGAGACCCAGATTTGAATCCGGTCTCTGGCTATTAATATGTATATAATAAGGCTATTTCACTTAACTGCTCAGGCATTTTCTCTATCTATTCCCCATGCCTGTAATGCTCTCCTTTCTCTGCTCTAACTACTGACCTCTCTGGCATCCTTTAAGTCACTACTAAAATCCCACCTTCTAAAATTCCACCCTAGAGAAGGGAAACCTTCTCTAACACCTCTTCATTCTAGTGTTTTCCCTGTCTTAATTATTTTCTACTTATCCTATATATAGCTTGCTTTCTATATATCTGTTTACATGTGTCTCCCACATTAGATTGTAAACTTCTTGAAGACAAGGTTTGTCTTTTATCTTTTTTTATATCCCTAACACTTAACACAGTGCCTGGCACATAGTAGGTACTTATTTTTTTAAAGGCACTTATTAAATATTGGTTGACTTGAATTGAATCTCAGGCTACTCATTGGTAAAAATGAATGATGGATTCTATTGCCAAGACAATATTCACAGCACCAATAGCGACTATGAACATGCTGGCATAGTTCTGAATCACAGGGTATAACAGATTCTCCATATAGAAGGCAGAAAAAAAAAAAAACATTTATTCAGACACCAGAAGGCCAAATCCCAACACCAGAAAGCCAAATCCATCATAGTAACCAACAAGTCACTACACATTAGCACTGCAGGGGACAATGCCATTCCCAAGCTGTCCTCAATCTTCCTCTGGTCAGGGCCTTCCCACAAACAACACTAGTTATACTTGCCTGAGTTCTCTCTCTCCTCTTCCCCAACTACTCTTACCAATTTCCTCCCAGCTCTGCTTCACCCTTCGTGTTCCACTCTTTCAACAAGTTCATCCCACCATGTGACTTAAGCTTCCATGTTATTTAAACAAGTCACATGGGCCTATCAATAGGTGGGAAAGATCTTCAAATTAAGCAAAAATACATTAACAAATACATGGATCTAGAGTCAAAGGGCCTGAGTTTAAATCCTGAATCTTCACTTATACCTCGTGAGTCCCTGGACAAATCATTTAACATCTCTAGACCTCAGTTTCCAAAAGAAAGGGGTTGAATGAAATGATCTCTAAGGTCCCTTCTGGTTCTAATTTTATGAACCTATAATCCTCCAAAGATACTAATAACAATCAATGTTCCATTCTCACAGGAATCACATGAAATAATGCATTTATAAGTACTTTATTAACCTTAGCATGCATGCTCTGTCACAATCATAGAGCTGGACAAGAACTGAGATCATCTAAGTCCAAATCCTATAGTCTATGAGAAAATGGGAATTGGACTTAGATAATGTCAGTTCTCTTCTGGCTTTGTCATTGAAAAAGAACATATATGCTAAGGTTTGCAAAGCACGAAGGTTTGCAAAGCACTATGAGAAAATCAAGTATCAAGAAAAGGTTGACATTACTGCTGCTCATGTGCTCTATTGTATAGTCAACCTGGTTTGTCTGTTGTTACCTTACATGATATTCCACAGCCTGCCTCTGTACCCCATGCCCACAATATTCTTCCTTCTCATCTTATCCTCATGGAATTCCTGCTATCCAAAGCCTTTTCTAGTCCTCCTAAATTGTTAGTTCTCTCTCATCCCCAATGGACTACATTTATTTTTCTATGTACCCATTATAAAACCCTTCAATAATATAAAGTAAGCGTTTTGATGACAAAGACTGGTTCATTCTTGTCTCTGCATCTTCAGCACCCAGGATAGTACCTTATACTCATCAGGGCTTAATGAATGCATGTTGAATTGAATTAAGGTGCAGTTGGGTAGCACAGTGAATAGAGAATCTGGCCCTGGAGTCAAGAGGACTTGAATTCAAATTAGGTCCCACACACTCAATAGCTGTGTTATCCTGGGCAAGTCTCTTACCCCCAATTGCCTCCAAAAAAAAATGAGTTTAGTTAAATGACTAGCAGAGATAGGACTCCTGACACCAACCTAGTGTTTCTTCAGTGAAGTGGAATAGAATAAGAGATCATAAATTGGGAAGGTGTGATTATTCACATTTGTTTCTACACTTCTGTCCTTACAACTCCCCCATGTCTGAATATCTATCTCTATTTCAAAGTATGCCTTTTGTGTAAATGCTACTTCCCTCCATTCAGGCTGTGCATTCTCCTGGAAGTGATGCTAGGGATGTGAATACTAGAAAAGTAAGGGAGTTTCAGCAGCCACTAGATCCTTAGAGACCCATCAGAGGTTAAGAAAGGAAGAAGAGATGTCTGTGCTTACACCAGAACTCACAATCCCACTCACAGTGCAGATCACTTTCTTAGTCTGGCACTGTGAGTCTACAAAGACTGAATTTTTTGAGGAAAGGAAAAGTGAATTCATCTGATAAGGGCTTATACATAACTAGTACTATCGTAAAGGAATTCACACACAATTCATTTCTTATTAGCCTGTTTTATTTAAGTGCTTTGGAAGCCTAATGCTTTCAAAGTCTTTCCCCAGAATAGGCAACATGATGTAGTAGAAAGAATCCTGGATTTGGAGGTCACACCCTGGCTCTGGCTCTTGACCTATTTCATTTGTGACCTGGGGGAAAGTCATCTAGTTTTTCTGTGCCTTAGTTTCACAGGATGGTAGGATACAGGAAAATATATTTATAGTTGGAAGATATATTAGAGTTTATCTAATACAACCCTTTCATTTTACAGATGAAGAAACTGAGGCTCAGACAAGTTAAGGTTTGTGTCAAAAGTCATCAAGAGCAAGGAGTAGAGCTGGGATTTGAACTCAGTTCCTCGGTCAGTTATATTTCCATTGTACCATGATGCTCTATCTATATACCATCCCTCAAATATTCACCGTACTGTGTTTTCACTCACTCTTGTGTCTGAAATGCCCTCCCAATGCTCCAAACCTATTTGATTCCCATGATTCCTTTAAAATCCAACTGAAACATCACATTCTTCAGGAAGCCTTTCATAGTCCCTGTTACTCAGCAATTTCAATGACCACAGCACTTTGTTTAGCAATTCTGTAATTCGTTTAGTAAGAGATATTGTGTGTTATGATTACAGGATACAGGAAGATAATAAATGCATAATTACAAGTGTTGCATCTATCATACTATGAGGTCCCTGAGAACAGGGACCACATCTTGTGTAAACTTTATGTTCCTTACAACCTAGGACCTAGCACTGCATATATTAGGGACTTGATTTTTTTAAATGTTGATAAAAAGCATTTCCTCATTTGTAGAATAAGGAGATTAGACTACATGACCTCTACAGTCCTCCTTCCTGACAGTACCTAACAGTAGTGGTTATTTGAGTAATGAAGAAGGTTCTCAGAATGAGAGGGAATGGGGAGGAGTGGGAGGCTTGAGGAAAGAAGAGAAACTTTGGAGCCAATTCTGTCAGGAGCAAGATTGGGAATCAATTAAGGAAGAAATAAAGTATTGCTTTACTGCAGTGAGAGCCCAGGATGAAAAATATAAATTTCTAATGTTGCAGTCAGTCTGGTTTGGTGATTTTCTCTAAGTCTCTTCAATAGCATGTGAATAGGAGTAGAAGAAAGAATTCGTGAAATAATCCAAGGTTGGGGATTGACCAGGGGTGATCAAAGACAAGCTAAAGGGGTAAGAAATTAAAAAGTAGAAGACAGTGTGGAGTTGAAATGATTGACCAGAAGATTAAGAAAAGAAAGGGAGAAAAGTGAAATCAGAGCTGGAATAATGAGGGTAGAAGGGTTAAAGGTCATGCTGAGGGCAAGGAGCAGTGAAGCATAAAGACAGATGAAATGATAGGAGCTTATGGTCAGAGAGAAGTTTTTGATCCAAAAAGTGGAACGTATGTGTAAAGACGAGTTCCAGGGATATAACCAATCCTGAGAGGGGCTGATGTGGTACAGAGGAGCAGGTATGTGAGGAGACTGGGGAACCGGGAGGTTAGGAGATTTGAGATTCACCAATGTGAATGTTGAAGCCCTTTATTGTACAGTCAGGAGTAGGGCAGGAAAAGAACATCACACTGGGAGATGGCAGAGAACAGTCACTGTCATCTGTATGGGTACAAAAAATCTTAAGAGTGCAAACTTCAAGGGAGGAAAGGTGTTTGGGTGATGGGAAGGAGATTCAAGAAGTGGTGCAATATAACAAGAAGTACACTAACTCTCACCCTAGCATTTCTTCTTTTATTGGGGAGTGTGGGTGGGTGGATCTTAAGAGAAGGTACAACCAGGGCTACGGAAGATAGCCAGGGATGCAACATTATCTGCAAGGGTGGGGAACCTGCGACCTTGAGGCCACATGTGGCCTTCAAGGTGCTCAAGTGCAGCCCTTTGACTGAATCCAAACTTCACAGAACAAATCCCTTTAATAAAAGGATTTGTTCTATAAAACTCAGACTCCTACAACCTTGAGGCCATATGAGGCCTTCTATGTCCTTAGGTACAGCCTTTTGACTGAGTCCAAGTTTTACAGAACAAATCCTTTTATGAAGGGAATTTGTTCTGCAAAACTTGGATTCAGTCAAAGGGCCACACTTGAGGACCTAGAGGGCCACATGTAGCCTTGAGACTGCAGGTTCCCCACCCCCAATCTAGGGGAAGCAAGATGCTGTACAAGTAAATGGTGGAAGGAGAATGAAAGGAAAAAATTCAGAATAAAACATTTGTCTGTCACATGATGACTAAAAATAAGGGCTGATACATTCAAACAAATTATAAGACAAAAGCAATGAAATGGAAAATGTGCACAGATGCTGTAGTTGTTGCTGTGGTGAAAGATAATGGGGTCAGGGAGATATAAAGGCAGAAAACACAAGTGCTGACCCAACACCCAGACACTTCAGATCTCAGGATAGCAGTAATTGCTTTATCTTCTCTTTTCATATATCAGCTGTCACTTCCAAGCAGTGGCTTCTTCCCAGATATTTTTGGCCCCAAGGTCATTGCATCCCATGCAGAAGAAAAAATGAGAAAGGGAATGAAAGTGGAGGGAACAATGCCCTGGAAACAGCTTTGGATTGGACTAATTAACATCTATATAGTACTTTTAGGTTTGCAAAATATTTTACTATTATTTCATTTTATCCTTACAACAAACCTGGAAAGTAGGTGCTGTTTTTATCCCAATTTTACAGATGAGCAAACTGAGTCAGATAAAGGTTAAGTACATTGCCCAGAGTCACACAGGTGGTAAGTGAAGACAGAATTTGAACTCCAACCTTTCTGACTCTAAACCCAATACTCTAATACCTAGCTCAGCCACATTCATTAACCTAGAGATTCATTCAGGGTTACACTTACCCTGGTCATTTCTCATCTGGGAAACAGGGGAGATGTCACTTGTAATAACTATTCCATGGGTTTGTTTGTAAGATATTATTCTGTCAAACTTAAAAAAAAAAAACTACCAAAATGTGAGCTCTTGTCTTGTAAGGGGTTTTCAGGGAGGACTAACATCTCTGGTGTGAGGGTTTGCTGAACCCTTTTCAGGGCTGCCCATCCACCTTTGGTGTCCACCTGCACCTAACTCATACCTGTGACTCCAAGAAATTGTAGCATGTGATATGGCCATACCCCAGTAAACTGCATATTGTCCATAGTCCAGTACATGAAATAAACCAGGTTGAGGGTAACTGATGGACCTCCAACCCTTCAGTGAGTTTCCACCCCAAGCATGGAAAGACTTCCGCTAGAGGAATGGGCAGATGAGAACAATTTGCTCCAATGGCCATGAAGGCACATCAAACAGGTGCTATGGAGCTTTTAGAGTTGTAAGACATCAAAGACTCCAATATCATCCACTGCATCCCAAGCCATCATCAGTCATCCTGACTTGTCTTGCCACTGGACTTGGATTACTGTGAAAGAGGGAGTAAAGCTGACGGCTTCGTGTCAATTCTGATTCATTTAAATATGTGCAGTTCTGTCTCACTTAAATCCAGTTTCATGTGCATGTTAAGACATCATTCAGTGATGTCATTGACTCTCTGCAAAACAAAGGACAAACAATATTAAAAAACAATTATTGTCTCATTAACTCACTTGCAATTTGATTTGGTTGTGTTTCTGCTTAGCAGAATATATGTCTTAGCCCTATAAAATATGAATCCTTTCCTATGTTTGCACATTCTGATGGGAGTAAAATGCAGACACAAATATCATTTGTTTAAAACAAACATAATCTCAGTTTTGTAAGTGATTCTTCTATCTCATTGTGAACTTCAAAGAAATATGTAAGCAAGTGGTTAGGTTCTCTTGCTTCTGAGCTCTGGGTAATGGCCCAGAACCTAATGGGAGAGAGTTTCCAATTACATTCCAGTAAGTTCAGTGCTTTATTTGGTTTGCTTTGTTGTTTCCTCTACCAGACTGTAAGCTACTTGAGGGCTGGGACAGTTTTTGCTTCTTTTTGTAACCTCAGGGCTTAGCACAGTACTTGGCACTGAATAAATATTGATTGATTGATAGAAAAGTCAATGATCTGGGAACCAGATGTATGAGACTAGAAAATATAGGCAAACCACTTCCTCCTCTTTGAAATTCAGCCATCTCATTTATAAAGGAAAATGAGCTAGATATTTATAGATTTTTAGACTTAAGAAGATTTCTGGGGTTGATAGGGATGGGATCTGAACTCCTAAAGGAAAAGATCATCTCTTTGGGATCTAGACCCCAAAAAGGAAAAGCCCCTGGACTTTCCCATATGGCTCAAGTCCCCAGCATTCATCTGGGGCAATCAGCCCTTCCCAGGTAATTAACAGCCCTTTCAGTGTCTGCACCTAGCACCATGCTAGATCACCCTTTCTTAAATCCGTCTAGACCACTTCTCTGTTCCCATAGTCTTCTTTATAAAAGATCTATCTTGCCTCCATGAAAATGCTAAGATTCCTCAAGAATCTAGCCAGTGTTTAGATTCCTTAAAAGGTTGACCAATTTGGCACATTTTTAGAATTATGCCCACCTTCCATCAGTGTTCTAATAAACCTTGTCTTTGAAAGAAGACTTGGGTCGAATTCATTCGAACAGGACCCATATGTTATTATTTTGGGGTTCCAGCACCCATAAACCTCAACAGGGTTATTTAGCACAACTCCTTCATCTTAAAGATGAGGAAAGTAAGCCCAGAAAAATAAAGCCCAAGGTCAGCTAGTCAATGCTAGTTAGGTAGATAGGATAGGCAGCTGGGTGGCATGATGGATGGAACCTGGAATCTGGAAAGTTGAGGAAGACCTGAGTTCAAATCCTACCTCAAACACTTACTAACTATAAGTCACTGAGCAGGTCGCTTAACCTTTGTCTACTTCAGTTTCTTCATCTTTAAATTAGGTTGAATAATAGCACTTGCCTGCAAGGTTTGTGGGGATAGAATAAAGAGAACATTTGTAAAACACCTTGCAAACACTAAAGCATTACATAAACACTAGATATTATTAAAATGTCTTCTAAGATCAAAATTCAGTGGTTCTATATCCAAAATTCATTCTGTTCTATAATTAGAATAGAATCTCAGAACTTGAATGAATTTTAATTTTAAGTGGTTTACACTTCCACCATCCTCCAGTATAAATCCTCTCAATGATAAATCCCTAATAAGAGGTCATCCAGTCTCCTGATGAAGACCTCCAGAATCTTACTTTCCTTCAGAGAATTTACTATTTACAGAAGCAGCATACTTTATTATTAGGGGAGGAAAGGGAAACTAGCCAGTAAACTCAAGTCAACTGGGCATCTTCTGGCCATCCAAATTTACCTTCCGTTGGAAAGGAGAAGGAAGGGGAGGAGGAGACAGATAGGAAAGGAGGAATTGAGTCTACTCACAAGGTTGTGTTTGTCCTTTGTTGCCGAAGAAGACCATGCCATCAGGGAAATGATAACCCTTCCCTTCCCTTCTCCACCCCGAACC
Organism: Bettongia penicillata ogilbyi; assembly: GCA_023548195.1. Taxonomy (NCBI): domain Eukaryota; kingdom Metazoa; phylum Chordata; class Mammalia; order Diprotodontia; family Potoroidae; genus Bettongia; species Bettongia penicillata. The sequence goes on from JAJHZJ010000328.1 coordinate 2,709,807, forward strand.
TTAAACTTACTGCACTGTGAATCTCAGATACCCCCGCCCTATCCCTAAAAACTTTCTTCTGAACCCTCTTGGCTTCAGAGTGCTTATCAATAGTAACTGTTGCTGTATCCCTCCCAGCCTCAAGTCTTTACTTTTCTCTGCCTCATTAAGGGGCCACCCTCTGGCTACTTCTTAAACAGGCCTATTCAGTGAATGGTCCTTATCTCACCCTAAGTAAGTTGTTGCATACACCTTGGCCTAAAGGGGTCAAGGCCTACCAGTGCATCCTGGGTCATCTCCAGTCAACCTGACGAATTCAGAATTCAGGTTCACTAGATTCAGATGGCTCTGGAGGAGAAGTGAGGCTGGTGACCTACACAGTCCTCCCTCACTCAAAACAAAGTCAAGTGCAAGTCATCATTTCTCTGATGGTATGGTCTTCTTCAGCAACAAAGGATGAACACAACAACTTTATTATTAAACAGTTCTAATTATTAGGAAGTTCTTCCTAATGATGCTTTCCTGTCATTCCCTCCTGTAGTCCTTTGTAGCAACCCCCCTTAAAAACATCTAACAAGAGTGGAGCATTGTTTCAGTGGGTCAGTGACAGAGGAAAGAGAATGCTACTTTCCCCATCAGGAGAACTGGAAATAAATGACTAGAAGTTATACAGGTGTGTGAAGACTGGCTGGGCATCAATATTTTCTATGCCCTCTGACAAGAGCTCTGTTCCAATGAATTGTAGCTGTAAAGTTGGAAGATAAGTAAATAGACCCAGAGAAGGTTTAATGACTGACCCAAGCAGAGGCAGAGCAGGAATTTGGACTTATATCCTTTACATCCAGAGGTGACTTGATGGAGCAATGCACAGAACACTGGCCCTGGAGCCAGGAAGGCTGATCTTCCTGAGTTCAAATCTGGCCTCAGATACTTCCTACTTGTGTGACTGTGGGCAAGTCACTGAACCCTGTTTGCTCATCTGTAAAATGAGCTGGAGGAGGAAATGGCAAGTCACTGAAGTATCTCTGCCAAGAAAATTCTAAATGGGGTCCAGTAATGTCAGACATGACTGAAAACAACCTCAGTATCTAAATGCAATACTCTTCACTTTTCTTTGACTAAGAATCTTTTTCTTAATCAAACTTTGTCACTGTATGAATTGCATGAGAACTTGGTAATAGCACATAGTGAAGTTTCCAGATTTTCTAAGTGGGGACAACGAGCCAGAGAGAGAGCAGGACTACTTCAAAGTACACCCAGGTCCTTGCTGACATATGAGTACTTTTGATACAAATACCAAACACATGGATCTTGGTCTCTGTCATTCTTGGGCAACTCCCTTAATATCTCCAGATCTCACTTTTCTCATCTGTAAAATGAAAGGAGTGGACTAGATGACCTTTAGCTGCAGGCCACTAGGTTTCACAGTGGATAGAGTGATGAACCTGGAGTCAGGACGTCCTGAGTTCAAATCCAGCCTCAAATATTTAACTACTTCTGTGAGCCTGAACATGTCATTTATCCTCTATCTATCTCAGTTTCCTCCACTAATTTAAGATAGGAATAGTAATAGCATCTGTGTCACAGGGCAAAGTGGATCAAGTAAGATAATATTTATAATGAACTTAGCATAGTCCCTGGCATATAAAAGTTGCTTAATAAATGCTCATTCCCCTTCCCTTAATGTCTCTTTCAGTTTTAAATCAATGGTCCTATGAAATAAGCACATATTTTCTAGCTCCTTTTCATCATAAGAGTTGAAATAAGGCATTTGCGTGCCCTAGGCAAGGTTTGACAATCCCCAAACCTTTACTAACACATGGACTTGGCTTATCACAAAATAAAGATCTGCATGTCATAAAGAATCGAATTTTATGGAATTAAAACCCTGTATGTTTATTAAAAAGCAATATTATAATAGCATCAGTTAGGTGGTTTAGTGGATAGAGAACTGGGCCTAGGGTCAGGAAGATCTGAATTCAAATCCAGGCTCAGATACTTGCTAGCAGTGTGACCTGGGCAAGTCAAACCACTGGAGAAGGAAATGGCAGACTATTCCAGTATTTTTTACAAGAAAACCTCATGGACATGGATGCACTATGGTCTGCAGGGTCATGAAGAGTCAAACATGACTGAGGAACCATTGTAAAAAAAATAATATCTACCTTGGTGTTATATATCTACTCTTCTCCCTTACTTTCATCTTTCTATTGAGGATACCACCAATATTCTAGTCAACCAGATTCACAGTCATAGAGTCATCTTCAATTCTTTCCTCTTCATCATCTTCCCACCCATTCAATAAGTTGCCGATCCCTATCAAATTTACCCCATAATATTTTTTGCCTCCTTCCCCTTCCCTCTGTTCACACATTCCCCAACCCTAAGTCAGGCCCTCCACATTTCCAACCTAGATTAATGATATTGCCTCCTAATTAGTCTCCGTAACTTCAGTCTCTGTCCCTCTCCAACCAATCCTACACACAACTGCTAAATTTACATTCCTAAATCACAAACCTAACCATATAAATCCCTGATTGACATACTCCATTGGCTCAAATTTGACTCTAAGAGAACAAAAAATATTGTCATTTAATACCATCACATATGATTCTAACCCTAGCTTTCCAGATTTATTGTCCTGACTGTCCCTCACACACTCTACATTCCAGGCAAACCAGTCTATTTTCTACTCTGTGTACACAAGGGTGTACAACCAGTTCTGTTGGGAGGTGGGAAGAAAGAAATCTAGGAAGAATGTACTTTTAAATTTGATCTGTGCTGTTAACATTTTCTCTACCACTTCCTTAAGTCTAGACAATCAATGAAAGAAAAATTCAGGACCTAATTTATGCCTTGCACTGATTTCCAAGGCTTAAATGGTTACACTGAAAATTTAACAATAAGCTCTCTGTTTTAGCTGATTCTAGCACCCCTGCCTATCCAGAAATAAAGAATCTGCTTATTCTGTGCCTTTGAAAAGTTTGTTCTCCATTCCAGGAGTGCTCTCGCTTCTTACCTCCAGTTCTTGGATTCTCTAGCATCATTCAAGGATTAGTAGAAGTAGTGCTTCCTAGGGACCTTTCTTGAGGATTTCAGTGAAAGAAGATGAAACTCTACATCCACTCACCCTGTGAGGCCATGGTTGAACCAGAGGATAGTATCAATCCAGCAGAATGGTATGCATCAGAGAGATTCCATGTCAAGGGGAATAGTGTCCAGTGTAGAAATTTCCAAAATTATTTTGCCTACCTTCCCCTTTTCAAAAAAAATTACTCAGCATCACCCTTGAAATTCTACTTTTTTTACCATTTAATTTTTTTTTGAAATTTTGGGTCATTTCAAAAAATATATAAAATATTTGTTTTAAATAATACATTCTAAATTTAATAATTTATTGTAAATTTGTGGGGTTTTTCCTGCATTGAAATTTTGATGATGCAATTGTGTCATCTAACCATATAGTATCATACTGTAAACAAGTCATTAGAAGCACATATTCCTGCCAATGCATTCTGGACTTCCCAATATTGTTCAATAGGCTCACCTGCCAACACTTGCTTGCTAAGACCTGTCAGCAGACTTGACCACTGATTGGTTATAACTTGCATTTTATGTGTTTATTTGGAAAATATTGTAATCACTATGACTTTTACTCTGTTACACAACAGAGGAAACATGTATAAATGGTTTTTCAAAATTATCTTCTCTTCTTTCTTTACACTTCCACTGCCCCTCATTTTTATTCAATGCCTCCAATTGCATCTCAGGCTACTAACATCACCCTGGAAGATTTCAGCACCTCCTGTTTTGGGAACCCATGTCTAGTGGAACATATAAATGGAGACCAACAGAAAACAGCCATAAGTAGATGAAGCATAATGAAATTACTAGAATACATCTACAGCCTTGCTTCTTAGGAGGCATGAATCACTCTACCATGGATGTGCCCTGCCAACATGTGTTTCCAATGTTTATGCCCCCTACACATGTGATTTGACCACAAGTATTTTCCTTATGTTTGACTTTTCATGCATGTTTCCCTATGTGTTTCCATTCTTTTCATTGACCTTGTATGTATTTGTTGGGGGAGGGTGTGACTCAAGTTTTTGGGTTAAATTTTATTGCATCTTTTCTACTATGTCATTTCATTAAATATCTTTTCTTTTCACTAATATGTCCTTGGGATGACTATTAAAGATATGCATTGGTGGAGTTTATAAGCTATGATTTAAAAGGATGCTTTCTGAGAAAATAGAATAGAATAAAGTAAGTTAGTATTTGCCCAAATAGAATGCAATAGATTATTCAAAGCCCAAGGGTTCAAATAAGCAATCCCTTGAATGAAAATATATTCAAATATGCCCCAGTAAAAGCCATTTCCAAGGCAATGAAAATGATGTTCCAAAATGTAAAAGTGAATAAAAACTGCTAGCAAAGAATTTTAAAATAATCAACTAGGAGGTTCTCAAAGGGTATCAAAGATTCACTCCAAAGTTCTAAAAACAACCTTTGTATTCTCCTTTCCCAAAGGGTACACAGCTAGGTTCCAGATCAATCTGCCTGAGGGCCAACTTAACCTCAACTGCTTCAGTTCTAGACCACTGTTTCCTGGCTTATAATAATGTCCCTTGGTGTTGTGAGAATGGAAGGGGGAGCAATTCATATGTCCTAAATTCTACTTGTATCCTGACCCACAACAATGCATCCCATCCACCAGTCACTGTCTCTACATCTTCCACTGTTGCCTGCTGCTACTTCTGCCATTGTTCCTTACTATGGTAAGTTCTGCTAGAACCAATATGGTTTTAATGAAATGGCTTCTCTTAATACAATGTGTAATCTGTAATACTTCATGTTCCTTTTTTTCTGACTGTCCTTGCTTTCCAAGGAATACCTGTTGTTGCTTTCTGCCATCTACCTTTGGCTCACAGTATTCTAGTAAAAACAAGTTATCTCCTACCAATGTCTTCTACAGTGTTCTCATCCCTCTTCCCACCATTATTCATAAAGGGGCAGAGAGGAAAAGGGGAGAAATAGAAAGAATCAATGCTTGCCAGCATTCATACTCCTTGTAATTGAAATAACTGTAATAAGTAGGTCCCATCTCTAGAGAGACCCCAGGTGTGTCAAGGGCCCCCATCTAGCAAAGGAGGCAAAATAGATTTCTCTAATCTCATCTCCTCCTATAATTCTTAAAGGGAAATTTTCATTCCTGCCAGAAGGAATAGCAAAAAGTTAGAGTTGAAGGCCATTTTGCTCTCCTTAGAGAGAAGATTTATTGGGCCAGACTTGTATCTATCTGTTCCCTTAAATATTATTAGTCTAGGAATATGATCTGGTTCAAGCTAAATTTTATATTGCTATGTCATTATTGTTGGGAGGAAGGAGGACCCCAAGTTTTATATCCAAGAATTGACACCTTTTCCAACACAAACCAGTTCCACAATGAACATACATAGGGAATAACCAAGAAACCCATTTAGTCGGATTGTAGCAAAACAAAAATCAAAGGAGGTATACCTAGGAGAGTATATACAAGACAATATAGGAGAAGGAGCTCTCCCATTGGAATTAAGACAACTCAGCTGAACCAAGAGTTCTAGATCTTAACCAAAAGTAAACTCACCAAAGATTTTAGTGTAGCAAGGAAGGGGGACATGACAGAGACTTCAACTCCTCTCGTGTCTTCCCAGAATCTTTTCTTTCAGTAACTTGAAGTGAGGTGGCCTCGTCCATCTTCCCTCTCAAAGCTGAAAGCCTAAAGTACTCAAAACAACTCAAGGCTTGAAGAACAAAGACGATTCAAAGATTGAAGAGTCCTAAAAAGAACTGAAGACAGTTGGAACTCTCCCACACTCACTAACTTTGTCCCACCCCATAATGTAGAACAGGAATTCATCTCCACCAATGAAGAGAGAATCCCATGCTGAAGGACTTTGGGACTGAAATTACATAACATAGAGGGTTAAGAGGATACAAGAAATATCCCCCAATACTAATTTGTTTCCTCAGGATGAGTTCTAGAGTTTTCTAGCACTAAAAGAACCCTAATTAGCCAATGGCGCTGAAATGATCATTCTCTAAAGAAATAAAATAATAATAGATCCAATCAAGGAGGGGAAAAAAGGTTTTGTCCCTTTTTTTGTATCAATTTGCATTTTGTTATCACCAGGTAATGTATGATGACTTTGGCGGTTCAGTAATTTTCAAATCACTAAAGGTTTTATTTTATGTGAACCTGCTATATTAGCACATACACATTAGTTAAACTATTAACTCAGGGGTACTTGCTTCACTAGCACCTGCTGGCTACCACATGACCAAAACACTGTTTCATATGAATTACTATTACATAACATTTCCTCATTCTATTCTTAATCCAGCCTAAATACAGTGATTTACATTTGCTCACTTCTACATAGATTGGTGACTTCTTTGGTGTGGGTAGATCCTCCCCTGAAGCAGACTGAAACCTTTCTGTTATTTAGTAGAGTCTTCTAGAGTTGCTGCATCTGAAAAAATATATCTCTGCCTATAGGGCAATAAGCTTCTTTAAATTAATTTAGGCTGGTCCTCTGATAACAGACATAGTCTGTCATCAGACTTGTAATCAAAGCATTCCATCTTGGAAGAACGTATCAGAGCTTGTGTTCCCCTGGCACAGAGTTTAAGAATTAAGGACCACTTCCATATCATGATGAGGCATGAAAATAGGATGTGAGAAAATCTTTCCTTTTAAAAAACAAACAAACATACATGTCTCTGATTTTATCATGTTCCTAGTAAGGAATTTCCTCTACAATAATTATCTATATTTTCTTGCAACTCCAAACCTTTGGAGTAATTGTCTAGAGCACTGACAGGTTAGGTGCCTTGCCCAGACTCACGCAGTGAGTATATGTCAAAAGGACGACTGAGAGGGTCCTAAATTTAAAACTGGAAGAAACCTCAGAAGCCACCTAGTCTAACCCTTTCAGTTTAGAGACAAAGAAATTGATGTTCTTGCTTTGGCTAAGGTCACATGAATAGTAAGCAATAGAGGTGATATTTGAACTAAAATGCCCAAGACTTTCTGACACAAAGGCTCACTCTCTTTCCACTAAGCTATAATGCCTGCTGATTTATTCATATTAAATTTCATCTTATTAGCTCTACCCACCTGTTGAAATCTTTTGGACCTCTATTCTGCACCATGTTATTACCCTAGATTAATGTCATGCACAAATTTGATTGTCATCTACATCTATCCATGCCACTGACTAAAGTATTGAACAGAACTGGTTCTGGAGCTTGCCTCCATACTAGTTAGCATCCATTAATAAATCAACACTATTTGGATCTACTTATTCAAAAGAAGATAATCAATGTAAGCAAAGTGTTATCAACTGGCTTCTCTTAATCTTGTCCACAAGTGTGGGAAAGAGCTGCATTTTTAAGTCTAGAGAGACTACATCAATAGCATTTCATTGAGTTACCAACCTAGAAACTGTCAAAAAAAAAAAAAGGAAATGAGATTCATCTGTCATAATTTAGTCTTCATGAACTCCTAAGAGATCTTAGTGATCTACATTCAAGTTTGGAAATGTTCACTTATCAACTCTTGTAATAATCCACTTTGTTAGGGGTTGTCCTCATATTTGCCTATTTACAGTTAGCAGAATCCATTTCTTAACCTTTTAAAAAATAGGAAAAAAAACTCTGCCTATCATCATTCCTGTTACACGTCTTCCATTCTACATGATTCCTCAGAGGGGACCAACAATGATTCAGCAATAATATCAGCATGTTCTTTCAGTGTCCTGGGATGTAATTCATCTAGGCTAAGTAACTGGAATTCCTTTAGGGCAGCAAGCCATTGTCTTAGTATGGCATTTTTATTCTCTCTACATCTCCTTTATTCTTTGAGTATAAGGTTCACTCTTTGTGCTAGACAAAACAGAAGCAAAATAGGAGTTGACAATTTCTGTCTTCTTTTTTGAAGTCATTATTATCTTCTCAGATATGCCAAGCAGTTGACCATCCCTTCCTTATTGCTCTTGCTTTCAATATAGAGATAAGGATAGAGACTGAACCTATGATTCCATTAGTATAGTCAGTCAGTCAATAAAGAGTTATTAAGCAAGTATAATATGCATGATCATCCAGCAAAAGAGGCTGAGAGATCAGACAGATAGGAGCAAGAAGCAAGAGAAAGCCAGGTCACAAAAAACTAGAAAGAAGACAATATCAAGTGAAAAGAGGGATCAACAGTATTGAAGGCTGGACAGAGGTCAAAAATGAAAAGAATTGTTGGTGGGGTGAGGAAAGCCATTAGACTTGGCAATTAGGAGATCATTTGCAACTTTGGAGAAAGCAGTTTTGGTTGAATAATGAGGTTGGAAGCCAGATGTAGAGAGTTAAGAAAAGTTTAAGAGGAAAGGAAGTGGAGACACCTATTGTAGATGACCTCAAGGAGTTTAACCACAAAAGGGAGGAGAGATATGGCAAGATCGCTAGCAAGGATGGGTGGATGAATTAAATGAGGAAACTCCCTCTATCAATGCAAGTCCATATCTTCTCAGCAACTAGATTTTTAGAGTGCTCCCTTGAGCACTGAAAAGTTAAGTGACTTACTCAGGACCACTTAGTCAATCCATTTGAAGAATTGAATCCGAGTATCCTGGTTCTGTTATGCCTTGCTTTTATCATAAGCCTGAGGCTACTGAAAACAATTAACCTTCCTAATTATTCTTCTAAAACAAAATGTCACTCTTTTGTAATAACAACTGATAGCCCTTTACATGAATGACACATTAGAAGGGTCTGGATTACACCTGCATTCCACAGTAAGGACAAGAGGAGCTGTTATCAATCAGGAGTTTAGCCATCACGCAATCTTGAAGATCTCCTTTGAGTAACCAACAAGCCTTTTGCACCTCTATCTAGTACTAGTGACCTGCTATTCACCCTTTGTTATTCACTCTGGGTGGTGTTGCTTTACTTTAGTAGGTCTAGGCAGTGGTGTAGATTATACAATAAGGTCATTAGCTCCTAGCCCCCACCTTTTTAAAGAAACTTCTCCCTTCAATCCCTAAGCTGCTAAATTTCCACTAAACTTCTGGCAATAGCATGCTTATGTGCAGAATATTAGAAAGGAAGGAAAGCAAGTAGCCTTCAGTGCATTCAGTACATACACACCCAGCCTATGATCCTTCTTTAGGCTCCACATCAATCCCCTTGTGATAAATAGGCCCCAAAGCTTGGAAGTTAGGTCCTTTGCATCCATCGTTCCCAGGAGGGAATTGACAAGGTTGCCATTAGCCCACAGTTTTTCACTAATGACAGTTCCTCCACATTAGATCCATTTCTGTTGATGGAATACAAGAATTCAGCGCTCTCTGCTGCTTTTTCCCAAGGGTAATCTGGCACTAAGCATGATTTCACTTTCAAATGGCCACAATGTCTGCCTCCTAATCAGTGCTTCAAATGTGCCTTTAATTGTGCCTCTCTCCCTTTCACATCAGGCAAGTCTGAAGGAGAAGCCTTCCCATGGGACAAACTTCCTGGCAATCCTGCTAAAGCAATCTAGAAGAAAAACACTAATTTCTGCAAATGGCTTTCTGAGCTCTTTGCTCCTCTTCCATTCACCTTCAAAAGTCCTTGTGATTCCCCAATGTCTTAACTTTCCTCCTTGCATTTCTCTGCCCACCTCTAAACATAAAAATACGTGAAAATATTAGTCAATAAACATTTGCATGCCTACTATGTGCCAGGTACTGTGCTGAGCTGCTTCAGGGATTCTGGTAGGGCCATTACAAATTGCAACCTATGATTAAAGGATCCTAATTTGGAGCTGGAAGGGAATTTATGAGCCATTAAGTCTAAGCTCATTATAAAGCTGAGGAAACAGAGACACATAGAGTTAAGGGACTTGCTCAGGGTCACACAGCTAGAGTTCTAGGCAGTACTCAAATCCAGGTCTTCCTAACTCCAAGTCCTGTGCCCTATTCACCATGCCATATCGCTGACATACATGATCTTATATGAACTTCACAGCATCTCTATGGGGTTAATACTATAGTAGTAATTATTAAATGAGATAGTAATATAAATCTTCCCCCAAATCCTAAAGTACTATATAAATGTGAGCTATTATTGTTTTCATTATTATCACTCTTACCTCATTCTTTTTATTTCTTGTTACTTTTATCTTCTATTGTTATTCTCATTCTCATTTTACATATGGGGAAACTGAGGCTTAACTGTTTCATCCATGGTTGCATAGCCATCAAAGTTGGAGGCAGGCTTCAAACTCACACCTTTCTGACTCCAAGTTCAGTATGCTGCCCGGTGTGGCATGCATGTTAATTCTCAGTTACCCATCCTTATTGATACATCTCTTTTAGATCTGAGCTCATTGAAGACTTCTTCATGTAGGTATATCAGTTTCTTTACCTATTCTTATCTTTTATTCCTTATCAGAATTATTCATAATTATCCCATTAGAATTCTATTTTCAAAAGTGTCCCATCTCTTTTGTACTAACCTCAGGTCATATTACATGACTATCTTTTACCTGAACTTTTTGAAATCTGTTCCCCTAAAATTTAAAATACTTAACAGACTATGCTCAATACTTCCCTAAATCATCACTCTTCTCTCCCCGTTTTTCTCTTTCTCTAGTTTCTATTTCCAATTCCCTTTCTATATCTGATTTCAATCTTCATATTTCACCATCTTTTTCTCCACTTGAACTTCCCTCTTCCTATTCCTGAATAAAACATGAAATTTTCTCTCATCTCAAACCAACAAACTAGGTGATTACATGATTCTTATTAATTATGTTTCACTCACATTAAAAAATCTTTCTTAATGTCTTTAGGTATAGAATTCAGGTAAATTGCAAGAGTTCTACAAGAGAAAAAAGTAAAATATCCTTATGATGTTTGCAGTCATAGATTAAAAAACAGATTTGTGACATTTGCTGACATTTATATAATATTGAATATTCATATATCTGATAAGCTCCATGAGCATTTTCTTTTACAAATAATTACATGAGAAAATGTGAGTCATTCATTCATTCAACAAATTTTTGCTGTCTGCTTTGTTCAGAGCACTGTCTAGACACTGAGGGAGACATAAAGTTCAAATAAGATGATAAATTGTTTACAAGTGTTGTGGTACAAAATTCTGAGAGACAAGTTTCCCAGAAGGAAAAAATCAACTTATTAATTAGGCTAGCAAAAAATCACTAAATCAAGGTCAGTGGTCTCTCTTGGTGATCAGAGATAGAAAGAGTGTCCCTGGCCCACCTTAAATTGGTGTTTTCCTTCTTACAGGAACTTCTTGTCACAAGCAAAAAGCAACTCTGATTGCTGAACATTTAATGAGGAGGTGGGCTAAGAGCTCTCAACCCTCCTGATTACTTCATCCTTGTGGAAGGAATGGTGGGGAGGGGATGAGGTCAACTGAGGAAAGAGGGTTGGTCATGAGATTCAGCAGCTTCCAGCAATGTAGGCAAGGAAAACTGCTCTATTCTTGCTTAGCTTTTCATTAGTCTCAAACTACAATAAAGGGAACAAGGATGCAAGAGTGGTAGAGTTGCTGGAGTTGACCAGCTCAGCTTGGTTTCTGTTTACAGGACATCAAAAAGCCTCAACCTTTTTCCCAACCAGGATTCCCAACCAGGAATGTGATGAAATGCCTCAGGTAGAATGGGTCAAGTGGGTTTTCTCTGTAAGTTAGTATAAGACATGGCCTTTTGAATAAGAAGGGAATATTGCAAATTAATGTTCCTAATCAAATTATTAATGCTAAATATCAAATTATATATAATCAAATAAAATGTTAATAATCAAATCAAAAATGAATTTTCCTCACAATAAATATACTCAAAATATAATCATTTGCATAGAATTTGAATGAGGAGTTAGAACAAAATCAGTTTTGCTTCAGCTAAACTCAAAAAAGCAAAGGTAGCAATCACAGTACTAGAGAAGAATACAATTAATATGGAGATGACAAAAAGAATGAGCAGGGAAATTATATTTCTTAAGGAACCACAGATAACAGATTCATACTTATTATATATTCCTAATAACATAGCATTAAAATACTTAAAAGTTAATCAAATTGGAGAAATAAGTAACAAAATTGTAATACTGTTAAATCTTTGTGTACCCTATTTAAACGTAGACAAACCTAGTAAAAATATAAGCAACAATGAAATTTTAGCAAGGTTAGAAATTATTTTCTCGGTCATATGCCCAACTATAGAACACGTTATCTTATGTCCTTTACTTCTTAAACCTCCCTGAAATGGGAATTATGTTCAAGAAATTAAACAATTTCAGCAGTATCCATGACACTAAAAACAACAATGAGGTAAATATCTGATGAACTGACAGCAAACAAATCTAATCTCCAAATCTAGTCTCTAAATTTAATCTTAAAATCACCAACTGAGCACCCTTCTACAACAATCGCTATGATCTGGCAGGGCTACACAAAACCCCCTCCTTTCTGTTCCACACAAAACCAAAAGGCAGAAGCTTCTTCTGGCTAAGACTATAGCATGACAATACTCGGTGTTATAACAATACTTGGCCATAGAACTGAAGAACAGAGGAAACTAGAGCGTGATCCTAGTGTGTGTGGGAAAGAGAACAGATGTGCAACTAATCTTTGTTATGTGTCTGTATTTGGGGCAGAGACCAAAGTCAGTAAAATGTGAATTCCCCAGTATGAGAGGAGGTTGAAACTTCCTTGAAATCTATCCCCTGGGGTAATTGCTATCAAAGGGCAAGAGTCAGAAAGTGAGCAATAGGAGAATACAAGGGAGAAAGACAGAAATTGAGAAAGATCTAAGAACCAAGAAAACTCAGTTAAAGACTTTAAGTATAAGAAGATAAACAGAGAGGGAATGTGTAAATAACAGAGGAATACAGCATGCAAATCAGTTAAATAAGTCCAGAATCTATGAAAAAATATTAGTCGATTGAGGAAAATTAATCAATACTTTATGAGGCATAGGATCCTATGGATTCCCTTGTGGAACACGGAACCACAATAGGATAATCCAAATGGTATGAGATACATAAGAATTGTCTGGCAGAAAATTAGATTTTGACACCAACACCATATATTAGGAAAGCTGTAAGTATATGCATGACCTAAATATAAAAGGTCCCACTATATATAAATTAGAGGAACAAGCCCTTTCTGATCTGTGGGTAAAAGAAGACTTCATGCATAAGCAGCAATATAGAGGATTATGCAAGATAAAATAGATAATTTGATTACATAAAATTTTAAAGGTTTTGTGTGAACAGTTCTAATGTAGCTAGTTAGAAGGAAAACAAGTAACCAGGAAAAAATGTCTACAGCAAGTTTCTCTGATAAAAAGTATATTTAAAAATTGATTCAAATTTATAAGAGTAAGAGTTATGACTCTCCAACAGATAATTGAAAAATATAAGCAAGCAGTTTTCAAAGGAAAAAATCCAAACTATGAATAACAATATCTTTAATTCTCACAATTAATAATAATTACAAGAATTAAAATTAAAGCAACTTTGAGGTTCCACCTCATACTTATGCTGTTGAAAAATGATAAAGAATGATAAAATAGAAAAATGACAAATATTGGAGGATTTACAAGAAAAAAGGTATGCTAATGTACTCTTGGTGGAGTTATGGATTCATCCAGTCATTATGGATAGCAATTTGGACCTATGTCCAAAAAATTATTAAACTGCGCATATCCTTTGATCCTAAACCTATATCCCCCAAAAATTAAAGAAATAGGAAAAGGACCAATATCCATACAAATATTTGTAGCAACTTAATTCATAGTAATCAAAAGTTAGAAATTAAGGAGGTATCCTCCTACTGAGGAACTGTCAACAAATTATAATTTATGAGTTTAATGGAATATCAATGTGCCATAAGAAAAGATGACATAGCTTCATGGAAACTGGGTAGACCTTTACATGAGAACTAGAAAACTTCATACAATGATGATGATATTATAGAGAAAAACATTTAAAGACTCTAGAATTCTGATGAGTACAATGATAAACTATAAATTCAAAAGAATGAAAATGAAACATGCAACTCGCCTCCTACCGGAGAAGAAATGAACTTGAATGAAGAAGAGACATGCATTTTTAAACATGAGCAATGGAGGATTTTGTTTTTCCAGACTATGCACATAGATAGATAGATAGATAGATAGATAGATAGATAGATAGATAGATAGATAGATATAAATACGTAGATATGTAGATACATATAAAGGAAAAATGAAGACATATATATATATATATATGTCATTACTTTTCCTTTCTTGTTTATTGCTTAATTGAAGGGGGTGGGGTAAATGGGAGATATAAATCATTACCATTATATATAAGTATATAATACCTTAGGACAGTTTAGGAGTTTTTTAAGGACATTACATTCGAAATGTTAGTTCTGAACCCAATTTACTCTGGAGTTCATAGACTGGACAAGTCCCCATCCACCTAGTAAAGAGTGGATGTAAATACTAAATAGTAATTGTTTCTCTTTTACCCAGGAACCCTGAGGGTCTTCCACTCCAGTTTGATTTTTTTATTTTGATTAAAGGGGCCATCCCTTGAGCAACTACTTAAAAAAGTCTATTCAATGGATGTATCTAAGTAAGAATGCTACAGGCCTAAAAGGCCCAGGATCTCACACTGCATCCTGGTCATCTCCAGCCTGATGAATATCAGGCCACTGGATCCAGATGGCTCAAGGGAAGAAAGTGAGGTTGGTGACCTTGCACAGCCCTCCCTCACTCAAATCGAAGTCAACTGAAAGTCATGGCATCATCTTGATGTCATAGCCCTCTTTGAGAACAAAGGACAAGCGCAACAACAACCTTTGCATTTGTTTACTTCTTATGTTCATTTTCCTCTTTTCTATCTGTTTATTTTAGTGCTTCATTCTCTTCTTTTTTCTTTTCTTCTTTTTTGGTATCACTATCAATACCTTCCCAGATTCCCCTGCTAAGACTCTGTCTCCAAAAACAAAAAAGACCCTCCTTTGTAACAAGAATAATCAAACAAAATAAACCCATATACTGACCATATATGAAAATATATCTTATTCCATGTTTCTAGTCCATCCACCTTCATGACAAAAGGTAGAAAGCATAGTTTGGGGGGACATTGTGGGGGATGAGTAAAGATTGTTCATTGTATTGAACATAGATTCTTAAGTCTTACATTGTTGCTTTCATTTATAAATAATCTCTCAGTCATTGTAAAAATAATAATAATTAAACAAAGTTTTTCCAGATCATCTAAAAAAGGTTGGGGCCAGGTCATATTTCAGTGTATTTTTTTTTATCCATCTTTTCCATCATTTCCAATGGCACCATAATAGTGTATTTATATGCCATAATTCATTTAGCCATCCTTCAAACTGACACTCATTTTGTTTTCAGTTTCCTACAACAATAAAGTATTGCTGTAACTATTGTTATGCTTCTGGATTTTCTCCAGCTTTCCTTGATCTCTTTGAGGAATATCCCAAGTAGTGGTATCACTAGATCAAAAGGCATACACAATTCAGTGAATTCTTATGCATCACTGCATATTGACTCCCAGAATAGTTGAGCTTCTTCATAACTCTATGGATAGTATGTATTCTTGTGGCTATCCCCCAATCTCTCTTTCAACAATTGCCATTTTCATTTTTGTCATGTTTGCAAATATGATGTGTTATATGAAACTTAAAAGTTGTTTCACTCCGCATTTCTCTTAACATTAGTGATTTGAAGTATTTTTCATATGGCTCTTGATAGCTTGGGTCTCATTCAATGAAAACTGTCTGCACATATATTTTTACTATTAATCTATTGGAGAATGACTTTTGATCTTAAATATTGGTTTTCATTGCATAATTACATTGGATATCTGGCCTTTACCAGAGAAATTCACTGCAAAGACTTTTTTTCCCCAGTTAATTCTTTCCCTTTTAATTCTAATTCTGCATGATTTTGTTTTTTGGAACTTTTTCAATTTTAGGGAACTGAAACTGCTGATTTCATCTCTTGTTGATTTTCCCCTCTCTATATCTTGTTTGGTAAACAATTATTTCCTTATCCAAAATTGCGAAAACTATGTCCTCAGCTCCCCTAATTTGATTATATAACTTTTATATCTATGTCACGTATTTGCTTGCAACGTGTTTTAGTATATGGTGTAAAGTTGGTCTACACCAGGGGCATGATGATTAATGTTTGATAGCCATTGAATGGGGAAAGGAAAAAATGTTCCCGTGACGTTTAAATTTCATCGGAATTATTAATATATTGTCCACTACTATCAAGTCATGATTTGATGCCAGTTTTTTAAATATAAATGTCCATCCTGAAAATTTAAGATAATCAAATCAGGGAAGCTGGTATGTGTTGGCTCTAAGACTCCCACTATTTTCTGCCAAACTGTTTTCTAGTTTTTCCAGCAATGTTTTTTTAGTAATAGTCAGTCTTTATTGCATTAGTCAGAGTGCTTGGAATTATTGACCACAATGCAATTACATTTTACTGCTTCTGGGTCTTGTGTATTTTTTCTGTTCCACTGATCAACTTTTCTATTTTTTAATCAGAGCCAAATAGTTTTGATAATTACCGCTTTTTAATACAGTTTGAGATCTTTTACTGTTGGCATTGAGTTTACTTACTTCTTGGGTTTCTTTTTTCATTATTTCCCTTGAGATTCTTGATCTTTTTCTTTCAAACTGGCTTTGTTATTTTATTCTAGTTCTATGAAGTAGTCTTTTTGTAATTTGGTTGGTATGGGACTAAGTCTGCAAATAAATTTAGATAGTATTGTCATTTTATTACATTGGCATGATCTGACCATGAGCAACTAATATACTCCAGTTATTTAAGTCTTTCCTTATTTCTGTAAAAATTATTTTGTAATCTTATTCACATGATTCCTGTGTGTATCCTTTTAGTTGGATTCTCAAATAGTTTATGCATTCTGCAGTTGTTTTTTAAAGAAATTTATTTTTCTATCTCCTCTTACTAGTTTTGTTACTATAATGTCACAAGTGATTGAGTAAATCAACCAAATTCATCACACATCACCTAATGTATTAAAATGCTATGCCCTGGTATGTTAACCAGATGGGAACAGATCTTGATTGAATCTTATCAATCAAAGGCAGTCTGACTTAGCATGAAAAGGCCTTGATCATTTTAGATATCACTAATGAGTTATAGGAATTTTTCTAGAAGTGACTTGACTTGACTTGATAGAAGAAGTATTACTGTTAATGTTGGCTTCGTGTCCTAGGAATCTTCTATAAAATCTCAAGTCATTTCAGGCCCGAGAGAGATTTGGTACAGACTGAACTTCCTTTGGCAGAAAAGAGTAGCTTCTAAGAATCACTTTGGGAAAGGAGGGAAAGGAGAATGCCTTGTTTTTTTCCTGTATCTCCCTCCTCTCTTCCATCTTCCCAACCCCTTGTCCTGACTAGAGGAGGACCTCATGAACTTTGGAAGTATGAAGAACTTTGATCAGGGTCTTAGCTGTGACACTGGAACAGCTTGTTTTCACCTGGAGCCAAGGACATACTGGATTTGAACACAGCCCCGACCCCGAATGATATAGTTTCACAAGACCTACAGAGGTATTTTACCAAAAGGCTCCTGATTTTCATAGGTTGATTTTATTTCCTACTGCTTTACTAAACTTACTGTTTCTAATGTAATAAATATCCTCCATACTTTAGGAAAACCTTGCTAGAT
The DNA here is from genome assembly GCA_023548195.1 of Bettongia penicillata ogilbyi. Classification (NCBI taxonomy): domain Eukaryota; kingdom Metazoa; phylum Chordata; class Mammalia; order Diprotodontia; family Potoroidae; genus Bettongia; species Bettongia penicillata. The sequence continues at coordinate 2,727,559 of JAJHZJ010000328.1, forward strand.
GCCATAATACCCTTGAACTATCATCCTTTAGCTTTCCTTCCTTTCATAGCCATAACCCTAGAAAAATAATTTTATTCTCATTGATTCCTCTTTCTCTCTTCTTATTCACTCCTCAAATATTGTCTAATCAGGAAACCAACTACATCACTCAACTGAACTGCTCCTTCTCAAGTCAGTAATGGCCTCTTCAGCATCATATCTGGTGGTCTTCTCTCAATCTTCCTCTTTCTTGATGTTTCTGTTGTATTTAATAGTGTCAAACATCCTCTACTATTGAATACATGCTCCTCTCTAAGTTTTTATGGTTTTTCTCACCCCTTATTCTCCTCCTACTTCTCTGACCAGTCTTTCTTTTTCTCATTTCTTGGATCTTCATCCATGACATGCCCATTAACTATGGGTATATTTCAAAGCTTTGCTCTGATTACTCTTCTCTCTACTTTCTCTCTGTCTCTCAATAACTTCATCACCTATTATTTTTTAAATTTTTATTTATATTATTTTAAATTTGTGGAATAAAAAAACATTTCCGTAACATGATATAATTTTGAATTATACTCATAATTTTTTAAAAGGTTGCTCATGAAATTTTACAGAATAGATGTACAATTTGCTATTTCTTTTAAATATATAATAATAGTAACTTAATCATCATCTTTGTAGACGAATCCTAGATCAATATATACATCTCTAGTCCCTTTCCTAAGTTCTAATACCATAATACCAGCTATCTATTTGATATTTTGAACTAGATGTCCCTTAGTTATCTCCAAGTCAATATGCCCAGAACAGAACTCGTAACTTTTCCCTGAAATATCCACACATCTTCTGAACTTTCTTAATTCTATTGAAGGTACCACCATTTTTCAAATCATTGAGGTTCTCTTTGTTGCCTCCTCAATCTTCTCCAGTTCATATATCCAGTCAGTTAACAAAGGTTGCCATTCCTAGCTCTACAATATCTTATACCTATGTGCCATTCTGCCCACTCTTAACCACCACCTTATTTATACCCTCATCACTTCTATTATTAGGGTCTCCTAAATGATCTCCATGCCTCAAGTCTTTTCTCAGTTCAATCTATCATCCTTAGAACTTCCAAAGCAGCTCTAAAGGCTGATACTGACCATATTACCACCCTCCTCAATGAAATCCAGTGTCTCCTCATTTCCTTTAGGATTAGATATAAATGCACCTGGTTTTGTATTCGAAGCACTTCAAATGTGGTTCCAACATACCTTTCCAGCATTATTATGCCTTACATACTATGTTGCATTCTTCCTTCCTCACTTCCACCTCTTAGAATCACTAGTTTTCTTCCAAGGTTCAACTTAAGGACTTCACATGTCCTTTCCTGATCTCCTTAGCTATAAGCACCATTTCTTCCTCCCTTGTTACCGTATATTGTATTAAATACTAATATAAAGAAATTAGGATTTGCAGATAAAGGTTTTGAAAAGCCTTTAAAAGCCCAGGATCTAACTGAAAATGATAAGATTTTAAAATAGTTGTGCTATAAAGTAGTATAGAAACATCATTCTAGATGTCTCTCTAAGGTTGAAAAAAGTCCTTGAGTGAATTTGAAAGGAAGCAACAAAACGCAACGATAAGAGGCCATGCTCCCAGGTTATCTTTATAAGTAAGTCCAGGCAGAAGTCCTGAGGAATATCTGGTCACTGGATCCAGAAGGCTCAGGAGGAGAAGTGAGGCTGGTGACCTGCACAGCCCTCCCTCACTCAAAACAAAGTCAAGTGCAAGTCTTGTCATCACTTCTCTGATGGCATGGTCTTCTTTGGCAATGAAGGATGAACACAACAAGGAGAGAAGACAAATTTAGGTCATAACCACATGAACAACAAATTGATTCCAAATTCAGCATTCTAGGCACTGTGCAATTTAAAAATTCATAAAGAAGCATGGAATAGTAGAAGGCAGGTTCATGAGAAGCACATTCAGTTCCAAGAAACAAAGGGTAGGCAAAACCAACTACCTCAATGAAAAGGTCTTGGATTCTAGGATCAAGGTAGTCTAACACCAGGGGTGTCAGGGTATCTGCTGTGTTCCCAAAAACCTACACTAAACTATCAACTTAAGGAGAGTAATCTTACATCTTCATTTTCTTGTTTTGTTCCCTTATGAAAGATTAAAAATCTTTCTCTGTGGACATAGAAAAAATCTGTTTCCCTTTCTTTGTTTTATACATTTATTTCCCTTTTAATATAGCAATTACAACAGGCCTTTGCAGGTCTAGATGTACTTATTGTAAATGCAGCTAGAAAGAAGAAATTGAGGTGGGGGCAGGGGAGGGGAGGAGAGGGAATTCTTAGAGAAGAGAGAGAGAGGATTTAAAGTTAAAAAAAATTATTCTTAAATAGAACTATTGATCTTTTTATAAAGTTCCTCAGAGCAGAAAGAGAATATTTATGCCAGGAAATACATCTAGACAATGCCATAGTGGTAGGGTGGGCCTGGGTTGAGTGGGAAGTTAGGGGTGCTTGACAAACCAGTCTCACCACAGGTCCCCACCTAAGGTAGATGTATATACTTTTCATCCATACACACACACACACACACACACACACACACACACACACACACACACACACACACATCGTGTTTGGCCGTTGCCAAAGAAGACTATAGCTTCAGAGAAATGATGACATGACTTGCACCTGACTTTGTTTTGAGTGAAGGAGGGCTGTGCAGGTCACCAGCCTCACTTCTCCTCCAGAGCCATCTGAATCCAGTGACCTAAAATTCCTCAGGGTGAATGGAGTTGGCCCATGATGTACTAGGAGACCTTAGGGCCTGTAGGCCAAGGCCTTTGCAGGTAGTCACTTAGGGTGAGGCTGATATAATATAAGTTACTTGAGGACAAGGATAGTTTTATTTTATTCAGGAAAAAATGACTGATGATAGGATGACGCTCTAAAACGTGTATTTGCATATAGCACATTGTGAGCCTCTCTCCTAGAAATTGATCCATATGTGTAAATTCAATTGGAAGGGCCATATGGGACAAGGTAAACTTATGTCTAGGAAATGATCTGGATAAACCAAAGCTGAAAAGGAATAAATTATATTCTACTGTGTGGAGATACCATAGCTTTTTTGTTATTCAGTGCATCCCAGAGTGCCTATCATTGACAATAAGGAATTGGGTGGGAAGAAAGGGGGTCACTGGATCTACCAGATGACATTTTGGTAATTTTTCATACCTAGTAGAAGGTTTCGCCCATGTTTAGAACACCAGCAATCTGGAACCAAGTTAAGCAATCCCTTTATTAAGTTTCCTTTCATTTCTTTTTTACAATTACCTTTCTTGTGGGGGGTTTTCAAGTTTCCCAAATTCACATGCACATGAATATGTGCCATCCTAGTGGTAGGGCAGAGTACTAACTGAGAAGCATCCAAGTACTGTTAGAAGAAGCACTATGCTCTTTGTTTCTGAAAAATCTATTACAAAAGAAAAATGCCCTTTTATTCATAAGTCTACGTATCGTACTTCAGAGGATATATAAACAATCTCAATAAATGATCCTTCAAGCATTCAGAATATGGTTTTTTTATGGGATAGCAGAGGGTTCCACACTGCCTGATATTTTATAGCATTTTTAATTACTACAGAGGTAATTGACAAATCCTGTAAACATGGATGTCTTCACAGTTTCATGAAGCTAGAAAATGATGGCTTGCTGGTCTTGTTTGCTTCTTCAAGCATAAACATTTTAAAAATGCAAGGAACAGCAATGGAATTGCTCTCTGTAATTTGCTTAAGTAAAATTTTTATTTTAGTTAATGTAGAATAAAAGGATGGAAGCTAGAGATGAGGTAAAGGCAAAGAGAAAAAAAGGAGGGGGAGTTATAAGAGAAACAGAAAGAAAAAGACAGAGCCAGAGAGAGAAAAAGAAACACAGAGAGACAGAAACAGAGACCAGCTGACAGAGATATATATAGAACTCTCCCTCATCCTAATCTCTGTACTTACTCTGTAATTTCTTCATCAGTGGTCATTAGTTCAGTAGTATCTGACCCAAAAATACTTTCAATAACTCAGTTGAGATCCAAGTGCCATTGCCACATTACCAACAGTAAACACCATATGTCTAGAGATCCCAAGAAGTACAATTTTCCATTAAGATAATCAAGCAATTCATTTTAGTCTTAATGTCCCTGATACCCAAAGGTCCCAGCAAAGTTTCAAATGAACTCTTACTTCGGACTAGATGAAATCATTAGGGCAAGTTCCCAACCTTCAAAAAATTCTCACTTGATCTGACATACCCATTAGCTATCATCCTATATTTTTATGCCATTTTTGTGGCCAGACTCTTTGAAAAGAGCGCTTTAATACTCAGTTCCTCCACATCTTCCTTCACTCTCTTCTAAACCCTTCCAGGTTCTAATTTCATCATTCAACTAAAATTTTTCTCTCCAAAGTTTCCAGTGCTCTCTTAATTGCCAAATCTAGTGGCCTTTTCTTAATCATTCATCTTGACCAGCATTATTTCACTCTATTGATCACCTTTTTCCTCCTGAATATTTTTTCTTCTATGGGCTTTGTGACACTGCTACCTTCTGGTTCTCCTCTCTTTTGTTGGACAGGCTCAGACTTCTTAATTGGAGCATGCCATGTCCAATAACCAGAGGTAACCTTCACGACTGACACTGTCTCCCTTAGTGATCTCATCAGCTCCCCTGGGTACAATTATAATCTCTATACAGGTGATATCTATATCATCTCTATGATCTCCAGGCATGTGATGGCAAATGTTTAACAACTTGCTGTCCAGGAAAAAAAATATATGCATAACACACTTTTAAATTTAATCTAAACCATTAATATTTTCTCCATCACTTTTTTCACTCCAGACAATTAACAAAACAATAAAGCAAGTCTCTATTTTTAACATTTGCCAATATCAGAGGTGTAAATAAAATGAGCTGGAGAAGGAAAAAGCAAACCACTCTAGCATCTTTGCCAATAAAATCTTAGATGCAGTCATTAAGAGCTAGACATGACTGAACAACATCTTGGGCAGCTAGGTGGTTGAGTGGATAGAGTACCCAGCCTGGAGTTGGGAAGACTCATCTTCTCGAGTTCAAATCTGGCCTCAGACACTAGCTGACCTTGACAGCTAGTGAGACCTTGGGCAAGTTACTTAACCCTGTTTGCCTGCTTCCTCATCTGTAAAATGAACTGGAGAAAGAAATGCCAAACTACTCCAGGATCTTTACCAAGAAAACTCTAAATGGGGTCACAAGAGTCAAATACAACTGAAAAACATCTCAACAACAGGGTTTGAATGCTGACTAAAAATTTAACAGTTGGCTTTTCAAGGCAGTTTAAGGTGTCTTCAACATATTTCTGTAATATCTAACCTTGACTTCTAATCCCACATTACCACCTGCTTTTTGAACAGCTTAAACTGGAGATCCCGAAGATCTCAAACTCATGTCCCAAAGAGAACTCAACTGTCCTTCTCCCTAAGTCTTCCCTATTGTGAATTTCATTATTGTTGGAGGCACCAACATCCTCCCATTCACCCAGTATCACAACTTCAGTATCATAATCTGTTCTTCACTCTCATTCAACACGTATGTCCCATTGTTGCCAAATGTTGTCTTTTCTATCTTCACATCTTTCCATCTTCACATCTCTTATATACATTTCCTTTTCTCTACTGTCACTGCCACCATCTTAGTTCATATCCTCATCTCACTTCTTGGTCAGGATTATTGCAATAGTTTTCTAATAGTCTCCTTAATGAAAATTTCTCCCTCCTCCAAGCTATTCTCCACTCATCTGGCAATGCAACTTTTCTTTTCTTTTTTTATAAATTAATTTGTTTTCGGTTTTCAACAATCACTTCCTTAAGTCTTAAATTTTCTCTCCCTCCTGCCCTCCTCCCTCTCAGAGACAGTATGCAATCTTATATAAGTTCTATACATATACTATAAAGCAAGGTCTCAGCATATCACTGCAGCTCAAGCAGCCTCAATGGCTCTATGTTCTTCCTAGGATCAAACATAAATTTCTCAGTTTGGCATTTAAAGCACCTCATAATCTGATGTCATCCTACCTTTCTAGTCTTCTTATAGTTTACTTCTTTCTATGCATTGTACAACCCAGCTACAGTAACCTACCTGCCATTCATTGAAACTAATTGAAATTGACCATCTCCTATTTCCTTGCCTTCTTGATTCTTCCCATTTTCCTTTCACTAGCTATCTATCACTAGAATCCTCTCTTTCTCACCTCTGCCTTTTTTCTGACTTTCTTCAAGATTCAATTCAGATAACACTTGCAGGAAGCCTTTCCAGTTTCCCTCCCTTCCCAAATTCCAGGACCTTGGTCCCAATTTTATTGCCTTCCATCTATTGAAAGTTAAACCAACTCAGTGACTCATTATTCCCAGTTCTACTTGTCAATCAGTGTTAAGGGAGGCTCTGTTGGGGAAGGCGTCACCCAGTCTGCAGCTATTATAAAACTGTAATTCAGCATGTACTCCTACCTATGATGCTTGTGCCCTTACCTGTTAAACATCACATACCTGCTGCCTTAGGGAGGAACTGAGATCTAATAACCCATCCCCTTTTGATGCCATGGACCTATCTGAATGGTCTTTATCTCATTGTGAAAATTATCAATAAAAACTGGCTCCACCTTGAATCCCTTTCTGATCTCCAGTGATTAGCTCATCGATGTATTTTTTGTTTGATTTATTTTGATAAACACCTTTTAATTCTCTTTGTCCTAAGTTTTGCCTCATTAATTAAGCCTGAACAAAGAACTTCCCTTCTAACATATCTGCTCTGTATATATCTTCTATGTACCTAATCAGTGGTGGGGAACCTGCAGCCTCAGGGCCACATGTGGCCATCTTGCAGGTTCTCCACCCCATAGATATTTACCTGTTATCTTTCCCACTGGAATGTGAACTCCTTCAGAGCAGGGACTATTTTGCCTTTCCTTATATGCCTAAGTTTTAGCACATGTCTGACATATAGTAAATACTTAATAAGTTCTTGTTGACTTTCTGATACCCATAGAATGTAAGTGAAAGAAAAAAAGAAGACAACTCTCCCTCCCAACCAGGAATGAGACATAAATTTATTCAGATAAATAAAATGATTGTCCCTTAAAAATCTTACTTCAAATTTGAATCAATTTATTCCCTAGTATGGTATGTCAGACTCTATCCCATCCAGTACCTTTTTCTCTGAGATGTCTACCCATCTAGAGAGAGAATTTGAAAAAGGTCTCAAAAAATTGGGAGTGGGGGAAGTGATTTCAGCAGAAAACACTTCCTACTTGAGTGATCTTGGACAAGTTGCTTAGTTTCCTAATTAGTGAAAATGAGGAATTCAGAGTATTAAAACACACACAGTGTAAAACCTCAAGAACATTAAAAAAATAAGTTTAGGAGATTTTTTTAAAATTATCTATTAGGTCAACAGAATTGCAAAGCTTTCTTCACACCAAGTCTGTGGGAAAGGTAATACAAATATTAATCCCATTTTAGTCAGTCAATAAACATTTAGTAAGGGCTTTCCATTTGCCAAGCTTTGTGCTAAGTGCTGGGGATGTAAATATTAAAAAGAATGTTAATACTCTCAAGAAAATCACACAGAAGGAAACTGAAAGCAGGGAGAAGGAAGTATCCAGCCATGGGGCCATGATGGAGTACAGTCCAAAAAATTAAAGCCAGGTGAGAAATGAAAAGATGGCTGGCCTGGGAGCCTCTTCAAAGGGAAGTTCAGGGAGAAGTTCTTTTCTCTGTCTTCTAGGTCTCCGATCAGAGAGGCAGAAGATACTGAAGGAACTGATGAGGTACCAAAGCTGATATGATCTAATAGGATGATGAGTGTCCAATAGGATGATGAGTGTCCTGATGATGAGATTCCTAGGGGCATGATGGAGTTCAGTTCAAAGGAGTAAGTTAGATGGAAAATGAATTTTACAGATTAGAAAACTGAGGCTCTGAGAGAAGACCTGCTTTGCCCATGATTACATATCTCATTAACATGTGAGGCAGAATTTGAACCCAGATTTCTTGGTTCCAATTTCATCACTCTTTTCTAGTCTAGGACTTTGTCCCTCGAGAAGTATATGATTGTTTAAATGATAACACAAAGATTTGTGAAGGCTTTTTTTGTAGGTTTGTGGGGAAGAGAATCAAACATTTTCATTTTTACTGAAAATAAAAGGTTCTTCACAGAAACTCAGGAGTGCCATTTGTGCTTTCAAAACTGGCTTCATGAAAATGTGCAGAAACATAGTATAACAACTTCAGAGCTCCCTTTGGCATGACTGCTTGTAGGTACCAAAAAGAACCATGATCTTTTACAAAAGGCAGTGAAGCAGATAGCTAAGTGTAAGTAAAGCATGAGCAAAAACGCAGCTGTTAGCCACCAGAGCAGTAGGTGCAAGTACTAAATGGAGAAGGTTCAGTTTTGCTGAATATAATGTCAATCCTTATTTTAACTTTAAAAACTACATTAACACATTATGTTATACACAGTAATCAAGAAGCCACTTCACTCATCAGGTACATCCATCTTCTTCTTCCAAAATCTAGGCCATTTATACAACTCTTCTTCCTACTTTTTCAGGGCAAGGTAAGGTTGTGATCTCCTGTCCCAGAGTGGAATAATGTTCAACAGGAGTGTTCTGATCTCAAAATTTTCTGAAATGGGACAGCAAGACCACCAAAATTTAAAGGTTAAATCTGGGACTAACGTGACAAATACAGGCTGTCTGTCTCCACCTGGGAAAAATTGTAAAATCCTAGCTTTAAGTACACATGCAGAAGAAATGAGTCATCAATTTCCTATGACCCTCAAGGTTTTTATACACATTTAACATCCTAAAAGACAGTGAGCCCAGTAAGGAAAGCAAGTGCTTACTCTTTCCAGATTCACCAATCTTCCACCCCTTTGTGGACTGTTCCAGTGGCCCTAATCATGGATAGAGCCACTGTGGAAAGGCAATGTTTATAAATATGTGGACTATTTCATGACATAGCATAATAGGAAAATGAAGTCAGGAAACTTTGGTTTGAAGTTCAGCCACTTCATATATGTGGCAAATCACTCCAATTCTCATGGCCTCAGTTTCCTCATCTGCAACAATAAGGGGATTGGACTAGACCAGGGGTGGAGTAATTTGTTGTTGAAAGGGTACAGAAAATAAACTTTTGGGAAACAAAAATGAATTTTTTGTGTAAAAAAAGAATTAAAATGACTAATGAAGGATGTAAAGTACTGTATATTTTGTAATAGGTTGGTTGTGAAAAGGGGCAGGACAAAGAATTTTTTGTTTATAAAAAAATAATAAGATTCAGGAGGTGGAGCCAAGATGGCAGAGTGAGAGCAAGTACTCACCTAAACTCTAAGACAAACTCCTTCAGATACCTCTAAAAAGAGAATCTGAACAAATTTTAGAGTGGCAGAATCCATCAGGATTGTTGGCAAATTTTCAGCCCAGCACAGCCTGGAAGGTTGACAAGAAGGATCTGTTGCATGGGTCTGGAAGAGCACAGAGCACACAGTGCACAGACTGTGCCAGTGCAGACCCTGCCATAGAAAAGTCAAGCAGGAACCACCTAGGGTTCTGAAGCAGTTTGATTCTCAAACATGTCAACCCAGAATGGGAGTTCAGTGGAACTGAGTGAAAGAGAAGTATAGAACAGGCAACAGCAACAGCTGCTCCTGAGATTATCAGCCTGTAGATTAAATGTCTGTAAGTCACCTACTTGAACTTCCAGGAGCCAAGATGGCAGAACGAGTGATAAATGCTATCTCCCACCCCTTGTTGACCTTGAAAAACCAAGAAAATATTTCCCCAGGAAAAGTCCTAGAATAGTGGGATTAGCCAAAGGGGTAAAGTCTGAGAGGTTAGGAAAATCATAAAGGGGGAAACCCTCTTGTTGTGGCTGAAGGGGACCAGTGCAGGACCAGAGCTGTCCCAGACAGCTCCACCTCAGCAAACTGGGAGGAGATCCTGAACCCCAGTGGGGTGGAGCCTAAAAGTGCCAACACCAGGTCCCCAGGCGTGCCTTAGCACAGCCAGAAGAATCAGGAAGACACTATCACAGATGGAGTTCACCAACTGCTGAGCCTGCTTGTGCTCCAGCTTAGGAGAGGAGACCTCCTGTGGCCAGGACCCTCCCCGACACCTCATTCAACAAGCTCCAGGGTAACTCTAGAGAAACTCAGAAAGACTTCACTTGGCCTCTGCTTTGGCATACCAGCAAGCTCAGCACCAGGTAAGCTGCAGCACTCAAGCTTCTAGCTGAAAGAACCAGAGACCACAATACACAAAGCCTCAAGTTCCAACAACAAGAACTGTGGGACAGAGCTCCCTGTGCTCCAGAAGCAGAGATTCACTTTAAAAGTCAGGAAAAATGCAATCATCATGAGCAGGAAGCAAACCAGAAAAGAAAAGATCATAGAATGTTACAATGGGGACAAGGACCAAAACACAAATACTGAAGAGGTCAGCACTGAGAGTATATTTCCATGTGAAATTTCAGAAGGGAACATGAAGTGGTCTCAAGTCCAAAGAGCATTTTGGGAAGAGCTCAAGGATTTTTAAAAGCCAAATTAGAGAGGTAGAATAAAAATTGGCTAATGATTTTTTAAATATGAAAAAAGAAATCACAGAACATTTTAAAAGGAAAATTGGACCAATGGAAAAGGAAGTACAAAATCTAACTGGAGAAAATAACTCCTTAAAAGGAACAATTGAACAAATGGAAAAAGAGATGCAAAAGTTAACTGAAGAAAACAACCTATTAAAAATTAGAATCAGGCAAGTAGAAGCTAATGACTATGAGACATCAAGAATCAATCCAACAGAATCTAAAGAATGAAAAAATAGAAGAAATTATAAAATATCTCACTGGAAAAACAACTGATTTGGAAAACAGATACAGGAGAGAAAAATCTAAGAATTATTGGTCTATAGAAAGCCATGATGAAAAAAAGAACCTGGACCAAAAAAAATGATAAAATTCAAGTGTGAAGAAAACAGTTTTCAGATAAAATGTGACAGATATGAATTGTTGAGAGGGCCTAGTAAGGAACTTGGAAGGTCTGTTTAATGATCTAGAAATGAATGAGAAGGTAGAACCCTGTAGCTCACTTGTATGTGATTGTTTTTGAAGGCTGAGGGTTAAGAATTCACAAAATCATAAACCAAATAACTATTTACAGACTATGGGATCTTTAAATAAGGAATATTGGTTTCATAATTAACAGAAAGGTAGATTTTGTGAGATTTACCTAATAAGAGAAAGATAAGGTGGTAAGCACCAGAAAGTTCTGCTTTGAGACATTAGCATTAGAACCAAAAAAGAGAGAATAATACAGGAACAGTTAAGAGGACAATAGGAGAAAAGTTAAGAAAACATTGACAAGGACATTCAGCTGATAGCAGGCTTCAATTGTTACTTTGAAGATAAGCACCATTTTTATAGATTGCCAGAAGAAAGAAGAAGGAGGAGGAGGAGGAAGAGGAGAATGTGGGAGCCTTATAGTTGAAGAGCTGTATTCTGCTGCAGTTTCCACTATTGCCCTACAGGTTGAGAGAAAGTCTCTTAGAAGTGTTCTCTTGCCGTCCCATATAGTTTAAGAGGGAAAAGTAGAGAGAGGAAAGGCAGGTTTTGCAACTGCTTTAACAAATTCAAAGTTAATTTCAGCATCATCTGTAGTGAAGAGCAGGTTGGGTTTGTCTGCATTGCCTAGAGAGCCAGCCTGAGGAGTTTTGTTGTTCTTTGCGTTAAGGTAACATCCCTTCTAGAAGGAAGGTAGCAGGAATAAGCATTTTTGTTGCTATTCAGTCATGCCAGACTTCATTGACCTGTTTGGGATTGTCTTATTAAAGACGCTGACCTACTTTGCATTTCCTTCTCCCCGTTCATCTTACAGATTAGTAAATGCGGCAAACAAGGTTAAGTGACTTGTCCAGGGTCACAGAGTTAGTGTCTGAGGCTAGCTTTGAACTAAAGATGAGTCTTCCTGACTTCAGGCCTGTCACTCTAACCATTGTACTACCTAGCTGTCCCTATAAGTCCTATGACTACGTACTATGCTAAGCACTTTGCAAAGTTTACAACAACCCTGAGAGGTAGGTTCTATTATTATCCCCATTTTACAATTGAGGAAACTAAAACTAAGCAACCAGGAAGTTACTTAGCTAGTAAATATCTGAGTCTAGATTTGGGCTTAGGGAGGTCTTCTTCACTCCGGGTCCTACGAGATGTCTTCTATGCTTTCCCACGGGTGATTACAATTTAAATGAGCTTATACCTTTCTCATCAGTTGAGAGTAAAAGAGGAATAGATTTGTTCAGCAAGAGAAGGTAAGAATCAAAAAAGGAGGAGTTTGTATGGTGTAGTAGATTTTTTGAGAAGGGACCAAGAACATCAGTGTCTACAGAACAGTTTGGAGTTGGTTAGATGGAGGATGTAGGGAAAGAGATAGAAAAGAATTATACAGAATGAGAACACAAGTGGGTTGTAATATGTCCAGTACATTCAGTTGAATGGGGGTATAGGGAACAGACTCATGATTCCCTTTGCATAAAAATCTCCTAGATGAGGGAACTTCTTCTACCAAAGCATATCAAAGACTTTCTCAGCAACTTATAGTCTTGAGAACTGCCTGTATCACTGACAGGTTAAGTGACTTGTCCAGTCCTACAGCCAGTATTTCTCAGAGGCAGGAACTGAACCTACTTTGCACCAGTCAGCTGTCTCTATCCACTAAATGAAAGGTGTCAGGCATTCAGCTTACAGGCTGCCCACAAAACTCCCAAGTGTAGCTCAAACCAGATTAAAATATGCTTGGGAAATATTTGCCAAAATAAATTTTAAAATCCAGCAAAACAAAGATTAAATTAGTATTTGACTTTCTAAATCAAATGTGGTTCTCAGAGATCCTTATGTGCTATATTAAGTAGCCCTTGTTTGTATTTAATTTGACATTATAGCCTCTCACTTAAAATAGAAGAGTATTAATACCTGTCATTTACATAGCATTGTAAATTTTCCAAAGTACTTGATATATATTATTTCATTTGAGCCTCACAACAGCCCTGTGTGGTAAGTGCTGTGGGTATCATTATCCCCATGCTACAGAAGGGAAAACTGAGTCTCACAGAGGTAAGTCTTTCACAGTAAGTGAAAGAGATGTGATTCAATTCCAGCTCTCTCCTGACTCAAAGTAAATTACACCATGCTGCTTTGTTGAAGTATAACCCCAATGCCTGAGAAGCCGAGGGGATTTATTTGCTATGCTGTTGTGAATAAATGATCTAGCATGATTTATCTGCAGCTGGAAGGAAGCTTCTAACAGAGCACTCCCCACAGGTAAGTCACCAGGACTGATTAAACACTTTCTCACTGTTTCACTCTGAGAAGGACTTTGCTGCCTATAATTTAAAATACTCTTTACAACTTTTTCAAGTGAGATCACACTTGTACACAGGACTGGACGTCTGTTTAGACAAAGTCTTGGCCAAAATTATGACCGGAATGATGTTATTGACTTAAACAAAATCTGTTTTGTTTCAGTCAAATTATTTAGAGGAAAGATTTTCAATTCGTAATATATTTACCCTTGAGGACATGGAACATCCCTTGGAGGGGGCCTATTTAAAACATTAAACTATAAGGCCAAAACAATGATAAAAAGATACTTTTTAGTTGTTTTAATACTACATTTTCGGTGAGAAACCAGCCCCGTGGACCTGTGAATTGCTGTAGAGTGATAGTAGCTACATTATTGGGCAATTAGCATAATCCTAACGATTTTAAACCTCTTTTTTCCCCATAGTTAGCAGGAAAGGAAATAACTTAAAGGAAAATCAAGGGGAGGAATTTGTGTGCCAGTTTGAAACAAGTCAGAACCACTAATTAAGGGGAATTTCCTTCAAGGGATAATGTCAAGTAGTTTAAGCCCCAAAGCTGGTTGGCTAGAAAAAAAAGAATGCTTGTTACACTTTCATAATTCTACCCTTTTAAATTTCAAAGAGAAAGGGATTTGTGTCATTTGGGGGCCTCCAGCATTATAAAAACTCAAATACAGTTGATTCTGGAAAAACAAAAGACATAAATAGCCACAGGAGAAGGGGTAAGTGCTTAAGTTACATGAAAAGGAAGGAAGGAAGGAAGGAAGGAAGGAAGGAAGGAAGGAAGGAAGGAAGGAAGGAAGGAAGGAAGGAAGGAAGGAAGGAAGGAAGGAAGGAAGGAAGGAAGAAGGAAGGAAGGAAGGAAGGAAGAAGAGAAAGTAGGAAGAAGAGAAGAAGGAAGGGAAGAAACGTGACATATAGGTAGATACATAGATACATGGATGGGTGGGTGGATGGGTGGGTGGGTGGATGGATGGATGGATGGATGGATGGATGGATGGATGGATGGATGGATATAAGTAGGCACAAAACATGTACTGAATAAATACAAAGTAATTTCCAGGAGACACACTAGAAATAGGAGGAATCAAGAAAGTACACGTGGACATGGAGTTCGAGCATAACTTTTGAAGGGAGCAAGGAAATTCAAGATGTCAAAATGAGGAAGGAATGCATTTCAGGTATGGAATCTAACTAACCTGTATAAAAACAAAGAAAGGAGAGAAGTTCAACACAACAACAAGTAGGCCAGTTGGGCTGGAAACTTAAAGTCCACAAACAGGGAACATGTGAAATAATTCTGGAAAGGCAAAATGAAGCTACAAGACTATGAAGGGCTCTAAATGCCTTGAGGGATAGTTTGCATTTCATACTAGAGGCAAGAGAGCCAGTGATATTTCTTTCAAAGAGGAGTGATATCTATGTTTTAGAAAGATTATTTTAGTTAAATAAATATTATAAAGAGTAAATCCCATCACAAAATATTTCTGTTTAACTTCCATCATCAAAAGTATTTATTGAGTATTTATATGTTACTCAAGGTTTATTTTTTGGTCCAGTCAACTTCTCTCACAGTGGGTTTAGTGGAATGAAGTTGATTTTAAATTTTTCTTTTCATTGATCCTATATTTGAAGTCAAAACAAATTTGTGTTATCAATTATGAAAACCAATGGTTGGCAGGTATCTGTTAAACAGCCATTCCAAGTATGAACTAGTCTTTCAAGGGTCATTAAGTGCACAGTTGTTAAGGAAGATAATGAAAAAGAAAATCCATGAAGCAAATCAGAATCACAGAGCCAGATCATCTAGTCTAATCAATTTCCTCATTTCCAAGATGAGGAAACTGAGGTCGAAAGAAGCAAGATGATTTGTCTCATGTCAGAATCAGACTAGAATGCAGGTCTTTTGATACTCAATACAAAGAAAATTCTGGAAGCAAGGATCTCTTGAGGCTGGTGATAAGCACAAGGATACTGGTATTCCTAGCACACTAATAGCTTGACCCAAGAGGATCCAACTTTTATTATACACAGAGCAGTGATCATTAAGTAATTAGATACTTGAAAACTGCTGAAAGGTACTTTAGCTCAAATTAAGTATCAACAACCTATAAATTACTGACCAATTGTAAAAGTCATCAACTGAGACTAAACTTTGAAGCAAAGGAACTGAAATATATAGAAATAACTGGGAATAATCAAATGCTTAAACTTTAACTAGTTTTTATGATCTTGTGCTTTTTTATAATTATTTGGTTAAAAAAATAAAGAAAAATTGGCACCTGCATTAGTTATAAAGGGTTTTTTAATTTTTTATTTATTTTATCTTTAATTTATGGAATAATACAAGCATTGCCATAATATGGTATAATTTTTTAAAAGCTCATTATGCATGAAACTGCAACTCCATTATGTACAACTTACTATTCTTTTTAAATATATAATAAAGTTATAATGTCAATTTCTTTTTTCTTTCCTCCCTGCACCCCAGCCCTAGAGACACACCTTTACATACAAATGTGTGTGTATGTAATAATATGTGTAAAATCATTCAATATATACTCCTATTTATCAGTTCTTTCTCTGGATACAGATAGCATCTTCTATCCTTAGTTATACATGTAGTAAGAACTAATGGAGATTCCAGTACAGGACTGTTCTGTGTATTATTTCCATGATAACTGAATCTTATTCACTAAGAAATGAGTCTCACTATGGACTGAAGAGAGCGTATTGTCATTCAGAGTTCAGATATATAAGGCAATGTCCAAGGTGACCCTGGAGCAAAGTGGAGCAAAGAGACCTCTTCACCCTTTAGCTTCCTTACCTGATATTTCATTCTCTGGGTCTTGCTCTCAGCAGCTGTAAATTAATTCCCAGGAGAATATTAGCTGATTGCATTTGAAGAGATTGCCTCTCCCTGGAGTAATTGTATCATAATTGGTGAGATAGAAGCAATAAGATTTGACAACTGATTAGATATGTGGAGTGAGAGTGAGGAATCCAGGATGACACCAGGTTTATACACCCGAGAAATTGGAAAGTATGGTTACCTTAATAGTAAGTTAGGAAAATAGATGGTTTTGAGAAGAAGATAATGAATTCTGCTTTGGATATGTTGACTGACTGACTACAGGAAATCCAATGTAAAATGGTCAATATGTGATTTTTATGTGGGACTGGAGCTCAGGACTAGGGCTCAATATATAGATCTGGGTGTCATCTGCATATAGATGAATGATTCTCAAAGAATAATTTCAGAAACCGCAAAAGGCAGTGAGGAAAATGACATTACAAATAAAAAAATATGCAACAGAAATGTCATATCATCAGAGAAATGTACAACTGGGAGGGGAGAGAAGCATAGGCAGGTCATGTGGTGAGAATAAGGTACTGACGGATAGACAACTCGTGCTGCCATGATATCCAAGCAACAATATGAGAATGAGAAGTCCCCCTCCCCCATCATAGTAGGCAGACTTTTAAAAATGAATTTATAGGACGATGTGGATAAATCACATAAGAGGGAGAGGCTTAGTTGGATCACAACCTGCATTGTCATAGGAAACATTAACGTAGATGAAATCACAGATCAATCATTTAATCAAAAAGCATTTATCAAGTACTTGCCATGTTCAAGACATTGTACTAAGTGCTAGGGATATGAAGAAAAAATCAAAAACAGTCTCCAACTTCAAAGAATTCACATTTTGATGTAAAGACAACATGTTCATGTATAGCTAGTGGTGTATGAATTTTTTAGTCTAGGCCAATCTGTGACTGAATAAAAATCCCTTCTACGTCATGTCTGACAAGTGGTCATCCAGTCTGAGTAAAGACCTACAATGAGGGGGAATCAAGGCACCATCCTATGAAATAGCCCTCTCTGCTTTTGATAGTATAGCACATCCCACTGTAGGACATGACTAATTGTTCAGACATTTCTCTGGACATCAATACTAAATTTTTCTTTGAATGTTCCACCCACAGGTTCTAGTTTTTTCTTAAGTTGCCAAATAGACTAAGTCTAATTTCTCTTCCAAGTGACCACCTTTTGAAAATCAGAAGACAACTATCACATCCTTTTAAATATTCTCTTCCTCAGGTTGAATGTCTCCATTTCCTTCTTCTCATATGACATGATCTCTAACCCCTTCATCATTTCGCCTGTCCTCCTCCACTTATCAACGTTCTTACTAAAATGTGGCGCCCAGAACTGAGCACAAAACTCCACTTGTGGTCTGAGGAGGGACGTTTGCCAAGTACTTCCAAGCTGCTTAGGGTTTCCAACACTGCAATAGGGCCCCCTACTTTAAATTCTTTCCAGGCCCTGAATCTTTCCAGTGTTACTCTCCTCACACTAATCCTACCTGGCCCATATCCATCCCTCCAGGACCCTGCTCCTTGCTGAAAACTAATAAACTGTACTAAAGGTTGCAAATGTAATTTCTTCAAGGTGAGATATTTGCATTTTAACAGTGGTTTTTCTATAGAACATGCTTTGTCCCAAAGCAGTAACTGGTGGTGGGAATTTTAGAACCATATGGTAAGTCAAAAGGAAAGTTATTTTGGGGACATGTGGATCTTTCAAAGTCTTTTAAATCACACCAGTAGGCTATACTCCATTCTGCCTGTTCTCACCACCCCTGCTGCTGGTAGTGGTGGCAATGATGATTTCCAGATGTGAAGATGTTCTACCAACAAACTGAACCTATTTCAGTTTTGTCTAGGACTTGCTGTGGGGGAAAGGTGGGGAGATGGAAGGGAGCAAACATTTAGGTAGCACCTTTTTGCCTGTCACTATACTAAGCGCTTTGCATTTCTTATCTTATTTGGTCCTCACAACAACCTGGGAGGGAGGTGTTATTATTATCTCCATTTTACAGGTGAAAAAAAGAGGCAAACAGAGATTAATTGACTTGCCCAGGGTCATAAGGATCTGAGGCTGGATTTGAACTTAGGTCCTCCTAACTCCAGACCCAGAGCTCTTTACCACCTAGTTAGCCTGGAGAATTCCTGTGTACAGATGAGGTTTCATCATTGTTATCATAACTCAGTTATATATAATTTTAAGGTTTGCGATGTGTTTTACATACATACACACACACACATACACACATGTCCCTTGTGAGGTAGATAGTACTTTTACTTTACAGATAGAAAAACTGAAGTTCTTAGAAGTTAAATTTATTGTCCCTTAGTCACAAAACTAATGAGGAACTAAGGTTTTAGTTTGGCCTTTCTAGTCCTGCTTCTTGCACACAGCTTATCATACAGGAACCTCATCAGCTCATGTGGACTGGTTGACTGATTAATTGAGTTAGGATGGAAACCCAGGCTTCTTTATGCCAAGTCCATCACTCTGCCTGCTACACATGCCGCTTAATCAGGACACATATCAACACCCTTGGGGCAAATGACAAATGGTACAGAAAGAGCTGACAGTCTGCTGGAGCTCAAAAAATTCAAGGAAAAAAGGCAGAAAGGAAGGAAGGAAAGAAACAAACATAGATTTTATATAGATATAGATATATACATATACAAATATATGCATACATATACACATATGCAATATGTATATATCATATGCACATATAATATGTATATATGTAATATGATATATATCATATATAGAGATATACACATGTATGTACACATATATACATGTGCATGTAATCTGTGTATATTCTATATACACATATACACATCTCTATCTCTATATCTGTCTCTGTCTCTATTTATCTCCATCTCTGTCTCCATCTCCATCTATATCTATATCTATCTACATCGACATCTACATTTATCCACATCTATCATCTACCTATTACTCCTACTATGTGCCAGGCACTCTCCTAGGTGCTTTACAAATATTATCTCATTTGACTTTCACAACAATCTTATCACTATCACTTATCACTTATCTCATTTTACAATACAGCTAGTAAGTGTCTGAGTGCAGATTTTAACTCAAGTTTTTTATGATCTGACTCTAGACCTAGTGCTCTACGCAGTGGGCGGGGGAGTGGGAGTTCAGATTCTAAGAGATCGGAACTGTGCCATGATTTCTGCTTAGAGGTTTTAGTTTCCTGAATATTTTTGTTTAGAAAAAAATATAAATGAAAAGAAGATGTTACGCCAGAATTTATAGAACAACACTATCATCATATTGTTTCATTTTTTAACTTTCTTTTTTCTTTATTTATTAATACCCTTGCATGTCCTCCCCAATTAAACAAACAAAAATAAGTAAAACTTTCATAGTAAATATGAATAATCAAGCAAGGCAAACTCATTTCTCAATTATTTCAGTTGTGTCCAACTCTTTGCGACCCCTTTTGGGCTTTTCTTGGCAAAGATACTGGAGTGGTTTGCCATTTCCTTTTCCAGTTCATTTTACATATGAGGAAACTGCAGCAAATAGGGTTAAGTGACTTGCCTAGGGTCACGCAGGTGTCTGAAGCCAGATTTGAACTCAGGTCTTCCTGACTGCAGGCCCAGTGCATTACCCACTGCATTAGCTAGCTTGCCTTCATTAACCCTGTCCAAAGATGTATATCTCATTCTACATTTGAGCTATCACCCCTCTGCCAGTATATGGGTAACATACTTTTTTGATCCTTTGGGTACATAGTTTATTATTGCACTGATCATAATTTGCTTTTACAGTGTTGTTATAGATTGTTCTTCAGGTTTTATTCACTCTTCTCTGCATCTATTCATGCAGACCTTTCCAGTTTTCCCTGAAATTGTCTATTGTATCATTTCTTTTGGTACAATAAATATTATATTGTGTCCAAACATTATAATTTGTGGTGTAATTCTTATAGTGGACTCCCGCCCCCCCCATCCTAATCTTTCCAGTTTTTTGCACTATAGTGTGAAAAGAGCACTGTGACAGAATCAAAAGACAAAGGTCCTGCTCCTGGCTTTGCAGTTTATAGTTTATATAATCTGGGACAACTTGCTTTTTGAGACAAATTTTCCTCATCTGTAAAGTGGTGAAAATTTTATGTGCCATATGTTTCCTTCATAGGAAACTATCAGGAGGCTAAAAGGAGAATGATATGCAAAAATATCAAGTCCTTTACAAATGCATCTGGGGTACAATGCTTTGGTTGCTGGTGAGCAAAGTAGAAGATTGCCAGTTTCAACAATTCCAACAGTTGGTGCTGCACCTTAGATGATTTAGGTGGACCCAGGTTGAATTTAGGGGAATGAAGATTGAAGGGAATCTTCTCACCATACCTCCACCCAGTTTCTTTATTGTTTTGCTAAAGGGAGTTCCAGATTATTTTCAGGAGGTATGGTAAAGTGTAAGAGGAAATTTGTTACAACTTCAGTAAGAGTTTAACTGAGAGAGCATGAGTATTATCAGAGGAGACTAGGTTTGAAGACCAGATGCTTCTTGAATGAGCTAGTTGGTTGCTTCCAGTTGGGGTTCTATACTGAGAGACAAATTAGCATGGAAGTTTGGATCTAAATAAGAATATAGACCCTTCCCCTGTGAGAAAAGGGGCCCCATAGCATCTGAGGAACAGCAGATGGCAAGATAGAAGGTTAGCTCAAGGGAGATGTTCAGCAGAAAGTGGCATGAGTTTCCTAGATGATCAACAGGAAATGGCTTAGCAGAGAGAACAGATCAGGAGAGGATCATAGAGGACACTGATGGTTCTTTGGAGGAACAAGGAACAATATCCAAGTAGAGAGTTGATAAGGCCATATATTCTCTGATTATGTATATGTGTTCCCTACTTATGTGACCCTGGTTATATATATGTATTCCTTACATGGATGGCCACTCTATGCATATTCCCCAGTCATATGTGTTTCCTGGCCACACATGCTTCCTGTATACTATTTTCTGTATACTGTACTCCATATATATATATGGAATCATGTGGGATCTTCTTGTAACTTATTTTTCTATGTTGTTGTTCAGTTAGACTCTTCAGGACACCATTTGGGGTTTTCTTGGTAAAGATGCTAGAGTAGTTTGCCAATTCTTTCTCCGGTTCATCTTACAGATAAGGAAACTAATTTTCCCAGGGTTACAAAGCCAGTAAGTGTCTGAGGCTGAATTTGAACTCATGAAGATGAATTTTCCTGCTCTATCCACCCTGTTACTCTTTTGAGGGATTTTCTTGCCAAAGATACTGGAGTAGTTTGCTGAAAGGACAAATTCTATTTTATCTTCAGCTCATTTTACAGATGAGGAAAATGAGGCAAACAGGGTTTAAAGTGACTTGCTCACAAATCCAGTAAGTCTAAGTGTCTGAGGCACAAATCCAGTAAGTGTAAGTGTCTGAGGACAGATTTGAACTTAGGAAGATGAGTCTTTCTGACTTCATTCTTGGTGCTCTATCCACTGCACCACCTAGCTGGCATACTGTTTAATTATCTTTTGCCTTGAAATAAAGTGTCTTTGGGTTAGTTAGTAAAAAAAAAAGCACAATGGAACATATAAGCTATGTTTTTGAGTGAATACTGACCCACAATGTGCCTTGGACCTGGTGGGGCTAAGGGAGGCCTTAGATACCACAGTCAGTTGATCAACGAACGTTTATTAAGTGCCAACTTACGTATGCCATTCGTTGTGCTAAACAAGAATACAAGAAGGATACAAGAAAGGGCAAAAGATGATCTCTGTCCTCAAGGAGCTCATAATCTAATGGGAAAGGAAATAAACAAGTATATATGTACAAACACACCATATACAAAGTAAATAAGAAATAATTAAAAGAGGGAAGGCACCAGAATTAAAAGAAGTTGGGAAAGGCTTCCTGTAGAAGACATTTTAATTGGGCCTTAAAGGAATCCAGGGAAGCCAGCAGACAAAGTTGAAGAGAGAGAGAGCATTCCAGGTATAGAGGAGAGCCAGAGAAAATGCTTAGAGTCAAGAGATGGAGAGTCTTCTTCGTGGAAAAGTAAGGCCAGCGCCACTGAATTGGAGAGATATGATGGGGAGTAAGCTATAAGAAGACTGGAAAGATCAGAGAGGTCTAGGTTATGAAGGACTTTAAATGATAAAAAGAATTTTGTATTTGATCCTGGGGTAATAGGGAACCATTTGATTTTACTGAATAGGGGATAGGGATGACAAAGTTTGATTGCTGCTATTCTGAACTAATAAGGACTGATTCATGGACTTGGATTAGAGACCTTAAAGGTTACAAGGTGATTATACTCTTTCCATGAATTAACCAGCCTGGAATAAGGAAAACTGGATGCCTAATCCTTTGGTGATAATTCATCCTGAAAGCCAGAGTTAGCTTTAGTGACCTGATTCTGTTTTAACTTAGATAATAGGTGGTTGTAAATCTAAGCACTTAAAAACTCCTGCAGAGTTAATCCTGTGATGTTTTTCTCTTCCTCTCAGGGATGGTTTAGGAGTTCATTCATTTGTTCCTTCATTCATTCATATCTATCATCACTTGCTATAATGTGAGAACATAACTACCAAATACCAGAACTGATAGTCTTGTGCTTCTGTTTCCTTATCTGTCTGAATAACTGGGTCACTAAGTCATCCTATTAAGTTTTCTTTTTTTCCTGTTGTTTAGACATTTATAGTCTCTAAGTTAGAGAGTTCATCCATTATTTGTCTCTGATGTGCCCTGCCACCTTTAACCTTTAAGGACTCTTGTCCTATGACCACAGAAAAGATTTGGAGCCCTGTTTCCTCCATTGCACTCCTATGAACTGTGAGATTAAATTGCTCTGAAATGCTAAAGAATTGCGACTTTCCACCTGAGAAGCAGATTCTATCAGTGATGTGTGAAGTGATGCATATATTTGCTTGCCCAGTGTGTGGATGAGAGGTCAGCTTAATAAATTAAAACTTGTAAATCCTGAGGAGGAAAAGTACTTTAAAAGGTAGGAGTGATTTTCTTATTATAATTGATTTTTACACTCAAGGCAGAATTACCCCTTCCCACACTTCTCTCTTTCCCATTTAATACTGCAGAATAGAGAAAGCTAAATATAGTCGTATTTCCTCCTTCATATGCACAAAAATTCATTGGGCAAGACCTAGATCTGTTTTGCCTCCAGAGGTGTTATAAAGGCTTCTTGAAGGTGATTTCATTTCTCAGTTTATTAGGCAGGAACACAGCATGATTTAAGGTGGGGAATTCAATAAGAGACACGCGGCAAAATACTCGTATTCTCTGCTGATCTGATTCGGTGCCTTTTAATGGGTTGTCCTCTATATCTGGAATGTTCTCCCTCCTCACTTCCACCTCCTTGTTCTTCTATCCCCCTTTAAGACTCAAGTGAAATCCTTCTGAAAGAGGTCTCTCTTTCCTGGTAGCTCCCCACTGCTAGTGCTTCTCCATCACTCCCCTTCCCCCTCTCTCACCTTCCTTTTACACTGTATCACATGATGTCTTCCCTAGTGGAATATGAGCTTCTTGAGGGCAGATTATGTTTTTTTCTTTTCTTTTCTTTGTATCCCCAGCACTTAGCACACGGTACCTGGCACACGGTAAATGCTTGATCAGTGCTAGACTTTGTGATTAATTCAAATGAAACCACCTTGGGGAAGGGGAAGGCAAGATTGGGAAAAGCTGTTGCAGAGTCCAGTCAGTCAATACCATTTGGTCCCTAGTAGTGGTCTCAGCATCCCAACATATAATACCCCAAAATGACCAGGGACCCAATTCTAGTGGGTTGTCTTCCAATCATAGCCTGAACATGAGGTGAGATAGCAATTGTGTTTCCCGGAGAATAGCAGCACTGTCATCAGCGCTTCTATGAGGTTACAATATTCCTTTGAGCCTCACATATTTTGCTCACAGATGACTGTTTTTCAACCTTCCACTTGGTATTAATAATAGTTCTCAGGAAAAGATTGCTGACACTCAGGCTAGGAGTGTGGTGAAAATCTAAGAAAGAAATATAAGAAGGGGAAATGAGAGATTTTTGTTTGATATTTTTCAGCTAGTAAGTTTTAACACATCAAATTAAAATAGCCTTGAAAACAAGCACCTAAGCTTCAAAAAAAATTTTTAAGTGATGAAAATGGAAGGAAGATTTTCTCATAGCTACAGTTGGGGGGCAGGGAGAATTCTTAATTAAATTAAGATACCAAGATTGTGTTGATTATAAAAAAAAACAAAAAGTTTATGCACAAACAAAATCAATGCAACTTACTTAAAAAGAAAAACCATCAATTAGCACCCCACCCAGTTGCATCCAATATATCTGATAAAAAATCTAATACTCATATTCTCAAATGCATCTGTGATATCATGAATTTAGTAACCTGATATTCAAGGTATATTGGGAATGAACATAATAAGACTAGTCACCATTCCTCCAAGAGATAAGTGGTTTAAAAGATATGAACAAATACTACTCAAAATAAAAATGGCAAACTACTAGTCAATCAACTTATTAATCATTACATATTTATCAAGCACCCACTATATGCCAGGAACTGTGCTAAGCAATTGTTCCAAATCTCTAATTAATAAAAGTAATACAAGAAATTCTGAGATTAGACTTTACTATCAGAAAATTGACAAAAATAATAAAAGATAGAAATAATTAATGTTGAAGGGTTTTTTTTTTGAAAAGACAAGTATCTGCACTGTTCATTGAGCTGTGAATTGTTCCATCATTTCTGGAAAAACAATTTGGAATTATGTAAGAAAAATGACTTCATTGTTTATAACCTTTGACCCAGAAATTCTTCTGCTAGGTGTACAACTTGGGGGAATCAAAGATACAAAGGAAAGTCTCCTCGTGTTTTTCAAAATACTCATCACTAAAGACTGGAAACAAAGAGAATACCCAGCGGTTGGGGAAAAGTTGTAAGAAAAAGTGGTGTGGAATGTGATGGAATATCATTACACCATGAGAAATGATGAATATGAGGAATTCAGAGAAGAGAAGACTTGTAGAAATCAATGCAGAATTAGGTTAAGTAGAGGGAAGAATACATGCATGTTGACTGTAATAATCTAAGCAAAAAGGATACAAAACCCCCCAAACATTGTCCATGATTTCAACATTATTGTATTACTATATCCTAGAGAAGGGGTGAAGGACCTCTGCATTGAAGAAATGGGAGGTTTGCAAATGCTATCAGAAATGGTTACTATATTAGTTGGTGTAAGTTAACCAGTTTTTAATTTTATTTTTGTTACAAGGGATATTCAGAATTGACTACAATGTAAAAATAATACAACCTTCATTAAACATACAGAAAAGAAGCACATGAGTTAAAAGATTGGAAGGCTGACATTTTAAGCAGTGGATGGACAGAGAGGTCACAGTATAAAATTATAAGTTACCCTTTCAGATCAGTGGTTTAAAGTATAGTAATTCTCAGCAAGAGTCGATACTGGCACCTCCTTCTCTTGTTTTTCTATGTCCTATAGCCACAGAGATCAGAACTTCAACTATCTAGTACATGGAAGGAGCCCTGTTATACTTAGACAGAACAGTTTCTGATAGATACCTACAGGGAGGTTCAGAGTCTGGTGGGGAAATTTCCCTGGGAAGGGAGAGGGGATTGAGTTCTCTCTCTCCTCTCTCCTTTTTGACCAGAGGATGACCGTGAGAACTTCAAAAATCATAAGAATTAGACTTGCCATCTGTGTTGTTAACAATATCCTCAGAGCATTGGTGGTTTATGGTGGTGTCTGTATTGGGAGCTGAAGGAGATTTCCTTAGGACACTGACCCTTGGGAGTCCATCAGAGGGCTATACTTAAGAGGAAAGTCATGAATATCCCATGAAGGAAGAAAAGATTTTCCAGAAACTTAGTGCTATGAATTATCACCTTGTGACATGTGCTCATGAAACTTGACTCTCCCCTTTTCCTTATATGTATATGTACCTGTGGGAGAATGTGCCCCATGCTTTTAGGGGGATTTTTTTTGTTACACTCATTCTTCCTATTTCACATTAGTAAATGCCTATTCTATTTAATTAAGTCTGGATGGCTGGCAATCAATGGGGAGCACACCAGATGAAGCTTTTAAGAAATCTCAACTCCTTAGAGTTATTCCTAGAACTCTGAAAGAAGAAATAGGAATCCCCCTTGGCCAGTGGTAATGGAAATTGGGAAAGTGGCCTCAGAGAAGTTGATGCATAAAGTTACTCTCATTATTTCATTCTCATCATTTTTAGTGGGACTCAGATAGAAATGGTCCTTGTAGGCAGCTAGATGGCACAGTACATAGAACTGGAGTTGGGAAGACCTAAGTTAAAAGGTGATCTTGGACAGTTCCTAGCTGTATGACCCTGAGCATGTCATTTAACTTCTGTTTTCTTCAGTTTTTTCAACTATTCTTATTAAAATGGGGATAATAAAATCATTTACCTCCCAAGGTTGTTGTGAGGATCAAATAGGTTAATAATTGTAAAGCACTTAGCATAGTGCTTGGTACATAGCAAGTATTATATAAATATTAGCTATTATTATTATTTTTGAAGAAAGCTTTATCCTGCTATTTTTATTTCTTATATAATGTTCTACAGATTACTACACAGGTGGATAGGTTATTTGTTGGTGATATTTGAAAGACTGTAGATAACTGGAGAGACAGATACTATATGAGCAGAGAAATGAAAATATCATTTCAATTTTCAAAAAATAGAAAGAGAATAGAATCTTCAAACTATATATGGGCCAACCAACTCAATTTAAATTCATAGGAATTTCTAGAATTGCTCACTAAAGACATGGTTAGTGAATATTTAGAAAACAAAACATTGATTATGGAGGACCCCCTGTAGCTTCAATAAGGACAGATCATTCCAAATTGATTTTATGTCTTTTTTTTTTTTTTAAAGATTACTGAATTAGTAGAGCAAGACAATGTGGAAGATATGGTTTACCTACAGTTTAGTGAAGCATTTGATAAAGTATCTCATTCACTTCTTCAGTATTTTTTTTTGGTCTCCTTTAGCAAGGTATTGACCCACTTTTCATGATTTTCATGTATCTGTCTCGTTTCTCTTCCTAATTTTTCCTCCACCTCTCTTACTTGATTTTCAAAATCCTTTTTGAGCTCTTCCATAGCCTGAGACTATTGCATATTTATTTTGGATGTTTGGGATGCAGAAGCCTTGACTTCTATGTCTTTCCCTGATGGTAAGCATTGTTCTTCCTCATCTGAAAGGATGGGAGAAGATAACTGTTCACCAAAAAGTAACCTTCTATAGTCTTATTTTTTCCCCCTTTTTTGGGCATTTTCCCAACCAGTTACTTGACTTTTAGGTCCTTTGTCAAGAGTAGGGTACACTCTGGGAATCTGTAAGATCTCAGTTCCTCCAAGGTGGCACAATCAAGTGGGTATTACTGGTTTGGGAGCAGCAAGAGATTTTTGTACCCAGAATTTTACTAGTTTCCTCTTCACAACCAGCTGACCTCCAGTTCCACCAAACCAGCACTGGGGACAGAGATTCAGATAAGCTGAATGGGCAGGGCCACCATTCAAGGTGAGATAAAGATCAGCTGCTGCAGAGCCTCTACACAAGTCTGAGGTAAGAATCAGCTGCTCACTGCCCCCAGGGGTTTTACCTTCCAAGAATGGATTCATGCTGCTGTAGGGGCTGTTGAAGGAACTGCTGCAACCTGCCCAATGTGGCCTCTGTGGCTGTTGCCTAAGGCCAGAGCTATGGGAAGGCCCTTCTCCCTTCTTGGCCAGCTGAAAAAACCCTGTCACTGACCTTTGGCACCTGTGGGTTGAGGGATCTGTGAACCACTGCTACTGTGACTGGAGATTCTGCCCCCGAGGCCTGTTTGCCACGCAGCCAAGGCTGGGCTGGGCTCTGCTTCTCGTCTGGTGCAACAGATGTTTCCCATTGATCTTTCAGGTCACCCTGGACTGGAATTCTCCTCCACTCTGTTGTTCTCCACTTCTGCTGCTCCAGAATTTGTTGAAAGTCCCTTTCTACAGGTATTTTATGGGCTGTGAAGGGAGAGCCAGCATATATGTGTCTTTCTACTCTCCCATCTTGACTCTGCCCCTCCTCATTCAATTCTTGTAGAAAATCTGGAGAGTCATCAATAAGATAATAAAATTTGGTGCATTTGGAACTGGTTGGATAGCAGAACTCAAATAGTAGTAGGCAGTGCCACTTTGGTAGGTTTCCAATGGTATATTTAAGGGATCTGTTCTTAACTCTCTGGCATTTAATGTTTTCTTTTTTTTTTTGGTTAATTGCCTTGGATAAAGGCATAGATGGCATACTTTTCAAATCCACTGAAGATATAAGGTTGTAAAGGATGGCCAACATAGTGGATGACAGAGTAAAGATCCCAAAAGAACTTGTCAGATTAAAGAACTGAATTGATGATTATTGTTCAGTTGTGTTTAATCTTCATGATGCTTTTTTGGGGTTTTCTTGGTACATATACTGGAGTGGTTTGCCATTTCCTTCTCCAGCTTATTTTACAGATGAGGAAACTGAGGCAAACAGGATTAAATGACTTTCCTAGGGCCACACAGCTCTACCCAAGACCAGATTCTGACCTCATGAAGATAAGGCTTCCTAATTCCTAGTGCAGTGCTCCATATAATGTGCCATCTAGCTGCTCTGAATTGGAGAATAGATAACATTTAATAGGGATAAATGAAAAGTCATATACTTGGGTTCAAAGTATCAGCTTCAGGAGGAGAGGATGATGAAGATCAAGGGATGTTAGTGGACAACAGTCATTATGATTCCATAGTATCACGAGTCAGCCTTCCTCCCCAGCTCCCTCCCGCCAAATCAAATGCTATCTTGGGCTGCAGTAAGAGAGATACAGCTTCTAAGAATAAGAGTTAATAGTCTCTTTGTACTATGCCTTGCTCAGACCATATGTTGAATATTGTGTCCTTCTCTGAGCCACACATTGAAGGGACATTAACAAGCTGGACAGTATCCAGTGGAGGTAACCAGGATGTTGAAGAATCTTGACCCTATTATATGAAAACATGTTGAAGGAACTAGTGATGTTTAAGCTAGACAAGAGAAGAGTCCTGTGGATCATGTGGATCAAGTGTTTGAAGGTCTGTCATGTGGAAAGGGGATTAGATTTATTTTATTTGGCTCAAGAAGGCAGAACCAGTAGGGATTGGTGGATGTTGAAAAGAAGCCAACATAAGTTTGATGACAAGAAAATAATTCCTAACAATTAGAGCTATCCAAAAATGGAATGAGCTCTTTTGGGAGGTAGAGGGTCCCCCTTTATTTGATGTCTTTTAACCAGGGCTAAATGAAAGGTGTCAAATTCCCTGAAGGCTCAAGCCCTCAGGCAAAACTCCTGTATATAACCCTAACCAGATTAACATGCAGCTGAGAAATGTCAACCAAACAGACACAAATACAATACAACACAGATAATAATTTGTGGTTTTCTAAGTAAATAAATATGTGGCTGAGAAAATCTATTTCTATTTGAGATGGTCACCACTGAACTAGATATTTCATGTGCAGTAATGGGTATTTGTTTCAGGAATAAGGTGGAGTAGATATTCCTTCCAATTCCAATTTTTTTTTAAATTTTATTATCATGAGGTAGAATTTTTTATTGGAAACTATAGACCAAGCAGTAGACAGGTTAGGAGACCATTGCAATAGTACAGGGAAAATATTTTTGTTGTTCAGTCATTTCAGTTGTAAACCCCTTCTAGGGTTTCTTGGCAGATATATCAGAGTGGTTTGCTTTTTCCTTCTCTAGTTTATTTTACAGATGAGGAAAATGAACCAAACAGGGTTAAGTGACTTGCCTAGGGTTACATAGCTGAGGTTGGATTTGAACTCAAGTCTTCCTGACTCTACCCCCATCCCTTCTACTAAGCCTCCTAATTGCCCTCAATAAAAATATAACAAAGGTCAAAACTAGGGTGGTGCTAATGGAGAGAAGAGCATTTATGGGAAAAGATGTTGAGGAGACAGAAACCAAAGGATTTGAGAATAATTTAATTAAAGGAGCTGAAGGAGAGGGAGAAATCAAAGATTATCCAAATTTTTTATTCAAAGAAATATCCTTGATTTTAACATGGTGATATCTTCTCTCTGTAAACACAATTGGTAAATGAATAAAAAATAATAGGAATAAAGATAATAATAATAATGGCTATTATTTGTAAAGCACTTTAATGTTTACAAATCTCATTACATACTCCTTTTACCTTTATAACAACCCTTTGAGGTAGATGCTATTATTTTCCTAATTGTACAGATAAGGAAATTGACAGAGATTAACACCAGAGATTTGAATTCATTATGCCTCAGTTAAATAAAAAAAAAAACACTCAGGATTTGTAAATGTTATGTTAGATGAGGTCATAGTAATAAAAAGTGTGGTTAAAAGAGATAAACAGGGAAACCATAGTATTTTTAAAAACATCACAGATAATGAAATAATAGCAGTTTTAAATATTCACATTCATACGCATGTATACATACTGAATATATACTTAAATAATACTTAATAGTATTATTAAATTAAGGTATATATTATTATATTAAGGCATAATACTTAAGGGAAGACATAATCAAGCTACAAAGACAGCAAAACAATAACTATCAGAGACTTTAATATGCTTCTTTCCTCTCTAGACAAATCTAACAAAAAGAAAAACAGACAGGACGTTAAGGATCTGAATAATATTTTAGAAAAATTAAATGTTATAAATAAGTGAAGATTATTGAATGGGAATTGTAAGGGCTCTTCATCTATATTCTCTTTGTATAATACAAAACCATGTGCTTGGACATGAAAAAGTCATAAAAAGTCACAGAAAAGCATAAATATTAAATGCATTCCATACTGATGATATCACAGTTGCAAAAGGGAATTTGAAGGAAGCATTCAGAATCTAATCGAATTTACATGATATAACCCTAGAGAACAAATGAATCAAAGAATACCAAATAAATTCAATAAAACAACTGAAAAAAGAAAAATAAAAAAAATCCCCAAATTAAAAAAGTACATTTTATATAATTAAATGCACACATGGAAATAACAAATAAAACAAAGAGATGCATTTTAAATAAAAAAGATAGAACAGACAAACTACTAGATAATTTGAGTTTTTTAAAAGATGTAAACCAAATGAACAAAATAAAAAAAAGAAAGAGAATTAACAGATGAAGAAAAAATAAAACAAATTATCAGAAACCATTAGTACAATTACATGATTATTTAAATGAAATAGAGGAATGCTTAAAATATAAAATAGAGTATCAAAACAACAAATAGAGAATTTAACAATTCATTTTTTTATTTTGGCAAGGCAATTGGGGTTAAGTGATTTACCCAGGACCACACAGTTAATAAGTGTTGTGTCAGAGGCCAGAGTTGAACTCAGTTCCTCCTAATATCTTATCCATGGTGCTACCTAGGTGTCCCTAACAATTCAATTCTAAAAATAGAAACAGAAAAAAACTCCAACAACCCATAAATGAATTCCCAAAGGTAAAACAATCCAAACCCATATAGATTTACCATGAATTTTGTCAAACATTAGAAAGGTAACCATCTCTTACATTACATATACTAATTATAAACATAAAGAAAATATTCAGACAAAACCTTTCGATGAGAAAAAATATGGTCCTGATATATAAAGCAGGGAGAGATAAAATAGAGAAAAGAAAGTACAGGTCAATATCTTTAATGACTATTAATAGTAAAATGTTGAATAAAATGTTAACAATGAGGCCATAGTAATATATTTAAAAAAGCTTATTCAGTATTACTAGGTTGAAATTAGACTAACCATGAATGTTGGTTGAACATTAGGAAAATGATAAATGTAACAGACTTTATTAATAAGAAAGCAACACAATATGATTACATTAGTGGATACTGATGTATAGATGTATAGTATATACTTCCATTTTGTGAATATATACATTTTATATATACTTTTAATATGCACAAACACACATAGACCAAAGAACATGACATCTTTAAAATGGTAAATAATAGCAATTTCTGTAACAAAGAAATACCAGACACCATTCTTATAAATAAGGGTAAAACAAGTATGTCCATTGTCACCACTATTGTTTGATAGAGTTCTAAAAATACTCACTCTGTAGTAAGAAAAGCTTCTTAAAATTAAGGAATAATAGAGAAATAATAGGCAAAAAATAAACACAACTTTCACCATCTTTTCGATGGTATAATGATGTACTTAGGAACCCTAGAGATGCCAATAAAATACAATTGAAAAAGTTCATTTCCTCAAAGTAGAATGAAAAAAATAAACTTACAAAAATATCAGCCTTTATATTGCTAACAATATTAAAATTCCATTTAAAATAATTATAAAATATGTGAAACACCTTGGAATTGTTCTAAGAAGACACACTCAGGGTTCTTATGAACATAATTACAAAATATTTTATTTATACAAAGACAATTGGACACCTGTTAATGGTTCATAGGTGGGTTATGCTAATGTGGCAATGGGGTGGTGGGGGGAACTTGCTACGACTCATACCTTTTTAAAATAAACCTTCCTTGCAAGCATAAATAGTCAGAATCTTTACATTTTGTCTTGTTTTACTGCAGTTCTTGTGCAAGGTCAATCAAAAGAAAACTGTCACCATGTCTTAGACCTACAAGGCTAATGACAGACCTACCAGTTGGGAAGTCTTTATCCCCTTCCCTAAAATACAACAATCTGTCTTCGGAAACTGACAAGAAAAGCTTGTGTACCTGGCATTATGTGTTTTCTGTATATTATAAGGACATGTGGGAAATAGCTCATAATAGAAGTTCACTTGTCCCATAGAAACATGATTCTTTCTCTGCCAACTGATATTTCTCCCCATTATGGCTTGTTGTTGCTTACAAAAACACAGAAAACAGTCTTTTCCTGAATTGTATTCTAAATTGTAATAAATGGGCTTTTCCTGATGATACTCCTTAATTAATTTATAGATTTAGTTTCATACCAATTAGGCTACCTAGAGTTTAATTTAAAGAAATAAACAACTTAATAACAAATCCATTTGGAGTAAAAGAAATCAAGAATCTCAACAACAATAATAAAAAAATGTAGCAGTAAGGGAAACCTAACATTATCAGGTATGATATATACCTCCACCTCTATCTCTATCTCTATATCTATTGTACCTGATAATGATAGCATAACGCAGACTGGTTAAAAAAATAGAAAAGTTGTTCAATATAACAGATTGCAAATCTTAAAGCACTAAAGAAAAAAATTTAAGCATTTATTAAATGTCCACCATATGCTAGTCACTGTGCTAAATGCTAGGGATCCAAAGAGACAAAAGATAGTCTTTGTCCTCCAAGATCTCGAAATCTAATGGGAGAGATGACAAGCAAACAACTATGTACAAATAATCTATATCCAGGATAAATAGGAAATAATCAACAGATGGAAGGCACTAGAATAAAGAGGAATTGGGAAAATCTGCTTGTGTAAAGTATGATTTTAGTTGAGACTTGAAGGAAGGCAAGGAAATCAGAAGGCTGAGATGACGCTGGAGGGCATGGGAGACAGCCAGAGAAAATACCTGGAGTTGGCATTTGGAAAGTCTTGTTTGTGGGCTTGTAGGGAAGCCATTGTCACTGGATCAAAGATATGTGGGGAGAGGAGGGTGTAAGGTGTTAGAGGAGTGTATGTGTGTGTATGGGGGTGGCTGGGTTATGAAGGGTTTTGAACTCTAGAGAATTTTTACATTTAATCCTGGAGGTTATAGGGAGCCACTGGAGTTTATTGAGTGGGGAGGGGGTGGTGGTGATATAGTTGCATCTGCCCATTAGGAAAACCACTCTGGCAGCTGAATGGGGAATTGTCTGGAGTAAGAACACTTGAGGCAGGCAGAGCCACCAGTAGGCTACTCTAATAGTCCAGGAGAGAGAAGTTGAGATTCTGCTGCACCAAGGTAGAGGCAGCATCAGGGGTCAGAAAGGGGCATATATGAGAATGCTTCAAAAGCGAAATCTATAGGCTGTGGCAATAGACTAGAGAGATGATGAAATAAGTACTATCATTATAAAAAAGTAATATTTATAGTCATGATGAAAAGTCATAGATTCTTTGAGTAATATAGAGTACTAGGTATGAAGGCAGGCAACCACTCCAATTCTTACCCTGTTTTTTCTTGTAAAGTACCTCCATTTCTTAGAAAAAAGGAAAAGGTAAAAGAAGGAAGCAACCTTAAAATTCCTTCCTCATGATTCACATCATAAAAATTATTAAGGGCATAGACAGTGCTAACCTCATGCCAAGATGGCTGGATTGTGATGATTCACAGGTACCCTGACTGCTTTCTGGAGATCATGTGTTTGGGGTGGAGGAATGATGCCTTGTGGAATCTCTAGAGACCTTGACAGGAAGAATGGGAGACACTAGAATTATCATAGGGAACTCCGTCCTTAATAAAGAAAATCTGCCTTGTTACAGTTTCATTTCCCCTCCCCTCCTATCTCTCCTCCAGCCTGCAAGGAAGAGACCTCTGATTTCTAAGACAATTGTTTGTTTGTATGCGGTCAAGGAACAGAATACCCTGAAATTTGGCTTTGTTTCAGTCTCCATCCTGTGCTTTATCAGTTGATCATGTAGTTTCTATGTAGTCTTGTAGTCAAAGAATGCCTAATAGTTTGGATCTGACTTGAAGAAATGTAATCCAAACCCTGGGGAAATCCCAGAGACCTGACCCCTTCTCATTGCCCAATTACCTGTTATTATTGAGTTTTCTTGAGAAGCAGAAAATGACCCATTTGATTAAAATCACAGTACCTTCTGAGCCAAGGCCAAAGTGCTTGAAAATGTTTTGCTACTGTTGCAGCTTCCTTTCATAAAGAATAAGGGACATATGGAAGAGCTCCTTACCCTGAAGACATCCTTAGGCCAATAAGAAAACCCAGGATATGTGCAGCTGGATGCTTCCCTTTTCTAGAGATAATTTGACATACAAAGATGAAAAAAAGTTTCATTTCTGTTTGACCTATTTTTAGTTCCATCAAAGGTTGGTTGCATTCATGTCTTAAGTGCATGAATGAATTGCATTAAATGCAAATCATATTCAGTGTAAATGACAGTACTTATATTGAATGCCTCCCAATAGGAACTTAGGGCAGGAAAGAAATTGACAGAGTCCAACTCTTGTGTGCATTCCACAGTCACAGAAGTCTGCAGTTGGAAAGGAATCCAGATGTCATCTAGCCTACATGAAACCTGGCCAAGCATTCCTTTTATGATATCCCTCACAAATAAATAGCCAATAAGCTTCTGCTTAAAGACCTCCAGGTTGCCTGGTTCCAGGTTCCTTGTCCTATTCTTGCAGCCTCTACTGGGAAAGGAATTATATGAGGTAACCAAAGATACAGTAGTATTCACACCTCGAGGATCTGGTGAGCCTCTCTCCCTCCATTTGTCCCAAATACATCCCCTTGCTCTTTGACTTAGGACATCTAAGTTGAAGGAGCTGAGGATGTCACCCTCATAGATGCTGACCAGACCTAAAGACTCCCAGTTGTTCTTTAGAAACTTCTTCAACCTAAAAATAAAAAGGAATTATATTCTAGATGTCAAATAACTAAAGCATAACACAACTTTCAAATGAAGCACTAGTAAAAGAAAAATTTAGTATTCTATATTTCTTTATTTTTCTATATTTAGTATTTATTGCTATATTTATTTAGTATATAATTCTATATTTATTTAATATTCCACATTTCTGACCAAAACTGTCAGAAACAAGTTTGTTAATTAAACAAAGGAGAAAGAGACAGAGAGGCAGAGGAGAGAGAAATAGAGAGAGAGAGAAAAGATCTAATGAGACAGATATCTATGAACTGCCTTTGGAAATCTCTCTCCCCAAAACATTTATAGGATTTAAGAACAAAGACAAAATTCTGTGATCAAGATCTAACAGGATGGGAAAGTCTGGGCAACAGTTTGATTCATCAAACAGAATGAAAATCACTTAGCTTTCAGCGTATCCTGGAATATTTTCCTAAAACCATTCAGTTCTTCTTTAACTATTCCTTCGAAGGCAGGGGATCTTCACCTGGTGTATGTCAACTTGATTTTTAAAATATATTGATAACTATTTCAAGATAATTGTTTTGTTTTGTAATTCTATATGTTTTATTATATTCATTTAAAAACATTCTGAGCAGGAGTCCATAGAGTTCATCAGACTGGCAAAGATTCGTAACACAAGAGACATTAAAGTTTTCTTTTTTTTTCTTGGTCAAAGATGAATTCATGAGAATAAAAAACAATAAGTAG
This sequence comes from Bettongia penicillata ogilbyi, assembly GCA_023548195.1. NCBI lineage: Eukaryota > Metazoa > Chordata > Mammalia > Diprotodontia > Potoroidae > Bettongia > Bettongia penicillata. The sequence goes on from JAJHZJ010000328.1 coordinate 2,764,207, forward strand.
TCTCTTAGATCATAACTCTAATCATTTTCAGGGATATGTCCTATATGGGCTGATCAGGCCCTTTAGAAATTGATTAGATATTCAATATGAATTACATAAAAGTATTTTACTGCAGGAAATTATTCTGGAATTGATAATTAAAGACTGATAGGATTTCTCAATCAGATTACAATGAAGAATTCAGACTAAATTGCTGTCCTAATATTAATTTGTAATATGTAGCCTCAAGTTGGAATAGGGAACCTTTCACTAATATCCCCATGAAATAACATTATACAAAATATATAGGGTATCTTTAATCACAACCCCCACCATTCATTGAGCAACAGTATTGCAAGCAGCCCTGTAGGCTATCTAGTTTCCAGTCATTCAATATAAACTCCTCTTTCATTCCAAAAGAAGTAATAGGTACTGATCTTCCCAGTCACACAAAGGAAGGAAGAGCAATTGCTGGAGGTGTGTATATGATGGGTGCTGTTAGAAGATGGGAAAATGTAGTAACACAAAAGTAACTAGAGAGAAAGGGACTTTTATGCACCAAGTAAAGGGACTGACTAAAAACCCAATGGAGTTAGTCTTCTCTCCATGGAGCTTACTCTGGGCAGGAAGCCAACCAGGCAGACTCTGACGTACTCCAATTCAAAGGCTAACTATGCCTAGACTTTGGTATCTGACCAAGTTCTAACCACTGTACAAGACTTGCTTCAGCCACCTTCATGACTGAAAAAACCCATTCCACCCATCCCACCAGCCACGAGGGGAAGTCTTCACATGCATAGGGTAAAAATCCCCCTAAAGCACTGATGGGTTTGAGGCCTGTTGGTTACCTTTAACCTGGTTTTGGCCATTGGCCGAGATAGTTTTACCAGGGTGTGACTGCTGTACATGCTATATAGCTTTTTGGAGCTACACGTGAAAGTTGGGTGTCAGGTGGAGGCCAAAGGTAAATGAGCAGCCCTGAAAAGTGCTGCACACACCCCCGAGCAGAGGTGGTAGTTCTCCCTGAACACCCATAAAACCACCCCATATTAAGGGACAAGAGAAAGAACAAAGTAAAGTCATTGAGAGACAGAAAGAAAATAAAAAGAGAAATATTTAAGGATAAAAATATTAAAGAATAGGGAAGAGAGAAAGAAGAAGATCTAAATTAATATTCCGTAGTCTATCTTTTGTGGAAGAGTATTCTTTTTAGCTTCTCAACAAGAGTAGAAGTTTGTGGAAGAATGTGAAAAAATCAGTAGAGAAGAAAGACTGAGAAGGGGGAAGTTAAAGTTTAGTGGATTAAAATGGTAAACCAAAGAATATTCCTTTGGTAGGGGTGGATGAAGGGGAATGTCAATAGCAAGAGGTGGGGATGTTATAGAGGCTTTAATCTCGAGATATTTATACCTTTGTAGAACAAAGCATCTGGGGTAGATGATCAGCCTGAGAACTACAGTTCCACTTGATAAGGGTTAGGGGCGTGGCCCATTCATTGACTAGGTCTATTTAAGAAGTAGCAGAGGCATGGCCCCTTTTATGAGGCAAAGAAAAAGAAAGACTTGAGGCTGGGAGGGAAACAGCAACAGTAACTATTAATAATCACTCTTAAGCCAGGAGGGTCCAGAAGAACCCTTAGGCAGAGGTCTAGAACAGGAGAGGAGAGGGGAGGAGAGGGGGAGGGGAGGGGAGGGAAGAGAGGGGAGGGGAGGGGAAGAGGAGAGGAGAGGAGAGGAGAGGGCAGGGGAGGGGAGGAGAGGAGAAGAATCTAACCAGTAAAACCTAAGTTAACTGGCATCTTCTGGCTATCCAAATTTACCTTCTTTTGGAGAAGAGAAGGAAGGAGAGGGGGAGATAGATAGAAGAGAAGTAGCTGAGTTACCTAGCTAGCTGGGTTCCCATTCAGGCAGCTGCGTCTACTCACAGATTATCGTGTTCATCCTTCTTTGCCAAAGAAGACCATGCTGTCAGATAAATGATGACATGACTTGTACTTGATTTTGTTTTGAGTGAGGGAGGGCTGTGCAGGTCACCAGCCTCACTTCTCCTCCAGAGTCATCTGAATCCAGTGACCAGATATTCATCAGGTTGACTGGAGATGGCCCAGGATGCACCGGGAGACCTTGGGACCTGTAGGCCAAGGTCTTTGCAGGTACTCACTTAGGGTGAGGCAACACCCGTTCATTGAATGTAAGTTCAAATAATTTACAGTATAGGTTAAGTTGAAGGGAAATGAGAGTCTATGAGAATGACCTAGAACTAACATAGTTAAGGAAAATTATTCACAAGGATAAAAGTTTAATTTAAAAGAGGAAAGAAGAAAAGAAAACAGAAACATAATAATCATAACATTAAAAATGCCTGGATTAAATAATATTGTAAAAAAAAAAAGAAAGAGACCAGTGTAATGCACGAGTAAACAAAATACATTGCAGGCAGGAAAAGAAAAGAAAAAAGAAATGGAAAATGAAAACAAGAGGCTTAAACAAAATTTGTTCTGCAACACATAATTCCAAAAAGGCAACAGTTGCAGTATGCTATCAAAGCAAAAATAAAAATTTTCAATATCAAGAGTAATAAAGAGAAAAGTCACATTATAATTAAAGTTAACAAAAATAATAAAGTAATTTCAGTACTAAATGTTTTGTTTTTCAGTCATATCTGACTTTAGGTGACTCCATGGACTCTAAGCCATGTGGTTTTCTTGGCAAAGATTCTGCACTAATCTGCCATTTCCTTCTCTGGTGTGCTCCTAATTTTGTAGACCAGGAACTGAGGCAAGTAGGGTTTAAATGCTTTGCCTAGGATCACACAGGTAGGAAGTGTCTGAGGCTGCATTTGAAACTCAGATCTTCCTGACTTCAGGCCTGGTACTCTAGGCTGCCCTTACTAAATACATATGCAACAAATTAGCATCTAAATTAATAAAACTCATTGAATCACACACACAAAAGATAATAGGGTGATATTTAGTGTTTCTTTCTCAATTAGGTAAATCTAATGTAAAGATGAAATTTTTAAAAAAGGAAAAGATAGAATTAAACAAACTATTGGGAAAGTTGGAGCTGAAAGATTCATGGTATTTTCTCAATAGGCATGTTAATAAATGAATGTATTTTTCAGTGTAATGTGGTATCTTTCCAAAACTAAACCATATGCTAGGGCAAAGAGAAATTATGTGTACTTTAAAAAAAAATAGAAACACTAAACATTATACACACACTTTTCTTTTTCTGTCTAAATCTATCATTTCATTGGCATAGAAGACTTCCATAAGAAAACTCCATAAAGCAAATTTACAACTATTCTGTAAATTGCAGTCTTAGAAACATTCTTGGATACTGAAAATTTAATGGCCTTACCTAGGGTAACAAAATTAGTATGTGTCAGAAGTGAGGCTTTAATCTATGTTACAGTGATTCTGAGGTTAGCTCCCTATACCACACTGCCACAGATATGACAATACAAATTGTAACGAATAAAGAGAATTCTAGCAAAATACATAGACTCCAATGGAGACTTGACATAAATAAGTGAATCAAATAATAACTTATAGAAATAATTAATGACTGTGTGAGGAAGAATGATAATGATGAAATAGCAAACCAGAATCTGGGTGATGAAAATAAAATTAATTCTAAGTGGAAAAATTCTCTCTGAAAACATTTATTAATAAAATACAAAAGACAAGATCAATAAATGAAGTATGCAAACAACAAATTATCCAAACCAAAATAAGCACAAATGAAGAAATCTTGAAAATCAGAGAATTCAATAAAATAAAAGACTATAGAAATAATGAATGAAATTATCAGTTGATTCTTTGAAAATACTAACAATCTCAATAAGCAAATAGCTGACTTTATAAAAAAGCAAAAAGTCAAATTGCCGAAATAATATAAAACAGGATAAAACAAACACAGAAGAAATAAAAAGATTATTAGAATGTGTTTTCACAATAAGATACTAGCTTTATTAGGGTGATAGGGATGAGCATTTGCCCTGGCTCCTTTGGTAGGCTACATTCTCTTGGTAGAGCACATACACAGTTAGCAATTCCTGGTTGATCCAAGTCATTAAATTTGTGTCAAAGAAAATGAATGATTGATCTAGGAGGAATATTCTACTCTGGGGGCTGTGAGGAGTCAACAGATAAGGCTTTACTACAATTAATCTTATTTTATTGTGTGTTTTAATGACCTTTGTAATACATGTCTTCACCACACCAGCAACTAAGTACTCTAATATCTCTAATAGTCATTGAAGTGTCTTAAATGAAATGAAGGGGTTAAACTTCTGCATGTTTCCTTGGAGTAATATTCACTATGAAAGTCACAGAATTAAAAACACCACTAAGGAGAGAAATGAAAGATTGCATGAAATCTAACAATTGATAAAAGAAACAATTAAAAATGAGGAAACTAGCAGGTGGTAATTTCATCTAGTTAAAGTAAAAAGTTCTGATTTAGCCTAGTGTCAGTAGAAGCACAATCATATATGACTGCAAAATGGAACCACATTAAAATGATTACTTGTCCC